>PISX010000903.1:151267-165434 GCA_004024625.1 Mellivora capensis
GGTAGGAGGGGAGGGGAGCCCAGCACAGCGGTGCAGTGGTTGACGTTGGCGAGAGCCTTCTTGGGACTGATTGGTGGCTGTGGCCATGAGTGGAGGACGAGCTGGAACCTAGAGGACCTGAAGTTTGTGCAGGCGGTGTTTGGAGAAGATGGTGTGAGGCATACAGGAAGCAGAAAGGAAAAGCAAAAATGGCTCACCTACAACTTCCCTATTAAGGGAAAAAATCATGAAACTGTAAAAGGATAAGCCAAGCATAATTAAGGGAGAACTGAAGCCATTTAAAAATGTCTGGCTGACGGTGCCAGTTTTTTCCACTCAACATTCATGAAGACGCAATAAAATAAGATGCACTGAAACTAAAATTAAAAGAAAAATGATAAGAAGTAAAGTATAAAACAATGTGTAAAGAAATCGTAGTATTTATGGAAGCATTACCATGTACGTTGAAAAAGTGGGGTATATATATGTATATGTGTGCACATAAAGGATTCATGTATCTCTTACCCTGCAACCTTGGATTATTCCTTTAGTCTCCTCAGTGCCTCAGTGTTTAGCTCCTGCCCTTAGAGATGCTCCCACATTATGTTCACTACTGTGTCCCTAGTACCTAAAAGGTGCCAAGCTCACTGTTAAATGGATAAATAAGAAGTTGATTGAAATATGTTTTTACAAAAAAAAGAGAAAGAAATATATTTGTTACAGGAAACATTCAAATATGTCTTAAAGACCTAGATAATTTTAATATAATAAAATATAACCCATGGATATATTGAACTTTGTATCCTACACTCATAGCATATATTTTATTTTCCAATTTTGATGAACAATAAAAATTAATTAGGTTCCAGGTTACAAATAAAACTCTTAAATCAGAAATTGAGCAGGAAAATGTCCTGTCACAGCACAGCAAACTGTAAATTAATAACCAAAGTTTAAAAAACAAATAAAAATAAGACCCAACAATTTGGTAATTTAAAACATTCTTAAGGAAACCTATTAGGACAAAAAAGAAATCAAAATTACAATAATAAGCTATTTAGAAAATAATGGAAATTTAAGAATTGCTTATTATTGTAGTGCAAGGCAGCAAAAGTCAATTCTCACAGGCAATCATCTTAAATACTTTCATTATTAAAATAATAATAAAATAAAGGAATTTAACGATCAACTCAATATAAACCCCCCAAAAGGAGAACATGTAATAAGTGTAGAGATTCTTAATGAGTTCAAAAAGAAAAAAATATAATTTTCAATACATCCCAGAACTGTTTCTTTAAATGCAACATTCCAATATGAATGAAAATGACAAAAAGCTAACCCCATCAAGGCAAAAGGCAGAAAATAAAAATAAGCTTTTAAAATAGGGACATAGGGGCACCTGGGTGGCTCAGTGGGTTAAAGCCTCTGCCTTTGGCTTGGGTCATGATCCTGGGGTCCTGGGATCAAGCCCCGCATTGGGCTCTCTGCTCCGAGGGGAGCCTGCTTCCCTTCCTCTCTCTCTCTCTGGCTGCCACTCTGCCTACTTGTGATCTCTGCCTGTCAAATGAATAAATAAATCTTTAAAAAAGATAAAATAAATTAAAATAAAATAGGGACATAATAATAGAGATTTGTTTTTAATTCAAGGAAATATTACATGCATGTTATACTAACTAACTTAAAAACTACATTAAATGGATGAGTTTATAAGAAAAAGATTAATGGCCAACAATAAATTAAGGAAGAGTAGAAAATCTGATTAGAGCAGTCATTTAAAATAAATTATCAACAGTTCTCATAAATAGATTCATGATCAAATGATTTTATTGCCAGAATTTCAAAAAGTAGGTAATTCCCAGGCTACATAAATTGTTCTAAAACATTGAAAATGACAGATTTTTATCCACTTCATTTTCTTAAGCTTCGATGTCACAAAAAGGCCGGTATAAGAAAGCTCCCACCTATTGGGAAAAACAAAACAAAACCAAAAACAAAACAAAACAAAACAAAACAAAAAAAACAAAAAAAAACCCAAACCCAAAACAACTCCTCAAAACCTATAATTGAGTTCACTGACAAATATTAATGCAAAATTCTTGAACTATTAGCCAAATTCAAGTTATCTTCAAATAATCATCCATGACCAAGTAGGATTTGTACTAAGATTGAAAGGAGAGATGTGATTTTAATATGCTGTATCTCTAAGTCCAATACAACAAAAAATAATCTCAAAAAATGCTCTAAAATTTTTGATGACAATCAATATGCCTTTAATTTTTTTAGAAAAGTATAAACACATTAAAGAAACTAGGTTTAGAAGATTAAGCCCTCAGTTACAAAAGGGTATCTATCCAAAATCAACAGCTAACATAATGCTTGATAGCAAAATGTGAGAGCCAATCTCCTTAAAAAAAAATCCACTATCTTGGGGCGCCTGGATGGCTCAGTGGGTTAAGCCTCTGCCTTTGGCTCAGGTCATGATCCCAGGGTCCTGGGATCGAGCCCCGCATCAGGCTCTCTGCTCAGTGGGGAGCCTGCTTCCTCCTCTCTCTCTCTCTGCCTACTTGTGATCTCTCTCTGTCAAATAAATAAAATATTAAAAAAAAATCCACTATCTTCTTTACTATTTAACTCTATTCTTTTACAATTAGAAAATGAATCCTAAAATAGGAGAGGAACAGAGGCAAAGGAACGAAAGGAAAATCATCATGCCACAAGAAGAACTGCCTGTATAACTGTGGTCCAGTTACTTGGTACGAACAATTTAAACCCCAGGGTACAGAAAAAAATGATAGAAACAATTCAGGCATCAATCGTGATGTACTTTGAAGAATGGAACCATGCCAGAGACTGCTTGAAATAAATAAATAAACGTTGTCCTACTCTTTCTCTATGGAAAAAGGCGGATTTTAAATTACAGGCTAGGACATTGTCAATTAGCCCTGGAAATTTAAATATATATTAAAATATAAAAATTATAAAATATTACTATACCTCATGTATGTTATCTTACATATGATATATATCAATATATATCATATATATTAATGATAGAACTGCTTAGCTGAGGAGAACAATTTGAATTAAAATTTGAATTGAACTTGAATTTGAACTGGTATTAAGAATTCTTCATCAATAAAGTATTTAGATAAATACCAATTTTAGCCACTTTTTTAGAAAGTAGGAATGAAAAGAGAGGTTGAGAAAGTAGGACTTCAGGTTTGGTGTATTCTCACTTGCAGCTAGATTTTTGGCAAACTATTTTAATGCCCTTTTGGATAATATGGCAAGTATGGGCTAGGCACCATCTCTGGGGTTGTGTTGGATGAGCTGCTGCAACCAGACCAGGTTGTGCATGGTTGAGGCAGTTCAAAAGGAGTTTGGGTTTGTGAGCCAGAGGGGCTTGAATTACCAGGCAAAATCCGATGTTACATTTGTCAGTCTTGAACAAGTTGCTTGAATTTTGCCCATCTTTCAATGAGGATACTTGCCTTCTGTGCAAATAATGAAGATTAAAGCTAATTGATAGGAAATGCCTGAGACAGTGCCTGGTGGTGTACAGCACAGTGTAAGAGAAGCTTCTCTTTTCCCAGTGGCTATTTTAGATAGCTCGAATGGAAGTTTAGTGGCATGTGTATTTTCTGATTTTCTATATGCTTAATGCTCTGACATCTGGGACCTCACCAGCTGGGAGGAGATCACCCTTCCCAAAGGCTAGCTAATTGCTAGAGATGAAAAGACTCTCAAGGGAGTGTCCTCTCCAAATGCAAACCAAAGAATTCAGAGCCCATATCTCCAACTGCCTTCTTTTATCAGGGGCCTTCAGTCTGGGACACTATCCTGTCTTAAGTCACCCCAGGGCTAAGTACTGGATAGACTACCCCTACATCCTAGAGCACACTATAATTATGCAAACTAGACAATCCTAAACCTGCCTATCCTGTTTACCCTGCCTTGTTTGCCCATCAGTTCCCACAAAAATCACACTGAAGGCTCACATCCACGATTTCCCCTTCCTCCTGAATGACCCCAGTGCTTCCCTGTGTGGGTCTGCCTGACATGCTGTGCCTCTTCCTTTCAGGGATCTGTGAGTATTAACTTCTTCCTTAATGACAGTCATTTCCAAGTCTGTGTGTCTTACCCTATCTGATGAAAACAAATTTCGGGACATTTGAAGCCAGTATATCAAGAACATACTGCTGCCTATCTTGCTCATTATGATTATTTTTAATATCCTATAAACATGTTTAGATAGATTTGGGTAAATGAGAGCTAAAATAACTCAAATTCTGGGTAACAATTACAATTGTTGGGTAACAATTACAAGTCTGAAAAATCTTGATAGGTTGAACTTATGGGGACAAATAGCACAGTCTGAAGTTAAAAGTATATATATGTATATACATATATATATATGAAGGCTGAAGGCAATCTACTGAATGGGGAAAGTGTGTGTATATATATATGTATATGTATATGAATATATACATACATATATGTGTGTATATATATATCCTAAAATAAAAGTATATGTGTGTGTATATATACATATACATATACATATACATATACATATATATATATATATATATATATATATATCCTGTACTTCAAAGAACTGATGCATTAAATGCTGAATGGGGGAAATAAAGCCTAACCACAGTCCATCAGGGGAAAAAAAGTGCATTTATACATGTCTCTACATTTGGATAACTTCAGTTTTCCAGGATTAGGCTAATGGTATGGCATGGTTACTGGAGAAGCAAGAACAAAGGCGACCCATGCTAATAGCTGATTGTCATCACAAACCTGAGGCTGTCTTCACCCTACTGTGTGCTGGTTGGGACAAAATTTGGAGCTTTGTTCTTTGTGAGTCTTAGGAACCAAGGAACACAGAGTTGGAAAATTAGGAGAGTCAAGGCAGTAAAATAATGTTGAAGAAACACTACAAGAGAAGGGGACACAGTTGTCTTTAAGCATCCTAAGCTCAGGTCAAATAGGAAATATCTATTCTGTTTTTTCTTTATTTGATAGAACTGCGTTTGATGAATAGAAGTTCAAAAGGGAGATGTTCATGTCAGGATGAGGTAAGGAAAACGGTGGGAAGGAAATAACATTTCATTTGTTGAGCTTATTGCACATTTGTTGTGCAAGACACTGTACTCTCTTATACTCATGTATACCTTACTTTCTAATATCTAATGTTCTCCAAATATAATATTGCTATTTTACTAATAAAAGTTCATAAAGTATTTTATAAAAATCCCATGGAAGGTAAGATTTAGTATCCTGTATGCCCTCTTCAAATACTAAGAATTTGTAATTTGTTAGTTAGCAGTCATACTTTAGGGAAGGAGGCTGGGCCAGGAGCTTGACTATTTCTCAAGGTTCCTTGTCCCAGAACAGAAGGTGAAGTGAGACATATTCTCTTTCCCTAGCAGATTAAAAACTCTGCTCCCTATTATATACCTCATATAGATTTTTATCTGCTTACCTTTTGAGAAAGGATCACATGTTTAGTAATTTGTATTTAATAGGAGCTCATGTGAAATTTAATATCATTTTCATGGGCTGTTTAATGTTGGCCATAAGCGTAAAATAGTCAAGGAAGAGTTAGAGCATCATTGGGTAAATTGACACTACCGTAAGAGACTAAAATATCTAGACATTGAGGTATTCTTGACTTTGTGTCTTGCACTGATTATACATAACATAGAAAAAAATTTTTAAATCCCAGGAGATAACTGCTATTTTGTCTCCTAGGGGATTGGCATAAATTTTTCTTAGAGGAATATCTTACTCATATGTGTGAAAGATGAAACTCCAAAAAGCTTTGGAAGAAGACCATGAAATGAAGAAACAGTTAAATTGCTTGGCATAAAAGCTAAAACTTATTTGAAGAAGCAAAAAATAAGGAGTGGGGGAAAGTTCTATTACCTGGAGATAGGGCTATGCAAATGGAGAGAAGTTCAAATGCATATGGGAAGAATTCTGTGAAGAAAAGCTGGGCAATGAAGGCAATCTACTGAATGGGAAAAGATATTTGCAAATAATATATCTTATAAGAGGTTAATATACAAAATTCATAAAGAACTCATAAAACTTAATACCCAACCCCCCAAAAACAAATAATCTGATTAAAAATAGGTAGGGGACCTGAATAGATAATATTCCAAAGAAGACAGATGCCAACAGATACATGGAAAGCTGCTCAACATTACTAATCATCAGAGAAATGCAAATCAAAATCACAATAAGATATCACTTCACATGAGTCAGAATGTCTTATTTTTGTCTAATTTTTGCCATATAGCCAATACAAGGAATAACAAATGTTGGCAAGGGACACCTTGTGCACTGTTGGTGGGATTATAAATTGGTGTAGCCACTGTGGAAAACAATATAGTGGTCTTCAGAAAATTAAAAATAGAAATATCATACAACCCAATAATTCTACTTCTTGGTATTTATCTAAAGAAAATGAAAACACCAATTCAAAACTATATATGTACCCTATGTTTATTGTGGCATTATTTATAGCAGCCAAGGCATGGAAGTAACTCAAGTGTCCATATGGATAGATGAGTGGATGAAGAAGAATAAAGAAGATATATACACATACACAATGGAATATTATTCAGCCATAAAAAATAATGAAATCTTGCCATTCATGACAACATGGGTGGACATAGAGGATATGAGCTAAGTGCAGTAAGTCAGACAGAAAAAGACAAATACCATATGATTTTACCTACATGTGCAATCCAAAGAACAGAATAAATGAACAAACAAACAAACCAGAACCAGGCTCTATAGAGAACAAACTGGTGGTTGACAGAGGGGACATGCATCGGGAGTAAGTGAAGTAGGTGATGGGTATCAAGAGATACAAACTTCTAGTTGAAAGAGGGGAGGGTGGAAAGAAGAAAAGGAGGGAGGGAGGGAAGCAGAGAAAGGAAAGGAAAGGAAAGGAAAGGAAAGAGAGAGAAGAAAGGAAGGAAGGTCGGACAATGAACATTTCTTGGTGGTGGGATGATTGGAAGAATTTTAGGAAGAATTATCTTAAATTTAGTTTTGTATATTGCTGCAACTTAATAGCCATTTGTTCCACAGAAATGTCTTTAAAAAAAAGATTTTTATTTATTTACTTGTTATGAGCAGAGGAAGTGCAGAGGGAGAAGCAGACTACCTGCTGAACGTGGAGCCCAGTGTGGGCTCTATCCCAGGACTCTGGGATCATGACCTAAGCTGAAGGCAGATACTTAACTGACTGAGCCACCAGGTGCCCCAGAAACGTCTTTTAAGTAGGGAGTTTTAGGGAACAAAGGGGCTGTGTTGGTGTATGAGTTAGTACTGGACATTAAGAAAAGAACAGTCATGACGGGAGGGGAGGGGAGATGCAAGTTCAATGGGAATAGTTAATTAAAAATACAGATAACCATGAGAAGGTACATTTAAGATGTGTGTCAAAATCTTAGAGCAGATATTGAGCTTCTCATTAAAGATGGGCATAGTGGTTGACATTAATTTCATGTAAGTCTCAAAGGACAGGGTGACCTCAGCTGACATCCAGATTGAATGCATAATTGCCTCAACTCTCTTTTTCACCAAGCTTCTGTAGAAACATCTTGAAAGCCAAGCTTGTGAAACAATTACAAACATGTTCCCATTATTCATATAGCTTAGGCTTTTAATTTTTTTCACCAAAAAACCTGAATCTACTATTTCATGTTGAAAGTAGAAAAGGTGATATGTCTCTTGGACATGTTTTTTCATCCAAATGAACTCATTGGATTTGAACCTTACATAACAGGAGACAGTTTGAAACTAGCTGCATAGGTGCACCTGGGTGGCTCAGTGGGTTAAAGCCTCTGCCTTCGGCTCAGGTCATGATCTCAGGGTCCTGGGATGGAGCCCCAAATCGGGCTCTCTGCTCAGCGGGGAGCCTGCTTCCTCCTCTCTCTCTGCCTGCCTCTCTGCCTACTTGTGATCTCTGTCTGTCAAATAAATAAATAAAATCTTAAAAAAAAGAAACTAGTTGCATAAATTGCAAAGACTTCAATTTTTAATATGGTTTCTTTAGTAAAAAGTTAGAGGGATTCAAAGCTCCCTTTTAGAAAATACCAAAACAAAATCCATGATATGCCACCGCCCCTGAGAGTTTTCTAATTGGTAGTTAAATGTACATGTTCTAAACTGAAAATCCTATAGAAAAGTGGCTTCAGAACTTCCTGACTTCAGAGAGTCAGGCTCTCTGACTCCTCCTTTGCTTAAACTTCATCTGGCAAACTAGAACTTCAGCAGCTAGAATACATATTGATAAACTTTCTTCCCGTATTTTCTTTATTGATCTAGTACAACAGCAGAGAGATACATTTCCAAATTAAAGGAAGTATGGAATTGACACCCTAACAGCTTTAGAATAATTTCTGCTTTACTAGATTCTGAACTCTTTTTTCCCTCAAGTTATTTGAATGTGAGCTGAAGTATGAACAAGGCAGGAATGAGAATCAATAATTAAGCCTGTTCTCTTTATACCTACTATGCTGGGAAATCCATTTCTTTTTCTCAGCCTGATTATTATTTAGCATTTATCTAATACCCTCAAGCCAGGTCTCCAAAGCAGTAGACTAAAACTTCACTAAAATGAAATAAAACCACCTATCAGGACAACCCCCTAGCCTGTTTCCATGAGGGTATTTTATTGTTTTGGAGTGGTCAAGTCCTGGTGGAAGAGGCTGGTGCAGCATAAGAGGGGAGCTAATTTTGTTATCTGTTTTCTTGGGTGTGAAATGTCATACACCATCCCATGTGGCCACTAGCATGTGTGACCACCGGAATAAAAATGGAAGAAGGGCCCCTGGAGAGATGCCTCTTCCAATTTCTCCAGTCTGTCTTGTTCACCTATAATTCCCCCAAGAAAATGTGAGTATTTCTACCCCTATTGATCCGGGAGCAGGTCATCACAAACAAGAAATGCCTTGTGAGATAGATTCAGAACCTTGCACGTTAAGAATACTCCATGAAATCTTGCAGCCAGATTTTCCAAGGAATCAGTTATGGTATAGCAATGTTCCCTAAAAGACCAAAAAAGAAAAAAAGACCCAAAAAACAAAATAACAATAAAAAAACAACAAAAAGAAAAGATAAAAGAAAAAAGAATCATGACCTGAGACACAGGTGATACTTGTTTATTCCCTCATGGCTGGGAATGAGTTCTCCTGGGAGCTCAAGTCATCTGAGTTTGCTGGTTCCAAGCTGATTGTCTGAATGCAGGGTGGGGAAATTGGCCACAGCTGGAGAGAAGCCCTACTTACATTTCTCCTTTCATTATTTCCCCAGAAGACTGCAAATCATCTGAAAAAACAGTGCCTCTCCCAACGTCTTCCTGGGCTCTGATGCTGTCCAGACACAGTTACAGGTACCAATTTAATGGCTTTATACTGGGGCAATGTGTGGGCAGATGTTTTATTCCAAAAAGAAATGGGGCAATTCTTTATGTAATCCAGATGTCTGTTGAGGTCATATCAAGTTTGAGACCAAGTAATGTTCTAGAGAATCAGGCCTTTCATACTTGATGTTTAATATCCTAAAACAGGTTTACTCTATGTTCCTGCTTTCTAGACTCTACTTTGGTTTTCATTTATCTAAAAATTGGCTTCTATTGACAGCAGCCTATGAAGAGGAATTAATTCATTAGCATCCTTTGGGGGTTCATACGGCTTTCTCTCTTACCTCTCTAATGAACTTCCCTATTTCTCCTACTTTGCTAGCCATCGCTCAGCCTATAATTTTGACTTTTTAAAAAAAGATTTATTTATTTATTTGAGAGAGAGAGAGAGAGATCACAAGCGGACAGAGAGGCAGGCAGAGAGAGAGGGGGAAGCAGGCTCCCTGCTGAGCAGAGAGCCCGATGTGGAGCTCATGGACCCTGAGATCATGACTTGAGCTGAAGGCAGAGGCTTTAACCCACTGAGCCACCCAGGTGCCCCCAATCTTAACTCCTTTTAAAACCCAAATGATTTAGCTGTGTGTTCATAGTCCTTTTTACTCATATATCCATTTTGTTAGTGATCTCATCCATTTCCACCTTATGCTAATTAGCCTCTGTGCGCTTGGCTCTTCCTCCTCTGACTTCAGTCCTAAGCTTCCAAATGGAATTTCCATGTAATTCATGCCTCAAACCCAACCTGTCCCAACTACAATTCTCATTTTCTTCAGCATCCATTCCATACATCACTCAGCTCTGTTGTGCATCCTTGTGCCCCTGCCTCTAACTGCTTAACTCAATCACTACCTTCCCAACAAGGTCCTGTATGTTTTGGTTACAAGTAATCTACCCCCCCCCCCATAAAAGCCACAAAATTGTGCAATTATTTCTTTTTTTTTTTTTTTAGAAAAAAGATTTATTTATTATCTGAGAGAGTGGGAGGGGCAGAGGGAGAGGGAGGACAATCTGAAGCAGACTCCCCACTGGGTGTAGAGGTGGATTGTGCTCAGTCCCAGGACCCTGAGATATGACTTGAGCTGAAATCAAGAGTCGGATGCTTAACTTCCTGACCCAACCAGGTGCTCTAATTGTGTAATTATTTCTGTCATCATGTATATCAAACCTACTTTGTATTATTTGTATTTCAGATAACACTTTATAATTCACACAATTTGCATCTGCCATCACATTGACTCTGTTTTTCTCACTCTTCTGTGAATTTCTTTGAGGGTCCAAGATCTTGGATTATTTATAATCATACCTGCTAAAATTTCTAACACACTACATTGTATGCAACAGGTGTGCAATAAATCATTGTGGGTTAGTAGATGTCTTAAGTTTTAACTCTTTTTTTTTCTACTCAATCCAATGTTTTTCTTAAGTAAATCATTGCTTCAATTATGCTACTTCCAAGAAATTCTTTCTCTTGTTACTCATGTCCCAAGAAATTCTTTCTCTTGTTACTCGTGTCCCAAAATATGAGAGATGGGTAGGAGTTTTGCATATGATGAGCATCAGCATTTAAAAACATTGACAATGGTTGCAGATACTGGTGAAACTTTCTAAAAGAGTTGACCATAAAAATCATACTAATTACAGCCATTTAAATGGACTGTGTACGATGCAACCCAAAACATAGTGATTCATAAGAGTAACACATGTTAAATTAACTTTGTTATAAATTTTACCTGATATGATCTTCTTGATGATACTGCTAAAATATTCATGTGTATTTAATTGCCATAAGTCGTTTCAATTTTCATAAGGCTGTCTATTGAGAGTTGAAAAAGAAATCGATGAAACTGCTTAGCATGATCTTTAGTGTTGTTGGTTTTACCAGAGGTATAAATAAGAGTTGTAGTCATTAAAGAGATTGTAATGGCACTTGAAAAAATAAACATACAGTAAAATTAACATTTTTGTGGGTGAGCAGATCTGTGAGTCTTAATACATACATAGATTCCTGAAGCCACTGCCACAATCAGGATATAAAACAGGTCTATTAATAAGAAAAAATTCCATTTGCTATTTTTTTTTTTTTACTACAGTCAAATTCACTTCCATCCCAGCTCCTTGTGACCACTAATCTCATTTCAATCCTTTAGTTCTATATTTTGCAAAATTTTGTGTGAAGAATCATGCAGCCTTTTGAGACTGCGTTCTTCACTGAGATTCATCAGGAGGGTATACCTCTCAAGGCCCCCAGTGGATGCCTGAAACTGCAGGTAGTCTCAAACCCTATACATAGTATGTTTTCCCTATACAACCATGACTAAGATAAAACCCTATACATAGGGCCACCTGGGTGGCTCAGTGGGGTAAGCCTCTGCCTTCAGCTCAGGTTGTGGTCTCAGGGTCCTGGGATCGAGCCCTGCATTGGGCTCTCTGCTCAGCAGGGAGCCTGCTTCCCCCACCCTCTGCCCGCTGCCTGCCTCTCTGCGTACTTGTGATCTCTCTCTCTGTCAAATAAATAAAATCTAAAAAAACCCAAAACAAAACCTATACATACTATGGTTTTCCTATACAAACATAACTATGATAAAGTTTAATTTATAAATTAGTCACAGTAAGAGATTAACAAACAATAACTAAGAATAAACAGAACAATTGTAACACTCGGCAGGTCTTGCAACATAGTGATACACTGCTATTGACCTTCTGAGGATGCTACAGGAAAGTTTTAATTTTTCTAGAGTAATATACAGGAGTGCAATTTCTGGGTCTTATAGTAATTGTATGTTTCACTTTGTAAGAAACTGCCAAGGAGTGCCTGGGTGGCTCAGATGGTTAAGCTTCTGCCATCAGCTCAGGTCATGATTTCCAGGTCCTGGGACCGATCCCCATGTTGGGCTCCTAGCTCAGCAGGGAGCCTGTTTCTCCCTCTGCCTCTACTTCTCCCCCTGCTTGTGCTCTCTCTGTCTTTCTTTCAAATGAATAAATAGAATCTTAATTTTTTTAAGTATTAAAAAAAGGAAACCGCCTAACTGGTTTTCTAGAGTGGCTGTACCATTTTGCACACCCACTAACAAGGGGAGTTCTAACTATTCCGTATCCTCACCAGTACCTGATATTGTCAGTTTCTACTTTACTTTATCTATTTTAATAAGTGTGCAATAGCATTTCCCTAGTGTCTAATGATGTTGAGTACCTACTCATGTACTTATTTGCCATCTATAAATCTTTGGAGAAGTGTCTGATCAAATCTTCTACCCACTGGTTTTCTAAAATAGGCTGTTTGTTATTGTTGAGTCTTTAGAGATCTTTATATATTCAGCATACAAATACTTGGTCAAATATGGGAATTGCAAATGGGTCTTTTAATTTTCTTTACAGTATCTTTTGAAGAACTAAAGAGTTTTTAATTTTGCTAAAATTTAGTCCATTTTTTTCCCCATTTATGGATTGCATCCTTGGGTCGTATTTTAGAATTATTTGCCAAACACAAAAAGCATGAAGACTCTCTCTTGCATTTTCTTCTAAAAGTTTTATAGTTCTATAATTTACAAATAAAAATATGGTTTAAGTTACTTTTTGTCAGATATGTAAAGTATAGGTTTAGGTCCTTTTTCTTTCTTTTTTTTTTATTTATTTGTCAGAGAGAGAGGAAGAGAGAGAGAGCGAGCACAGGCAGACAGAGTGGTAGGCAGAGGCAGAGGGAGAAGCAGGCTCCCTGCTGAGCAAGGAGCCTGATGTGGGACTCGATCCCAGGACGCTGAGATCATGACCTGAGCCGAAGGCAGCCGCTCAACCAACTGAGCCACCCAGGCGTCCCTAGGTCCTTTTTCTTTTTTTAACACATGGATCTCTAATTGTCTGAATGCCGTTGCTTGAGAAGACTATCTTATTCTTTCCCTCACTGAATTGCTTTTGCATCTTTCTTAAAAATTAACTTATGTTTGTATGAGTATATCTAGAATCTAGTCTGTTAAGTGGTCTGTGTCTATAGATACCACATAGTCTTGACTATTGTAGCTTTACAGGAAGTCCTAAATTTGATAGTCTTTGTTCCCTACCTTTGTTCCTCTTTTTTCAAAATTGTCTTGGCTATTCTAGTTTATTTGCTTTCTTTTAATATGATTTTAAAAGTACGCTTGCCTCTATAAAAAAAATCCTGCTGATATTTTGATTAGAATTGTGTTGAATCAATAGATCAATTTGGGAAGATTATACATATTTACTATATTGAATTCTTTAATCCACGAACATGGTATGGCTCATCTTTTGTTTATTGATTGATTGATTTATTTATCCAAGGGATTCTTTCTTTTTTTAAAATTTTATTTCTTTTCAACGTAACAGAATTCATAGTTTTTGCACCACACCCAGTGCTCCATGCAATGCGTGCCCTCCATAATACCCACCACCTGGCTCCCCCAACCTCCCACCCTCCACCCCTTCAAAACCCTCAGGTTGTTTTTCAGAGTCCATAGTCTCTCATGGTTCATCTCCCCCTCCAATTTCCCTCAACTCCCTTCTCTATACATGTTTTACCAGTGGTCACTCAAAGAACACAATATTCATATTTAACTGTCCACAGCCTACTTAGAATTAATATTTTACCACTTCAAATGGAATGTAAAAAGCTTGCCAGTATATAGGTCCTTTTACCCTTCCCCTTTCATGTTGTACTTATCAACATAAATTGGAAGTCTCTCAGAAAATGTTATATATATTTTATATTTTAAGATTCATATTTTA
>PISX010000903.1:165534-227912 GCA_004024625.1 Mellivora capensis
CATCCACGTTGTTGCGAATGGCAAGATTTCATTTCTTTTGATGGCTGCATAGTATTCCATCGTGTATATATACCACATCTTCTTTATCCATTCATCTGTTGATGGACATCTAGGCTCTTTCCATAGTTTGGCTATTGTAGACATTGCTGCTATAAACATTCGGGTGCACGTGCCCCTTCGGACCACTACGTTTGTATCTATAAAAAATAAAAATTAAAAAAAAATTATTGGGAAGATTCATATTTTAAAGAATTTAAGAAGACAAAAATTAGTCCATTATATGTATTCAGAATTGAAATTTCTATTGCTTTTCCTCATTCCTAAAATGCCAAGTTTTCTTGTCATAACAGATCCCTTTCTCTGAACTTTCTTTAGTGTTGCTTTCAGAGCTTATCAGTTGGTGGCGAATCCTCTTGGTTTCTTTCATTCTAGAATATCTTTATTTTGCCTTTGTTTCTGAATATAGATATAAAATAACTGGATAAGGAATTGTGGGTCAACAGTTATTTGCTTTCAGCATTTAAAAAATGTTGTTTTGTTATTTTCTGACCACCATACTGTTTCACGAGAAATCTGTAGTCATTTGTATTGACTATAATCAATTCAAGCGTTCCCCTACATGCAGTGTGCTGTTTTCTTTGATTGCTTTTAAGATTTTCTCCCCAGTACTTTGACTATGATATATCTGGGCATGTATTTCTCAAAGTGTATCCTGTTTTGGGTACACTGAGCCTCTTTATCTGCCAGTTTATATATTTCAACAAATTTGAAAAGTTTTTTGTAATTATTTCCTTAAAATATATTTTCTGCACCTGGGGCTCTGATAACATGTTTTACGTGCTTTTATATAGTCTTACAGGTGTCTGAGGCTTTGTTCATTTTTTTTTAAATACCAGTTTTCTAATTCTTGCTCAAATTGGATAATATCTATTGACCTATTGTCAAGGTCATGGCCTCTTACCTATGTCATCTCTATTCTGCTATGGAACCTACCCATGATCTTTTATATTAATTAATATATTTTTCAATTCCAAAATTTCCATTTGGTTCTATTTTATAGCTTCCATTTCTCTGCTGATGCTTTCTGTCTTCTCGTTTGTTTCAAGGGTGTTCATTTTTACTTTATCATGGTGATAATAGCTACTTTAAAGTCCTTGTAAGATAATTCAGACAAATTATCTGATTATTCTGTATCATCTCAAGGCTTCTGTTATTGTCCTTTGAGAATTTGTCAAATTTTCTTATGCTTTTGTATGTTGTATAATTTTGAATTGGTCCTGGCAATTTTGAAAATTATATTATGAGACTCTGAGTCTTTAAAAAGTCTTACAGAGATTGTGTTTTTATTTTTGCATTTTAAGCCATCAATCAATCTGGTTATGCTCATGCCACAAATTCTGATTCATCTTCTGTGGGCTATGTTGCTAAAGATCTGTTCTGTTTTTGAAGGCTTTTTAGTGCTATTTGGGCCTCCTGAGAACCACTTTTGAGAGCTTACCAGGCATTTAGGGGACACATCCTTCCACGAGAAGCTTGGGCTGAGCTCAGAAGTTTTCTTTCTCATAGCCTGTACTCTGTACTATCTCACTCACCGTCTAAAAAGAAAAAAAAAAACAACAAACAAACTTGATACTTCAGTCTGTCTGTGTTTTGCTGCTTACCTCTCATAGGTCAGCCTTTAGGGCCAAGGGTCAGATGGTTAATGGGAGAGGAAGGAACAACATGGATACCCTGTACACCCTTTAGACCATAATTCCTCTGGTCAAAGAGAATGATTTTCCAACTTTGGAGTTTTAAGTGCATGTTTGGTAAGAACTTCTGTAGAATAGTTGGAGCTTTGGGAGTGGGATTGCCTGGTGCCTGATGGAAGAAAGAAGTAAGAACAGAGTTTATCATACTTTCTCTGTCCTGTAGGGGGTCCCCTCTCCCACTTCAGTACTTGAAGGAAAGGCTTCTCAGAGACTTTCTGTCCACACATGGTGCACAACTCCAAGATTTATGTTGCCTTTGAACCCAAGTTGAGAGATATGGAAGGAAAAACAAACCAGGAAACTCACTGCCAAATCTATTGAAACTTATATTATGCTTTATGACTCCACCATATGTACTACTACTTACTTTTCAGAGTCTTTAGATAATTGCTCTGTTCATTCTATCCAAGAATTTTAATTGTACTTAATGAGAGAGACATGATTTAGCATGCCCTCTCTATCTTAACTTGACCTGGAACTTGTCTATAAAGTAGCTTTGGTGATGATCATACCATGCAGGAACTCACTACTGGTGAGACTGTACATTTTTCAGAACTAAATTTTGTGCTAGTTTATAAACAAACTAGTAAATAGACTCATAAAACAAACAGAAAAGAAATGATAAAAAAGAAGTATATTTCCTAGGAGTTTTTTTGAGACATCTTGAAGGAGACCAAACATTTATACATTCATGGTAGGATTTGGTGAGATGAAAAGAGCAAAGACATTCTGGATGACATATCCAGAGTATAGGCACAAAGAAAGAGTGGAGATATCCCTCTAATACGAGATGACTTGGTAGATTTTCTAAGACTCAATTTACCATTACCTTTAGCCTGCTACTCAACAAGTTCCTGAGAAAGATCTACTTGCCTTCCAAGTTCAAACACTCTAGCTACTTGCAACATCTAATAATCTACTAACATATCAACTCACAAAGAATGTGAGGAACTGCAATTTTTCTCAAGTAGTTCAGTGGAATTAACTGGCCCTCAAATCAAGACTTCAGACTCATAAATCGGTGCATGACCTAATTGTTGTACAGACTTTTCAAAAACCCCGAAGCTATTCTCTGTGGTAATACACAGAAAACATAACAGTAAGCCAAAGGGTTGAACCAGACCATTTAAAATCACCAGGCCACTTGATTTATTTATTGAACTATGGGAGGGCCTTTCTACCTTCTAGAATTTTCTATCACTTTCCTTCCTGCTTTGAAAGACACACACCTTTGCCTTCATGCCTAAATGCCTTCTTTAGTATTTAAGTCATCAGAAAAAATAATCCCTCCCTATGGAAGGCAAGGACTACATAAATGGATTGACAGATTGAAAATCTGTAGTTATGGGGCACCTGGGTGGCTCAGTGAGTTAAAGCCTCTGCTTTTGGCTCAGGTCATGATCCCAGGATCCTGGGATCGAGCCCTGCATTGGGCTCTCTGCTCAGCAGGAGTCCTGCTTCTCTTCCTTACTCTTTCTGCCTGGCTCTCTGTCTGTCAAATAAATAAATAAAATCTTAAAAAAAAAAAAGAAAATCTGTAGTTATAAAAGATGCTCCATGAAATCTATCATTTCTGCTACCTTCTTTCTAATCAACTCAAACCAAGGTTTTAAGACAATCTTTTCCAAAGAAAAATGATAGAAGTTGAATGAAATTAGTCACAACTATTAGCGTCTGTGAGGCAGCCAAGACTATTACCAGTATAATGTAGAGAGAGAGGAAGAAATATTGTTACTACTATCACAGAGCTCTAATTATATATTTGCCACATGGTGTCATCTCCTGGGGGGTTCATGAGTTCCTCACTTTTTGAGACATCCATGTATTGGCTAGATCAATCTGGACAAGACATTATGAAAAGAATTCACTTTGTGGATGAATAGTTGAACAAAATGAACATTAATCTCATATTCAGCCCTGCTATTACTTAAATAACAGTGTGACCTTAGCCACATGGCTTTGCTATATTTAAATCCTTGAAAGCATATTCTATAAAGTGAGGGTAAAGTTTATTTTGTGTAGTGCAAAAGACAGAAGCAAAATTAATAAAACTGTAAAAGATACATTTTAGTTCATTATAGGCACTTTTTCATTTTTAAAAATCTTCAATGTAAAATATGACAAAGAAAATACACAAGGCAAAGGATAGGCTTTCCAGTTTATTGAAAAGAAAATGTGCTTGTTGAGAAATAAATGTGCTAGCACCCCAGGAGCCCCAAATGCCCCTCCCATCATGGATTCTACTGTCTTCCCAAGATAAGAACTGTTCTGATTTTGGGGGCACCTGTGTGGCTCAGTTGGTTAACCATCTGCCTTCAGCTCAGGTCATGGTTCTGGGGTCCTGGGATTGAGTGCCATGTTGGGCTCTCTGCTCAGTGGGGAGTCTGCATCTCCCTCGCCCTCTGCCCCTGTCCCCTGCTCATGCTCTCTCTCTTGCTTGCACTCTCTCTCTCTCAAGTAAATAAATAATATATATATTATTTATATAATATATTTATATATAAGCAGGTCCTTACTAGACACTAATAAATAAATAAATAAAATCTTAAAAAAAAATTCTGATTTTCAGTAATTACTTCTTAGTTTTTTTATAGACTTATTGCCTATATATATTCTTTTGTGTTTGCCTGCTCTCAAAAATATTTTATGAAATAAATGGGTTCTACAAACTGCAGTTAAGGTATTTTCATTGTTGTATAATATTCCATTGTGTAAAACAACATTCATTCCACCCTTTATAGACAATTTGGGTTGAATCCATTCAGGATTACTACAAATAAAAGTGCTGTGAATATTCCTGTATATGTCTCTTGGTACACATAAGTCATAGAATAAGACTTAGATACTGCCAAATTTTTGTTGAAAGTAATCATGCCAGTGTATACTCCCATTTGGGAGAGATGAGAGTTCCAGTTGTTCTATATCCTTGCCAATGCTAACACTGGCAATATACTGTTTTTGAAAAATGTTTAATCCTTATGGGAGGTCTTTAGTAACATCTCTTTGTTATTTTAACTCATATTTCTCTAATTATTAATGAGGTTTTCTGGCCATTTTAATAATTTATTCTATAAAGTAGCTATTTAAGTTCTTCATTCTTTTCTATTGGGTGTTTTTCTTTTTCTTATTGATATATGTCTGTTTTTTATTTATAGAATATGACCATAGTGAATATCATCTTTTAGTTTTTTTGCTGTCTTGACTTTTCACATACTTAATAGTATTTTCTGAAGAAAACTTCTTTATTGTAATTAGTATAATTTATCAACCTTTCATTCATGTCTACTGATTTTGTGTCTTGCTTAAGAAAAGTTTCTATATCCTGATTTCTGTATTAATTTATAGAAATCACATATCTACAATCTGCTTAGAATTTATCTTTGCAAATAAAGTGATATCAGAGTCAGTTCTCATTTTCCACACAGAGATCTGATTGAATACCACATTTCCTATTTAGTTAGTTATTTAGTCAATTTTTTTTCAATGGTTGTGGTACTACATTTATCATAAATCAGGTGTGGATCTGAAGTCAGACACTATTCTGTTCAACTTATTTATTAGTCTCTACTTGTGCCATTATTGCTCTTCAAAAAAATTACTACAGTTTTAATACCTGGTAAAGTAAAACTCAACTTTATTCTCCTCAGGCTTAGTGCTATGACTGAATATTTATGGCTGCCCCCAAATTTGCATACTAAATTCTAAACCTGAATAGGATAGAATTAAGATGGGAAGCCCTTGGAATCCTTATGAATGGGCCTAGTCTTTATAAAAGAGATTCCAGAGGACTCCCTTGACCCTTCTGCCATATGAGGACACAGCAAAAAGACAGTCATCTATGAGTCAGAAAGCAGGTCCTTACTAGACACCAAATCTGCTGTCCTCTTGACCTTGGGCTTTCCAGCTTCCAGAACTAGGAGAAATAAATTTGTGATTTTTATAAGCTACCGAGTCTATGGTATTTTGTTATGGCAGTCTGAACAGACTAAGACAATAACATTAGTTCTTCTTATTTTGCATTTTCAAGTTAATTCTAGAATCAGCTATGTATATCCACAACATAACCTCTGGAGATTTTAATTAGAGTGGTATTTAATATTCAGATCAATTTGGTAGAACTGGTATCTTAATAATATCAAATCAGTCAAAACTTGGACATAGTTTGGGCGCCTGGGTGGCTCAGTGGGTTAAAGCCTCTGCCTTCAACTCAGGTCATGATCTCAGGGTCCTGGGATTTAGTCCCGCATCAGGCTCTCTGCTAGGCAGGGAGCCTGCTTCCTCCTCTCTCTCTCTCTCTGCCTGACTCTCTGCCTACTTGTGATCTCTCTGTGTCAAATAAATAAAATATTAAAAAAAAAAACTTGGACATAGTTTATACTTGTAGTTATGTAAGTATTTCTTAATTTTTCTCAATATTATAATTTTATAATTATAAATAATTTTACAATTTTCTGTGACAGGATATTGAATATCTGTTGTTATATGTATTCCTATGTTTTCTAATGTTATGGTGAATATTTTTCAAGAGCTAATATATTATCCAGAAGTGGTACATTTAAAACAAACTAATAAATGTTGAAAATAAGTGGATAAGAAAGATACAGTATGTAAATATGGGCAGTAATTGGGGAGGGTATGTGCTATAGTGAGAAAAATAAAAACAAACAAAGAAATAAAAAAATAAGGCTGTAAGATGAATCTTAATATTTGAAACCAGAATTAAGGCAATAATCTTATAAAACACAAAGAATGACATCACATAGTGCTAAAATTGACTATAGAAAAGTAAGGAATGTTCATCATAAACACATATGCACCTATCCTTATAGTCCCTAAACAGCCACCAGAACTGACATAGGAAATACATGAAATAAAAATTTTAGATTGAGTTAGAACAAAAGGACAAAATATGAGCAGATATATTAAGCATGTAACAATAAGTTTATTAAGCTCATGCAACTATATATGGAATTCTATAGTTAACAGACAAAAAAGGATACATTTTCCCCAAGGATACATGTAATATTTATAAACATAGATCATGTATTAGGCCTTTAAAAAAGTCTCAGAAATTTCAAATATTTAGTGCATACCTATGATCTTCTCCAATTATAATGTAATAAAATTTAAAAGGAATAATAAAAGGGGGAGCCTTAAAAATCTACAAGTATGGACTTCAGCTTCTGGATAAAATAGAGCAATAAGGATTGAATTTACTCTCCCACCTGAAATAACTAAGGAAATGAACAAAATATTACATAAAATGTTTCTTAAAACACTGGCTATCAGGTGATTATGCACAGTGATCCCTCAGAGATGGAAAACAAATGAGGTGAGCACTGTAATTGTCTCAGTTTACTGCGTGGAAAAGATTTCCAGGATGTGGTCCAGGGAGAGGGAACCCTGAAAAAAAGCCCAAGAGTCTCCCTGATTCAGGAAATGGGACTGGAATTTCAGAGAAGCTAGACAAACAATGATAATTTTTTTTCCAAATTCAATAGAACTATAAATTCACCAATCCAAGAAGCTCAGTGAATCCCAAGCACAAGACACATGAAAGAGACTACACAAGACACGTAAGAATCACTTTACATAAAATCAGTGGTAACCAGAAAATCTAGACACTTTTCAAAAAAAGACTTCTGGATGGCTAACACACACATGAAAAGATCTTCAACGTCACTCAGCATCAGGGAAATACAAATCAAAATTATTATGAGATACCACCTCACACAGGTCAGAATGGCTAAAATTAACAACACCGGAAACAACAGGTGTTGGCAAGGATGAGGAGAAAGGGGAGCCTTCTTATGCTGCTGATGGGAATGCAAGCTGGTGCAGCCACTCTGGAAAACAGTATGGAGGTTCCTCAAAATGTTAAAATAGAGCTACCCTGAGACCCAGTAATCACACTACTGGGTATTTATCCAAAGGAAAAGATACAAAAATACAGATTTGAAGGGATATATGCATCCAGATGCTTCTAGCAACATTATCAACAGTGGCCAAACTATGAAGAGAGCCCAAATGTCCGTCCACTGATGAATGGATAAAGAAGATGTAGAGTGTTGGAATGGAATATTACTCAGCCATCAAAAAGAATGAAATCTTGCCATTTGCAACAACAGATGGAGCTAGAGGGTATCATGCTAAGTGAAATAAGTCAGACAGAGAAAGAGAAATACCTTATGCCTCACTCATATGTGGAATATAAGAAAGAAAACAGATGAACAATGGAAAGGAGGAAAATAAGAAAAAGGAGAGAGGGAAACAACTATAAGAGAATCTTTTTTTAAAAGATTTTATTTATTTATTTGACAGAGAGATCACAAGTAGGCAGAGAGACGGGCAGAGAAAGAGGGGGAAGCAGGCTCCCCGCTGAGCAGAGAGCCCGATGCGGGGCTCGATCCCAGGAGATCATGACCTGAGCCAGAGGCAGAGGCTTAACCCAGTGAGCCACCCAGGCACCCCATCCATAAGAGAGTCCTAACAATAGAGAACAAACTGAGGGTTGGTGGAGGGAGGTGGGTGGAGGATGGACTAGATGGGTGATGGAGATGAAGGAGGTCCCTTGTTCTGATGAGCATTGCATGTTGTATGTAAGTGATGAATCACTAAGTTCTACTTCAGAAACCAGTATTGCACTGTATGTTAACTACCTAAAATTTAAATTTTAAAAAATGGTCAGACGAGAAAAGGATATGTTACATGAAAGGTGAAAAGAGTAACATAGCAGATTCTTGAGGAACCACCAAGCCAGACAGTAGAACATCTTTAAAGGCAACAAAAAGGAAAGCAAAACATTCGAAAAAAACTTCCAACTTAGAATTCTTTACCTTATGACATTACCTTTCAAAAATTAAGGTGATGTAAAGATATTTTCAGACATACAAAAGCTAAAAGAATTCCTTACTAGCAGACTTGTATTTTAAGAAATGTTAAAGGAAGGAGAAAGTTGGTGGGTAGAAATCTGTAACTAGGAAAAACAGTGAGGATTACTGAAAATGGTGATTATATGAGTAAACAAGAAACCTTTTTTATTATTCAAATCTATATAAAAGATAATTGGGTGCTTATAACGAATAGAGCAGCAATGTGTTGTGGCATTTATGACATACGTAGAAAGAAAATATATGACAGGAGTAACATAAAGGTAGAATAAGTACAAATGGAAATAAAGTGTTGTGTAGGCTTATAGGAAAGGTAGTATGACTTGAAGGCAGGCCTTGATAACTTAAAAAAGTATATCAGAAACAGTAAATATAATACTGAAAAATTGCAGCTAAAAATCAGACAAAAATGGAATCATTAAAAGATATTGAATTGGGACGCCTGGGTGGCTCAGTTGGTTAAGCGGCTGCCTTCGGCTCAGGTCATGATTCCAACGTCCTGGGATCGAGTCCCACATCGGGCTCCTTGCTCGGCAGGGAGCCTGCTTCTCCCTCTGCCTCTGCCTGCCACTCTGTCTGCCTGTGCTCGCTCGCTCTCTCTGACAAATAAATAAATTTAAAAAAATTTAAAAAAAGTTATTTAATTAATACAAAATGAGGCAGGGGAAGAGGAAAAAAAGAGGAAAAAGAGCAGATCAAGCAAATAGAAAACAGATATCAAAGCAGTAGGGTTAAACACAACTCTCCATGACACCTTAAGGATAAGTGTTCTCAGTACCCCATTAAAAGGTAAATATTGTCATCTTAGGTAAAAAGCAAGATCTAACTATATGTTGCCAATAAGAAATCTACTTTAAGTATAAAGACACAATCAGTTTAAAGTAAAAACATGGGAAAGGTAAACATGTTAAGGGTAATTTAAAAAAAGCTGGAGTGGCTATATTCATGTCCAACAACGTAGATTTTAGGACAGGGATGAATGGGATCATTTCATAATGATAAAGATGACGATTCAGCAGAGAACATAATCTTAAACCATTTTCCATCCAGTGAGTTATAAAATATCGACTTGCCCCATTTATTGTATTTCCCCAAATTTCTTCAGATACTGACTTCTGTTTTTTTCAACAAACTGAAATTTTGTGGCAACCTTCTGTCAAACAAGTCTGTCGGCACCATTTTCTCCAAGAGCATTTCCTCACTTTGTCACTCTGTGTCACGTTTTGGGAATTCTCACAATATTTCAAACTTTTTCATGACTGCTCTATTTGTCGTGGTGACCAGTGATCAGCATTTTCTTGAAATTCAATCTACGCTGGGCGGGGCTGTGAAGATTGTTGAAATGACGACCAAGGATTTAGAATGTTATAGGAACATGTTTGATAATGGCGGGGCAGGGTCTGAAGGAACTGACTCCAGTTTTGAACAAAGTTCTAACTGGGGGTAAAATGCCGTCAAACAGCATCCCAAAGCTATAGTGAAATCATTCAAGAGAAAGAGTCAATCTATGGGGCAAAATTCACTCTTGTCTTATTTTAGGAAATGGCCGTAGCTGCCTAACCTCCAGCAACCATCACCCTGATCAGTCATTAGCTGTCGACACTGAGGCCAGATTCTCCACCAGCAAAAAAAAAAAAAAAAAAAAAAAAGAATTACAGCTCCCTGAAAGCTCAGTTGATGGTTAGACTCTTCTGGCAATTAAGCATTTTTATTTGTTTGTTTATGTAAAAGAGAGAGAGCATGAGCTGAGGGGAAGGCGCAGAGGGAGAGGGAGATAGAGAATCTTAAGCAGGCTCCATGCTTAGCACAGAGCCCAGTGGGGGGCTCGATCTCACAACCCTGAGATCATGACCTGAGCCGAAATCAAGAATCAGATGCTAAACTGACTGAGCCACTCAGGCATTCCAGCAGTAAAACATTTTTAAATTAAGGTACGTACGTTGGCTTTATAGCTATGCTGCTATTGCACACTTAATAGGCTACAGTATGCTGTAAACATAACTTTTATAGGTGCTGGGAAACTGAAAAACTTACTTGACTTGCTTTATTGTGATAGTCACTTTATTGCAATGGTCTGGAACTGAAGCTGCAGTATCGCCAAGGTACGCCTGTGAAGCAAAACTGATAAAGGAAATGGACAAATTAACAATTATAGTTGGGGATTTCAATACTCCTCTCCTAATAATTGATAGAACAAACAGACAGTGAATAAGAAATACTGCCGGACTAGATGACTTAACACTATCAACTACCTAGATCTCATTGCATTTGTAGAACAATTCTCACAACAGCAGAATACACATTCTTTAAACTACACGTGGAACTTCTACCCAGACAGACTAGTTTCTAGGCTGGGAGTCAGGAAACAGTGGCTCACTGGCTAAATATAGCCCACTCTATATTTTTCTAAATAAAGTTTCATGAGAACACAGCCGTGCCAATTTACATGACAACTGTAGAGCTATGTGTTTATGACAGATACCATTTGCCCTGAAAGTTTCAATTATTTACTATTTGAACTTTTATAGAAAATATTTATTGACCCCTACTATAGGCCACAAAACGTACCTCAACCCAAAGAGCACAATCCATGAAGAAACAAATTAACACATTGAACTTCATTAAAATTAAGAACATATGCCCTTTAAATGACACCATAGGGAAAATGAGAAGACAAGTCACAGAGTAGGGGAAAATTCTGACAGGCCACATATTTGATAAAGGACCTGTGTCTTATAATCTGTAAAGAACTCTCAAACTTGATAAGAAAACTCAATAACAATCTAATAATAAAGTAGTTAAGAGATACATAAATGACAAATAAGCACATGAAAACATGCCTGACCTCATTAGTCATTAGAGAAAAGCAAATCAAAACCACAAGATAGCATTGCATATATAGTCGAATATCCAAGATTAAAGACCGATGGCGTCAAATATTTGCATGGATGGGAAAAACTGGAACATTCATACTTTATGGGCAGGGATATAAAATGGTATAAACAAGAGTTTTGTAAAAGAGTTTGGAAGTTTCTTTAAAAAGGTAAGCATACGGCGTGCCTGGGTGGCTCAGTGGGTTAAGTTGCTGCCTTCAGCTCAGGTCATGATCTCAGGGTCCTGGGATCGAGTCCCGCATTGGGCTCTCTGCTCAGCAGGGAGCCTGCTTCCCTCTCTCTCACTCTCTGCCTGCCTCTCTGCCTACTTGTGATCTCTGTTAAATAAATAAATAAAATCTTTAAAAAAAAGGTATGCATACATCAGCTATTTAACTTAGTCTTTCCCCTCTTACTGATATATGGAAGAGAAATGAAAGCATATATTTATATAAGGATTGGGGCAGAATTTGATAAAGCAGCTATATTTGTAATTGCCCCTAACTGGAAATAACCCAAATGTCCATCAATAAGCGAATGGGTAAACCTATTGTGGTATCGTATAATGGAATACTCTTCAGCAATAAAACAGAATAAACTACTGATGCGTACAGCTGCACAGATAAATCTCAATATAATGATGCTGAGTGAAAGAATTCAGGCAAAATCAGAGCACACGCTGTATGATTCCACATACATAAAATCTTAGGAAACATGAAGCTGTACGACTGAATGCAGATCAGTGGTTGCCTAGTGTTAGTGGGAGGGGGTGGGGAAGGAGGAATTACAAAGGAGCACAAAAAGACATTCGGGGTCCATGGATACATTCATTATCTTGGTGGGAAGGGAAAAAAATAGAGAATTTAATAAAGAGGTCATTACATTGGTCCCAGCTAGAGGTAGCAGTTCCAATAACACTTGGTGGTGGTTTACCTATATGCCTCTACTAACATTAGTTCTTTGACCCAGACATTGCATGTGAACAAGTAACATATTTTTATAAAGTTGAGATTGAATTCTGAGTCTCTAATTTTTAACTGATTAGAAGTTTCATAGTATTTAATGGTTTTCCTATTGAAGCATACATATGTCAAACATGACCTTGTTATCAGGAGACCTGATTAAATTTTAAGTTGTTTGAGGGCTTACAAGACCCTGTTTTCTGAGGTTTATAATTACCTCCAGCACAACAGAAGTAGTCCATTAATACTTACTGAATAAACCAATGGGGAAATGAATGCATTGGTGAAAACTTTGATGCTGACACTACATGTATGCTGGTTAGGAATTGTGTACATTGTCATCATTTCTATAGGTCTAGCTAGAAATTCTTTATGATATTTTATTTTATTTTTTAAAATATTCATTTATTTGAGAAACAGAGAGAAAGCATGGGGGGTTGCAGAGGGAGAGGGCGAAGCAGACTCTCTGCTGAGCAGAGAGCCTGACTTGGGGCTCGATCCTGTGACCCCCGAGATCATGACCTGAGCCAAAGGCAGATGCTTGGCTGACGGAGCCACCCAGGCACCTCTCCTTTATGATATTTGAAATCTCCAAAATACTATAATTCTCTGAAAACATTGAATTTCCTCTTTTATATTATTATGATTTTAACTAAAATGATCTCTGAGGATCATTTCTATTCTTACCTTTCAACTACCTTGCTCTTCTAGAAAGAGTTAAAATAGGTTCCTTCAGAGATATCCTCATTGGTACTTAAATGGAGTGTCAACAAAGAAGATACTTGGGAGAGGGGGTACCCATGAAAAAAGATAGTGATGCGTGGAATAGGTTTTCTTATAAAAAGTATTTAAAATATGTATATACGTATGGGAAAATGTTAAGGACATTTCTATGCCTGTTCGTTTTACTGTGCTATCCTCCGCTTTCTAAGAGGTGGGGTGCAGTCAAGAAGAATGCCAGGATGTCACATGATTGATCACCTGATGCAGTGTAAATGACATTCAGTTTGTTCACTGATGCATAGGCAGCATTTACAAACTATCATATTGATGTATGTGGTCTATTTTGTTTTTGCTGGTCTATCTTGTATATCTTGTCTTATTTTCTTACATGTATTGTGATATTTTATTATCTTGTTTATTCTTGTTTTTAATAAAATATTTTCTCTCTATAATTTGGATTTTTTTCTATTAGAGAATAAAAAACTCACATGAATCAAATTTGTATCACTCTCACAGTAATTAAGCAATCCGTGATACCGCTCCTTGCTGTCTACTTTCATTCATTTGCCCCTTATATCTTATGATCTTCTATTGGTGTTGCCTCAATACATTTTCGTTTTTAATAAATTGCATGTTCCAAAGTTTGGAAAATGCTGACTTCGTCAAATAATTATTTATGTGACTATTTGATTAATGTTCCTATTTCTCTTGAGAAAATAAGTTTCGAAACAGACCACGTCTGTTTTTTTCCTGTTTTATCTCTAGCACCTTGCTCTGTACCTGATACTTGCAAATGCTAAAATAAAACAAAACAAAAACTTGTGTATTAATATCCATACAATCAGGAGCTCGTAATTGATGCCATAATTGATGCCTATTAGGCATCCAGCCTCGTGATAGATGATGAACGAAGTTTTGTTACTTCCAATGGCTTGTTTTTATCATCGGAAACTTACCCAATTTCATAAAAGCCGCTTTTAGTAGCTTGTGTAATTTAAACTATCAAAGTAACTTGCTTCTCTATTTTTGAATGTCACCTTTCTAAAATGTTTCAACTTGTGTTTAAATTGGAAATGTTCTTAAGCATTGTTATAGAGCAGTTATTCTGCAGCTTACTAGGGGAGATCAACGAGATTTAAGGACATACACATTTGTACATCTAGACTGTAAACTGTTTAATTTGGCATTTTACTGGTGACAACTTCTGCCACATTCTCTTTACTAGAAGGGAGTCACTAAATTTAGCCCACACTCAAGGCGGAAGGGAATTAGTCTCTGTCTTTTGAGGAATGGACTGGAAAAGATTGTGTCGACATACTTTTAAAACACCACATGCAGATACAAACAAAAATTAACATTCTTAGGGAAAAGACATTACTTCGTTTCTAAAATAAGCACATAATACTACAAGAATGGAATAGTGAGATAACAAACAGAAACTATGAAAAATTAAAGGAAAAATCACTGATACAATTGCTGAAATACATACATACAAATATAAAAGAAGGGATAAAACTTAAAAATTGAGAATGGTGCTTATATTTTATTATGAGAACCTGTAAGGGTAAAAATGTGGAAAAGAGTAAGAATATAGATAGTTGATAATGAACATCTAAGATCCGAACAATGGTAAATGCACTGTGGAGAAACAAGGAAAATACTTATCAACAAAGGAGAAGGTAAGGGAGAAGGAATGGAAGGGGAAGAGAAAGAAAATTGGAAAAGGAGAAGGAGGGAGAGAAGGATACAAAGAGGTAAAGGAAGAAGAAACAGAGAAAGAACAAATTTCCCTGGATCCATTGAAGCTGTATTCTTATTAGTAACTCTGAGTGCTGGAAGAAAATATGGCAAATTACTTCAAAAATCTGAATGGAAATGGTGGTCATGCTAAGCAACCTTAGCCAGAAAAAGCTCCAATTACATGAGATTACAAATATTTTTAAGATAGGTGAGGACAAAGAATTTTGATCTTTCACAAGGGCAAATATCAGAAGTAAAAATTTTATATTGGAGAGGAAGGATTCGTGGCCTGGGTAAAAGTCTCCAGAGGAAAAGTGGGATAAGTTATATAAAAGTCAACATAAAAAGGCAATTGAGACTTCCTCTTCCACTGAACACTCCCAACGAGCAAAAATAGAAAACCTGGAGAAAAGAATGTTTGAAGTATTGGGAATTAACAAGGCAGTGAAAGTGGAGGGAGCCAAAATTTCCTAAGAAGAAAGCCTAGAGAGGTAAGCTTTTAATCACAGGGACATCTATGGACTTAAAAGGCAGAGCTGGGTAGAGCTTTAGCAGACTCAAATGACTTGGGAACAAATATTGGGGTTCATGGTCTGTACACACAAGGGCCTTGGTGAGTCTCCCATGCTTGGGTGAGGGCATAGAAAGGAAATATGCTAGGATCAAGGGTAAATCCTAAATGAGTCAGATCTCGCATGGACTGAAGCCTAGCATTAATCATATAAATCTTTTACTGGGCTAAGGTGGTTTGGGATTGCTACTTCCCTAGTTACCCGTCAGAAGAAAATGTTCCAAAGAAAGATAATATTCTGGATGGCAAATATCTCTATTTTTTTTAAATAGAGGATGTTCTATATCCTTAAATTCTGACAACCCATAATATGTTGTTTATGTATAATTTTTTTTCAAAACTGTTATATAAATGGGATTATATGGCATGTAACTTTTGGCTTTTTTTCTGCTCAGTGTAACCCCAAGTACTCATCAAATTGCTGTGTATATTAATAGTTGGTTAATTTTCATTCCTGGATAGTATTTGGTGCTAGGTTTGTGTCATGGTTTAACCACTTGTAACCAAACTAATGTGAGTTTGCTCCTTGGTGAGTCAGAAACTGCACCACGTTGGGTTGTCACAGAGAGAAAACTTTTATTTGCAGAAAATAAGGAGATCAGGAGGAGTGGCTTCCAAAGCTATGACTACCCAGGACATGGTGAATGATTTCCTTTTGTTTACAGTTAGGATGACTATTTAGATAGGGAAGACTTGTCATCATATGTAGAGGTGGGCACAAGGTCTCACAGGGGCCTTAAGAAAACATGCTTATACATACATGGTATCTTATGTAAATAGGGCTGAGGATCCCTGTTGGGCAGAGATTTCAATATTAAAATGAGGTAGAGGTAATGGTAGGTCATTCCAGAGGTCACTCCAAGGTCCATCTGCGCAGGTGCGAATCAGGGGTTTAGCTCAAAAGATCTGGGTCATCTGGGCCAGTGGGAGGTCTTATTAGGGCAGCTGCCATCCCCCGAGGGGTGGTTTCTGGTTTCATTTGCCTGAGTTAAGAGGTAAGGCAGAAAGAAGAGCTTACAGAGAAATATAAGACAGAGGTTTGTGAATAGACGTAGGTGGGTAGTAAAGTCAGGTCTTGAGGTCTAGTTGGTGATGCAGTCATTGGTTGAAGGACATCTAGCGTTTCCAGTTTGGGAATATTATGAATAAAACTGGTATGAACAGTTACACATAGGTTTTTGTGTGAATATATTTTTCTTTCTCAAGAAGGCAATTTCTGGGTCATATCGCAATTGAATGTGTAATTTTATAAAAACTACCAAATTGTTTTCTAAAATGGTCACACCATCTTCACATTCTCACTAGCAGTATATGAGGGACCCTGTTTCTCCACATCGTCGCCTGTATTTGGTGTTGTCACTTTTTTGTTCAAGGCCTTCTGGTAAGTGTAGAGTGGTATCTCATCAAGGTTTTTCATTTGCATTCCATCCATGGCTGATATGTAAAGCATCCTTTCATGTGCTTATTTGCTGTATGCATATCCTCTTCAGCAAAACGTCTCTTCCTGTCTTTTGCTCATTTTCTAATTGCATTTTTTTAACTGTCGAATTTTGAGAGTTCTTTATATGTTCTAGATACAAGTCCTTTGTTAGCTATTTGGTTTGCAAATATGTTCTCTCAGTCTCTAGCTTGTCTTTTCATACTTTTCACAGGGGCTTTTGCAGACAAAAATTTTAATTTTGATGAGGTTCAATTTATCAAGATTTTTTTTTTTTTAAACAGATTGTGCTTTTGGTGTCAAGTTTAAGAACTCTTTGCCTGGCCCTAAACACTGAAAATTCTTCTCCTATTTTTTTTCTGAATATTTAACTTTTTACATTTAAGTCTATAATCCATTTTGAGTTAATTTTTACATAAGAAGGACTTATCCTTTTCATTTTAGGTCCCTCTCTGTAGGAATTCAATTTTAAAATATGGCAACATATTTCTTTGATTTTCAAATAAACCAGGTCACATATACATAAATTGAAAGAACATCAATAAAAAGGAAATAACATGTTTTAGGCTTTTGTAATTTCATGCCTTTGTTTTTGCTGTGCTAGCTGCCAGAAATACATAGCGTTTTCCTTTCTAAAATCTTCACTTTCTTGACAGTTTACCTCCAAGTCCCATTTTGCCTAAGAATACTTTCCCTGACCACCTCACCTGAATAGAAACATTCTTCCCTTTATGTTCTGTGGTATTCATTTTTTGTACAGTTTGTGCTACATCCGACTAGTTTCCAGTCATGTCTCACTTCTTTTAATACACTGTGCTCCTTCCTACTACAGGGCATTTGTGCATGCTGTTTTCTCTCATTGCAATCCTTCACCATACCCTTTACCCAGGTGCCTCTTCCTTATCTTTCAGTTCTCAGGTGTAATGTCACTCACAGAACAGGTTAAGTCCCCCAGTCTTAATCTTTCATAGAACTGGTACTTAATATAATTTTAAAGTAGGATTTATTTATTTGATTATTTGACTTTTTGTCTTTCTCACTGAACTATTTGATTGTGGTCACTCTTGTGTATAGAGAACAATGCCTGGCAACTAGCCTGTGCTTATTAAGTGTTTCTTGAAAAAGAAAAAAAAAAAAGAATGAATGAATGAATTTTTGGCTTGTAAATATCTAAAGCAAGGTGGTGATTTACTACTTAGAGGGCATGATAGAATCTAGGTGCTAGAAAGATTTAATAGTTAAGGTCCCAGTGAGAAAATGGAGGACTTAGTTTATCGACACAAAAATTGTGTAAGAGAACAGCAATATTTACCCAGATAATTTTTATTGGGAGCAGGGGGAAGGGCGGGACATAAAAGCCCTCCTGAAATGCCCATGCAATTGGAGTTAAATAGCCATAATAATTTAAATGATCTGAGTAATTACTTACATTCCTTGATTCCTTTGCTAACAGAGCCTATTATTTTCTTCATATAGTAAAATAAAATGACTTAAGAAATACGGGATGGAGGGCACCTGGGTGCCTCAATTTGTTAAGCATCTGCCTTCAACTCAGGTCATGGTCCCGAGGTCCCTGGGACCAGCCCCATGTTAGGCTCCCCGCTAAGTGGGGAGTTTGCTTCTCCCTCTCACTCTCCATCTGCCCTTCCTCCCAACCCCCTCTCCCCTCTCATGCACATTCTCTCTTTAATAAATTAACAAAATCTTTAAAAAAAAAAAAAGAAGAAGAAGAAATATGGGATGGCCAGGCAAAGGAGGATATTAGTGGCTAGATTTGTATCAGAGCTCTTTATAAAGACTGAATATAATTTTGCTGGCCTATTTATGAGTTAAAAATATACATTATTTTGTTTGGCCCATTTTCCATTTTAGACTCCCCTTGGAGCCCAGTTGAACTGTGGCTCATTGTTAACTCTCCCATAGTTCCTTATTTTCCTTCCACCTAGGCTGGATGGGCCCGAAAATCCCTTTGCCATCGTCAGCTGCTTTGCAGCACATGGAATGAATCCCAGAAGCAGGGAAGGTAAAAGCCCCTTGTAGAGGACTTTCCATTCTTAGCCTAACCTAGCTGCTTTGGCCTGAGGGGCTAATCAAGTATTAGAAATGCTGATTAAATAAGGTAGGTCATTTCCATCACTGTTTTCCAGAGGGGGAAATGGAGGCACCTCACTTGGGAATGGTGTTTGCAGACTCAGGAAAGACAATTTACCGGTTGCCTCCTTCCTTCCGTCTTGCACAACGCCAACAGAGAACACTAGAGGCGTTAGATAGAGTTTGAATGGTATTCAAACAGGTCACATTCGGGGGCTGAGGTGTCTCATTAAGAACTTCCTGTTTCACTGCTGTATATCCTTATGGTGTATATCCACACCCATGACGGGGGCACTGTACATCTCCCTGTCTTAACGGCTAATAGTCTTTGCCAGGCAGAATGAAAAAGTTGATTACACACGGCTTTGCCAACATCTCTTGACAGAAAGGAGCAAAAAAATATCCTCCTGAACAAATGAAATGTCAGTCAGAACTCAAACATATTAAAGCAAGATATGCTATATTATTTTCTTAGATTAGAGATTAACTGGTTTCTAATTAATTCTTTGAATGTGTAATAGGCTAGCATGACTGGATTTATTATTCAGGAGTAGTCTTTTTTTTTTTTTAAGATTTTATTTATTTATTTGACAGACAGAGATCACAAGTAGGCAGAGAGGCAGGCAGAGAGAGAGGAAGAAGCAGGCTCCCCAGTGAGAAGAGAGCCCGATGCGGGGCTTGATCCCAGGACCCTGGGATCATGACCTGAGCCAGAGGCAGAGGCTTTAATCCACTGAGCCTGGCTCATTGTTAGGTGCCCCAGGAATATTCATTAACCCAGTATTTTTTTCTTTTCTTCTCTTTTTTTTTTTCTTTTTTCCTTATGTGCTTACCTCTTTCTAAAGTTGGTGTTACTATGCAACTCAGAAAGCCACTGTGTGAGGATTGGAAGAGTGTAGTACTCAAAAGTCCTTTCTTAATAAGGTATAGTCTATAAAATGTTAGAACAGGCCAAGATCTTTGAGGGCAGAACAAAATTCCAAACAAAACAACTGAGTTTAAGCAATTTGCATCTTGACAATCACCCACCCCAACCTTGCTCTGAGCTCTAGTTTGCCTCACAGGATGTTTCCAAAAACCTTGGTTGTGTGGCAGCGTGGACCAGTGGGAGGCAGGAAGGAAAAGGAGGATTTTAGAATTAAATACGGCTTTTGAAAGGTATTGCAAATTTTCATGGCAGTGAGCGCGGCGTGGGGAACCACTGTAATTACTGCGTTGTCTATGGCATTCACACTCCTGTTTTCTTTCCATTGGCTTCTTCTTGACGGTTGGATATGAGCAAATCTCTATCTTGAGGCAAGGAATCCTGAAGGAGAGACACCCCTCATTCATTGCTCCTGCTGAGGGTAGAATTTATGAAGCTGGAATCCAGAGATCTCCATACGACCTTCAGATGATGTCTTCTTTGGTTTAGAACTTTAATGCTTAACGTGACCTCATAGTTACCTAGATTCCATCACCAGGAAGCTTGTTAGGGACGTAGAATTTCTACTCCAGAACTCCTAATTAAGAACTTGCCTTTGAGAGAGATCCCGGAGTGATTCAAATCCACATTCAAGTTTGAGAAACATTGTTTTAGCTCAAAGTCCTCATGTTATAGATTAGAACACTGTGGCTCGGATCGAGGTAGTTATTAGTGTCATACAACAAATCAGAGCCTGCTTTTCTCTTTCTCCAGGCATTCTGCTTTCCTTCCCTGAGTTACTGCTTCTCTTGAAACTTGAATTAAGAATACTCGTCTTGGGACTCCTGGGTGGCTCCTCGGTTAGGTGTCTGACTCTGGTTTCTGCTCAGGCCATGATCTCAGTGGTCTTGAGGTGGAGCCCAGCCTAGCGCTCTGTACTCAATGGGGAGTCTGCTTATCTCTCTCTCCCTCTGCCCTCCCCCTGCTCATGTTCTCTCTGTCTCTCTCTCGAATAAATAAAATAAAATCTTCAAAAAAAATTACTCATGTATTTTCAGGGGCACTGGGTGGATCAGTTAGTTAAGGGTCTGACTCTTGATCTCAGCTCAGTTCTTGATCCCAGGGTGGTGAGTTCAAGCCCTGTATTGGGCTCCACGCTGGGTGTGAAACCTACACACGCAAAAAATGTTAAGAGTTACTTGTGTTTGTGTTCACTAATAAAAAAGAAAATGACTCCTCATTCAGGTAAATATAAATCAAGTCTGGATTTTCTTTATTTCTGATTAACTTATAGAAAATACCAAGCACTATGCCTACTGGATATAGTAGGTGCACAGTGAATATGATTATCATATTAGTTATTAATACTAATTGCTATTTTCATTAATTTTGAATGTGCAAAGGAATAACAGAACATACTGAAATTTTCCCATACAGGTTCTATTATTCACCCAATTTGCTTGCAGACCAGGAAATCAGAGAGGCTGGTAAAGTGGCACATGCGTTTGTTTTCCCTTAAATTCCTGCCAGAAGCTGGGAGGAGGTTGGATGATGAAACATCTACTGTCACCTTATAGCTCTTTGTCATCATAAGAAGGTTATCTTCGCCCACTTCCCTGGCATTGATAAAGCAGAGGATGCCGAATCATTAGAGACACTACCAATATCTTCTGGGGGAATCTGTCCTGCTACTTAGAAGCTCAGTGTTTCTGTATTATTGGGAGAAGACTCACCTCCTAGCACATGCTCTCTCCTCTCTTAATTCTTTTCTTCCTCTTCTCCTTCCTTTGCTTCCTTTGTTTCCCCACTCAGCATTTATTGAACACCTACGATCTATTAGGCTCAACAATAAACACTGTTAAAATAAGCAGTGCTTAATTTCTTTCTTCAGAAAGATCTTACTGCAGCAAGGGAAACAGGCATATATGCAGCTACTTACAATACAGGAGATAAGAGCTGTAAGAAAAAAGGAAGAAATACTATGAGAGAGCAAGAGATGGTTTGGTTAATGGTAGCTAGGATTTATTGAGTACGTAGGATGGTTATACACTGTGATGGACACATGCCATACCTGTGTTACTTAATTCTTTCCAACAGCAGATGATGAGAAGGTCTTTGTTAAAGGAGTAATATTTGAGTTGGTTCTTTATTATTTTCTTGCAGATGATATGATACTTTATTTTTTAAATTTTTATTTATTTTTTTTAATTTCTTTTCAGTGTTCCAGAATTCATTGTTTATGCACCACACCCAGTGCTCCATGCAATACAGTGTTTCACCAGGTTGTAGAATGGAGGAAGGTTCTGGTTGGCAGAAAGAACGGCAGAAGCAAAGATGGTGATGGAACTAGAGTATGTTCAGAGAATAACAAATAAGCTTATGAAATCACTGGTGTATAGAAAAAAGTAACAGTAAATGATACTGGAAAGGTAGATTGAGTTTTATTTTTAAAGGGTCCCGAACGTTCTGTTAAATAAGCTGGCCTCTGTCTCATCCACAGAAAAATTTTAAGTACTGAAGTAACATCAATCAAGTTGAATTTTAGAAAATATGTGTGGTATTTGGGCTGGGAGGAGAACGTAGACACAAGATGCCCAGTGTACAATGCTATTAAAATAGTTCGGACAAGGGTGGCTGAGCCCTGGAACCAGAGCGGGTACAGAAGGACAGGGAAGTAGATTAGAACAACCAGGATGCAAAACAGTTCCATGTCCCCAAAAGACTTCCTTGTGTAACTGCTTTGTAGACTCGTCAGACCCCTGACTCTTGGCAAACACTGCCAAATCCTCAATTACGGTAGATTTGTCTTTTTTTGAGAATATGATATCAATGGAATCATGCATTCTATGATCTTTTGAGACTGGCTGCTTTCACTCCACATAATGCCTTTGAGATTCACCCAGGTCGTTGTGGGTATCAGGAGCGTGCTCCTTTCTATTGCTGAGTGGTACTCCGCTGCACGGATGTCTCATGGTCTGTTCACTCATCGAAAGATACTTGGCCTGGGGCACCTGGGTGGCTCAGTCATTTCAGCCTTCAGCTCAGGTCAGGATCCAGGGTCCTGGGATCCAGCCCTGGGTCGAACTCCCTGCTCAGCTGGGAGTCTGCTTTTCCCTCTCCCTCTGCCCCTCCCCACCAACTCAGGCACAGGCTCTTCCTCAAATAAACAAATAAAATCTTAAAAAAAAAAAAAGATACCTAGACTGTTTCCAGATTTGGCAATTATGAATATAGTGGCTGTAGACATTTGCTTTTTGGGTGAACACAGATTTTCATATCTGTAAGGTAAAATACCCAGGAGCAGGGATCCTGGTCTTATGGTAAATGTATGGGTAACTTTGTACACGCTGCCAAACTCATCTCTAAGGCAGCTGCACTACTGGGCATCCCCTCTAGCAATGTGTGAGTTCCAGCTCCTCTGTGTCCTGACCTGCACTTGGCATTGTCAGTATGTTATATTTTAGCCATCTTACAATTATGCAGGCACATCACATGTGGTTTTGATTTGCATTTCCCCACTAGTTCATGTCTACTGATGTTGTTCATCTGTGTGTGTGTGTGTGTGTGTGTGTGTGTGTGTGTGTTTTCCTATACACACATCCTCTTAGGTAAAGTGTTCAAGTTTCTTGCACATTTTTAGCTGGATTGTTTGTTTTTCACCATTGGCATTGTGATGCCTATAAATCAGTTTTGGAATGGACACCTCTACCGTATTATCTTCTGATACATGAGCACTGTATGTGTCTCCATTCACTTAGGCTTTCTTTGATTTCTTTCATCTGCATTTTACAGTATTGAGAAGAGAGATCCAGTATAGGTTTATATATAAGTATTTTATGTTCTTTAAAGCTATTGTAAGAAGTGCTTTTTTAAAGAAAAAAATTCTGTTTTCAACTGTTCATTGCCACCATATATAAATACAATTGATTTTTGTGTGTTGCCTTATTATATCCTGTGACTTTGCTAAACTCGGCTATTATTTCTAGGGGCTTTTTTGTAGGTTCCTGGAGATTTCCTACATAGTGAATCATGTCATCTATGAACAGGGGCAGTTTTGTTTATTTTCCAGGCTTCTCCTGAAATGCCTCTCTATGCACAGGTCAGTGCACACCTCCAGATTTTATGCTACTCTGCTTTCACCCTAGGGGAAAAGGGAAGAAAAATGTGAAACTCCGTTATAACTTAGTGGCACTCTGAATTTTAGTCTTCTTCCCTAACCCTTCTGTTACTATTTTACTATTTAGTGTCCTTAGAGAGATAGTCCTTGAACTCTGCACAGCTGCATTCAAGGGGAGAGACAGTGTGAGTTGGACTAATTCTCTGTTACTTTGAACCCAAATCAGAGGTTGGATTTGAGGTCCTGCCCCTCCCCCAGTAATTAGATTATATTGTATTTCTCCATTCACACTCTTTCTGTTCCCACTCCTTACCTTCATTCTGACCTTAATCTTAAGCCACATAGCTAGGAGTGGGAGCAAGGAGTATGTTAAAGGAACATAGTAAAATCAAGTGGGTATTGAACACAGAGCTTTGGCCTTCTCAGCGGTGTGCTCGAAGAAATTGACTTAAATGAATCCGGACACAGGGCAAGAGAAAACTTTAGCTCAGCTTATGTTCAGATTATTCCAAATTAGTGAGTTAATGAGGCACTCAAGCTACAGAAATTATCTGGATCAATTTACAACACGGGAAATCAATGGAAACTTTCTTTGGTTGACCAGTGTGGTTATTGGTCATTCTGCAACACTCTCATTCTCAAATGTGAGTGTGTTCCTGTGTTGCCTCAGTGGGCGATGGTTTGCAGTGAACAGTGGTTGGGGGACCACGTCGAATCAACGGACAGAATAAAACAGAAGACAGTGGGGATATGAAGTTTTTGAGAGCTTGTTTTGACTGATTTTGCGGGTTCCAGTGAGTTTGTCTCTTGGTCTGCAGTCATTAACCTCTTACATTTTGGTTCTCTGAAAACATCTTTCCTTTTACTGGTGACCTGGCTGGTAAGTTTCAACTGATCGAACCCCACTGAAACTGCTTTGTAACTTTCTGCTATTTTGAAAGGAACTTTGGAAAGACAGTTATCACCTTCAAGGTGCACTGCATCTTAGAGACACTCAACCAACACACTTTAACGTTCACTTTAACATTTCCTGTCATTTCTCACACTCACACTGCATGGAGACTGTGAGCGCTTGTCTGCAACAGTGCCATCTGGTGGCTCCAGAGCTACATGGATGGAGGAAAATAAAAGATTGGGCTGTTTTCTAGTGTTTTGGGAAGACATATCTGCTGCTGCTCTGAGTTGATTTAGGATGAACTCATGGCAGAATTGTGTACCATTGTAGGCCTCTGCCCAAGCCGTTTCTCTCTTCCTGTGCGTACATGCCTGGGGGTGTCTGCGGTCAAGAAGGAGAAAAGCACAGGGATTTGGAAAATTTCTGACAGAATTTCTGGCAAGAAACTCTTAAGAATTATATGGAGAAATGGTGCTACGGGAAATGCGTCTGATCTGAGTGGAGGGGTATCAAGTTTCCTTTTCTCAGCTTGGGTAATTTTAGGGCTATTTAGTCGCGTTAGCACAGACAACATAATTGGACTGAGATATCTTTTTCTAGCCATGGTTCTCGATTTTGGGTCTTAGAGAATGCCTTCTACACCAAACTCCCTCCCCCCCCCCCCTTTCAGCTCCTGCTCCTGCCTTAGCCCTCAAAAGGCGCTCTGTTGTGTCATGGGTTATGTTTTGCCTAAATAAATCTGGAGAGCTTTTCTGTGCTCTGAAATTTTTAATATTCTAGTTGAAAATGCTTCAGTAACCCTGATGGAAACATAAGCTCATAAGAAACAGGAAATCTGTGTTGTGTATTTATCTCACCACTGTTAGTGCCTCTTCTCTCTCCTCCAAATTGCTCACCTTAGGAATTCCTCTTTCGTTTCTCTTTTCCAATTTCTCCTTAATGGAATATGTGTATATGTGTGTGTAAGGTTTTACAGGCAAGATACGCACGACACCAGGTGAGATAGGCGCAAGGCAAGGTTTATTAAAGGGGCCCTCAGGTGAGGTTCCCCAACTCAGGAGAGGAGAGTCGGGAAAGTTGCGCACCAGGAAGGGGTTGAGTGAGCTTTTATTAGGCCAGGGCAGGGCGGGGGCTCATAACCATATTTGGTAAGGTTAGAGGTTGGGGGTTGGAAAGTCCCAAAGTGGCTGGTGTCTGTTTCTCACATAAGTTTCGGTTACTCAAGGTGACGTATCCTTGACAGATGTCTTTCTGGCGGGAAAGTCCTGGGTAGGGGGAAGATGGCAGTCTGGCAGCCATTTTTTTGTTCCTCTTGCATTCCCAGGGCCACCGACCTAACAGTGTGCCTATATATGAGTGTCTAGTTCTGTGTGTGTGTGTTATGGTAAAGATATAATGAAAATGAAAAGACATCAAATTAGCTACATGTTGGACATTATAGAGACCAAGGGCAGGCTGGACCAAAATGTGCCACCTTGACCCCCTGATGACCAACCTCTGAACCACTGACTATCAAAGTGGCTTATTACACATGAATTTAGAAACATTATAAGGGCAGGGATTGAAGATATTCCATATTGCTAAAAAAAATGTAAAAACCTAAGGAAGTTGGAAATGGCAGGCTAATCTGTTCGAAAATATACATAAAGACCTCGTGATCAGTTGGAACCCAAATGTAAATTAAGACTGGGGACTTTATTGTCAAACTCCTGAAAGCACTGTAACAATCTGAATCACTGGTAGTTTTGCCAAGAATACAGGAGTAAAAAATTTAAAAATTTCCCTGACTACCCAGAATAGATGTTATCGAATCCATGTCCCAAAGCTTAAAGTTCAGTTCTTTATTCATAAGTGAATGAATTCCTTATATCCACAGTCAGGTCTACGTAAATGACTAATTTGCTACACAATTTGCTGAGGAATTATCATAATAAGCTTGGTTATCTGGTCTTTCAAAACCACATTTAAAAAAGGCAAAGTTTGACAGTGAAAGTTCTATTTTAGGCAAACAAATTGACAATACTATTTAGAGGGGACCATTTGGCGAGAATTTTTACAAACAGGAAAAAATAAAAGCAAGAAGTCAATGTTTCAGAGGCCTGGATCATTTTGGGAAAAGAGCAAGTAGATTCACCAAACCCAATACCTGTAAATGTCCTACCGTGTATTACACTACATTCTCAACTTCTGTTTGAAAGCCAATGTCTGTATATGATGTGTTTTAGAAATATTTCCATGAGAAAATGGTTGCAATAATTAAGGATACTTAAAAGCAAAACCCTCTGCTCTCTAGAAATTAGATCACTCCTGTTACCAGAGTGACCACCTGAGGTGCCACAGTCACACACAAGGATGGAGAAAAAGTGTCCTGACAGTAGAGAAACTTCTGGAGAAATCAGTGTGAAAGGAACTGTGGGTAGGGGAAGAAGAAAAGTCTCAGGCAGGTGATTCAAAGTCCAGATGGCAATAGAAAGTGTTGGGAAGGAAGAAAGAAGGAATGGAAGGAGGGAGAGATGGTACTGGGGAAGAAACAACTTTTCTGCTACCTTTCTAGGTTTTTGGTTAAGACCTCCTCCCCCCCCAATAAAAGGCCGATTAGCAGGAGAAAAAAAACAAGACAAAAAAATTTTAATGACATTTATACTAGAGTCACATAAACATATGGTGGAGGTAATTCTCTGGAAAGTGAGAGGAGGAGATGTTTGGTAAATAAAATTGCCCTATTATGTGAATAAGTTTCTTAGGTAAAAAGTTTTCTGATAGTAGCTCTCTTCCTGGTACAGGCCTCCTTTGTAATATAGGTTTTCCTTACAAAAGGGTACCTCCCATTCTGTTTACAGAGCTTCTCTGCCTGCAGTCTCTCAAAATAATCAGCTCCAAATAATTCTTATGCCAAAGAGGCACAGTTTGGGGCTGCATCCTCTGCTACCCTTCAAGAGAAAATAAGAACAAATCTCTTATATGTCCATGTACCATATTATTGACTAATTTATCAAATATTTATTGAATATCCTACAGCAAAAACAAAAACAAACATTTGTCTCTGAAATAATCCTAGCACTCAAATTGCTTGGTTAATTAACCAAATAAATATCTTAATTTAAGGAAAATTAAAAGTCAATAAACCTTCAAAATTATAAATCTAATAAGGAAGGCAGGCAATTTAGAACATTTAGATGTTTTTTGTTTGTTTGTTTTTTCAGGGAGCAAGGGTTCCTGTCCCCTTCAAGTTTCCTTCTAGCTGGGCTAAGAATCAAATTGACAAGAGACAGATTAACAGGAAAGAATAAAATTTAATCATGTATGTACATGGGATCCACAAAGAATGCATGCATTCCAAAGATAGGCAAAATGAGGTATGTATGTCATCTGGAAATAAGGAGAAGTGGGTAGGGGTCTGGAACTTCCCAGGAAAGAAATGCACTTCACAGGGGAATAAGAAAAGCAGGTATTTGGTAATTAGATGTTTGCCCTGCCTTATAGATGGGTCACTCAGACTAAACTTATCTGTGAATGACCCTTATTCTAGGAAAGACTCCCCAGTTTAGAGTCTTCTTCATAGTTCAGGGAGGGGCAGGGTCTCAATTGCCTTCAGCTCAAGATAATTTGCATGACAAAGTGGCTCATTCTGGGGGGACCTGTCCCTTCCTAACCCTACTCAATTGTTTCTGCTCAGATTATAGTTAATGGATCATTAACATTAACCAAAGACCATGGAATGTGACCCCTGTTCACAAGGACTCTGTGTTTGGTTTAAGATACTACTGTCACCATCTTGAAATTCTTAATTTTTCCACAAGGGGCCCTGAACTTCTATTTTGCACTGGATTTCACACATTATGTAGGTGGCCTTCTGCACACTCCTGGGTCCTCGGAAGTACTAAGTAAGAATCTGCACATTAAGAAGATCCTCACATGATTTGCAAGTGCCCTAAAAAGGTAGAAACATTTTCAATCAAAGAAAAATTTTAGTAAGTAGCATGTTTTTATCCCTTGCATCACACATCTGACTTTTATCTTTTATTGCTCCTAACTTTAGTTACCAGAGGGTTCATTTATATAACCTTGTCTTAAAGATCATTTCAACAGTTGGTGTTTTGTATAGTGACTGTAAGTGTGTCTTCTTACAAGTTTCTCCATCAAATGGTAGGCAAAATTTTCAGTCTGAAATTCGAGTGACAGGACAAAATCAGAGGAAGAGTTGAAAAGAGGACTAAGGAAAGGAAGGAGAGCAAGTTAAGGAAATAAGACAAAATGGGAAGCGGAAAACAGATACTGAACGAGGAAGGTTGTTACAGAAGGAAGAACTGGTCTTTGTCCCAGTTTCCAGACATGTTGGTTCGAAAATCCTGGAAATTTCCTGAGGGATGGAAGTATCCTTATTATTCATCAGCAGCTCAAATCAAACCCGAGGTTAGCTAATGAGGTGACTCATGGTGGGCCTCCACCTAAAGATGGAGGCTGATCACCAGAAAGACCACCCATGTGATTAAGGAGTTGGGTCTTTGAGCCACCTGCACCCCCAAGAGGGAAGGCAAGGAGATGGAGTTAAATCACATTTGATCAAGCAAATCCATGTAATGAGACCCCAGTAAAAATTCTGGACACTGAGTGGAGCTCCCTGGTTGTTGGTGAACACATTGATGTAATGCTGGGAGAGTGGGCACACACTGATTCCCCAAGGAGAGGGCTTGGAAGATTTGCATACTCTTTGTGTCTCTTCTTTGGGCTCTTCAGGAATTGTGTCCTTTATAATACAAATGTAATTGTTAACACTTCCCTGAGCTCTGGGAGTCATTCTAGGACATTCTCAGACCTGAGGGGGTCATGGGAAACCCCTGATTGTGTAACTAGTTGTTCAGAAGTATGGGTGGCTTGGGAACCCTCAAACTGTGGCTGGCATTTGAAATGGGGGCAGTTTCATTAGCAATGTGACCTTCACCCGGTGGGGTCTGGACAAACTCCTGGTGGTTAGATCTCCGATTGAATTCTAGAATGCTCCAGTGAGTGGCCAGATGGTTAATGTCAGAACATAGGTGAAAATGCAACTATGGAGAGGTCGCGGCCCTATTTGATGTTCTCCGCTAAGGTGAAGGCCCTGGTGATGCAGACACACACTGGACTGCAGTAAGTTGTCCCATGGTAGCCTAGCCTGGATCCGAGCTATATACCCAAGAAGTTGCTGTCCAGCAGTCATGGCAAGGATCCCCACGGAGCAGCTGCCTGCTTATTCTCAAAAAATACGTAAATCAAATCATCATGTCATACAGCTTTGATGCATATAATCTTTATTTAAATAAATATATAAATGCCATTTTTCAAAAAAGAGGAAACTTCCGAAACTCACAGAGACAAGGGGCTGGGAGTGGCAAGCAGGGAAATGGGGAAAAACATAACTGCTTTCTTCAGCCGGGAAGCATGAGCACCATCAAAAGGGTTTATAGATTTTAGGGGAATCTACATTCCCTCAAAGGGATGGGTCCTTCATCCTTTTAGACCTTATAGTATAATTTCATGATAAATGGTGTGGACTCTACCCCAGAAAAAAATCACATACAAATGGAATTCTGCTTATGATTTTAGCAGGTTCTCAGACCCTCTGCGACCTGTCCATGGTGATCGGGTTCACTGATTCAAGGTTAAGAGATGCTGCTTTATGCGATAGCATGGATTAGAGAAAGCCTGGGGTACTTGATTCAGAATAATGACTGAGACACTCCTTTGCTCCCTTGTTACTTGAGCATATTACTGAACTTCTTGGAGCCCTATCTTTTAGAGTTTTGGGAAATTCACCTTTGACATAAATTGGATATTCAGTAAGTGGTGACTGTTATGTCTCTGAAAATCTATGTGCTAATAATATGCATGTGTGTTAGCAGATTTGTTTTTGCTCTTTTATTATTATTATTGTTATTGCTTATTTACATATAGATATGCTCATTGTGAAGTAGAGAAATTTGTAGAGGAGAAAATGAAAATCCTGTGATGTTCCATCATCCAGAGAATTCAGCACAAGTCCTAGAATCCATTTTCAACCAACAATCAGACATTTTCTGTCAATGATATTGATCACTATGATTTCAGTGTTTGCATAATATTCCATTTATATAATCCCATAATTCACTAAACCAATATTGATAAATATTATTTCAAATTCTAATTATTGCAAGTAATACTGTGACAAACCATCAGAAACATGCTTTTGAAAAGCTTTTTTTTTTACTTAGAAAACATTTCTAGAAGTGTAATTGCTTAGTCAAAAGATGTGCATATTTTGTCTTTTGAAACATTGCCAAATGCACTCTTGAAAGTGAAACCAAGCTACTTGAATATCAGAGAGCATAAAAATGGAAGTATGCCCAAACTCTAACAACTTTTTATCTTCTCAATCTTAACACTCTTTTGCCAACTGATAATAATAAATAATAATAAATAATATAATAATAATATAATAAATAATATAATAATAAATAAAATAAAATAATAAAATGATAATATATTATAATAAAAGCTCTGCTTTATGTTCCTTTGATTAATTAGTATTTTAGTATTTTTGAATCTTTAGCATTTATTATTTGAAATGTTATGTTGGTATCTTTTGCTTGTTTTTGTTTTGGATTTTTTTTTTTTTTTTTTGAGAGAGAGAGAGTTTCTTTGTTATTATTTGTTTATTCCCACCTGCCCAGAGATCATTATATATTGGGGATATAAATTTATGAATTTTTGTCTGGTATGAACAGTTTTGTTTTCCAAATTCCACTTGGTTTTCAAATTTGTTTATAGTGATTATTTTTTCACACAGAAATTAAAAAATAGATATAGTCAAATGAATCAAACATTTAAATTAGAGTATTGTCTTTTATATTATTCTCAGAAAGTAATCTAGTTTTTTAAAAGAGCACTACAGGATATTAGTTTACAAAGAAAAAAAATCATAATGTCCACAAATAACCTAATAACCATTTTTTAAAGCCTAGTCTTGATATGAGACAACCTCATAATGGAGGTTCCTTATTAATACTAAAGACTCCCAAACTTCCAAAGCTTGGTTTGCAATTTTCCTAGAAAGCAGGCTAAAATCAAAGAAACAGAATAAAATATGAAATCGAAGAATTGGTTTAAAATATTGGCTTACCACTTAGCAATTGGGCAGCTTGTGAAAAATTACCTCTGAGTCTCAGATCTATTCAGTATATTAAAGGCATACTCATTATCTAATCATAAATCTTTTTTCTTCTGGCACATACCAATTTTCCAATAAATACTTATTTAAAGTGATAAATTTGTTGTTTTTGAAAATTTTATAACCTTATAATTTCCTTCCTCCCTTCTCTCTTTCATCCCTTCCTTCTTTCCTTCTTTCCTTCCCTCCCTCCCTCCCGTCCTTCTCTTCTTCTTTTCCTTTTTTCTCTTCTATCTTTCTATAATCATATTGTACTTTTTATACCTTATTTTTAAACAAAAATTTCTGAAATATTTAATCTGTACAAAAATGCTTTAATAAATGTTCAGGCTTAAAAAACAACAAAACAATGACCCACATATAAAAATTAAATTAGCAGTACTTTGAAGGCCTGAATGTACTTTCTATCCATTTACATCACTCCCCACACTTCCCCAGCTCAAGTAATTACATTATAATCCTGGACTCTCTTTTATATTTCTTCACTTTTCCTTATTTTTAACCACATGTACATTTTTCTGAACTTTATATGTAGAATGATATTAAATATATTCTTCTGTACCTCTTTTTTTCTTTTTGTTTAATCTTGCTTTATATTTCTGAGATTCATCATATAAATGGAGTTAATTTATATTGATTACTTGTATAGTACTCTATTATATGGATGTACTACAAGTCATTTATACATTTCCTTAAAAATTTGTCATTCCTATGGCACCCACGTACCAGAATATGCCTAAAATTAGAATTCCTGGAGCCTTGACAAAGCCAAATTGTTTTCCAGAATGATCAATGATCAATGTTACCCTGCCAGCAGTATATTATTATTATATCCTATTCTCTTCAGCACTTAAAATTGTCAGACTTTTTAATTTCTGATGAATGTAAAATGCCATTGTATTATGGTTTTAGTTTGCATGTGTCTCATTAATAACATTGAGCATATTTTCTTATGTTCATGGGAAATTTTCTTTTCTGTAAAATGATAATTTAAACTCTTTGCCAGCTTTTAATTTGCTTATCTTTTTCTTATTGATTTATAGTCATTCTTTACATATTCTCTATACTGATTCTATGTCAAATATTGCAAACATCAGTGCCCTATTTCTGGTTTGTCTATTCATTTTCTTTACAGACTATCTTGTCTTTTAAAAATTGTATCATCCAACTGTATCCAACTGTAATAAAATTTTGCATATGATGAGACTTGATGGAAATTAATTTTCATTTCCTTCAAATGAAAAACTAATTGCTCTAAAATAATTGATTTAAAAATCCATCATTTCTTCACTTAATTGGCAAAGCCAGCTCTGGAACAAGATGAGAGTCCAATTTTCCATTTGTTTGGTCACTTTCTAGACTCTTACTCTTTCCTTTTGTCAATTGATCTATTACCATATAGTTTTCCCATAGTTTATAATTTTTTAAGATTTAATTAATTTATTTGGCAGAGAGAGTGAGAGAACACAAGCAGGGGGAGCAGATGGAGAGGGAGAAGCAGAGGGAGAGGGAGAAACAGAGGGAGAGGGAAAAGAAGGCTCCCTACCAAGCAGAGAGCCTGATGTGGGGCTCTATCCCAGGACTCCAGAATCATGACCTGAGCTGAATGCAGACATTTAATGCCTGAGCCACCCAGGTGCTCCCATAGTTTATAAGTCTTAATATCTGATAGGAAAAGTCCTCCTAAACTATTTGATTAATTCAGAATTGCCTTACTCTACCAAAAAACTTACATGCAACTTTACTTAAAAAGAAAGAGCAATCTTTTGGATTTTTTGATCTGAGTCAAATTGTTTTGTAGTCAATGAAGGGAGGTCTGATGGTTTTGTAATTCTATATACCAAATCATTATGTTGTACACATAAAACTAATACAATGTTATATTCCTATTCTATCTCAATATAAACAAAAAATAAATACGACTATCATGAAATATGAGAGCCAGAACGTAAACAAGAGGTAATTACAAGTAGCAAACACTAAGAAAGGACATTATCAACTGGATAACATATCCTAATATACCTGTTGTGGGCATAACTGTAGATAGAATATTGGGTGGTAAGACATGTTATTTCATATGAATGAAATGATAGTTGTTAATATTATTATTTAAAAAGAGAAACTATTTAGAATGTAAACACTTAGCTGAAGTTAATAATTAAGGACTATTGTACAATAGATTTGCAAATGAGTTAAAGCATTAATTATAATCTGAATAAACAATATTGATCTCAAACAGTGTAAACTTGAATATTCAAAAGATTGTATTATTTCATGATCAGTTTATGTTCTTGTGTCAACAATGTTTAGAACCTTTATTTAGCAAATAGATATGTTGATGTATTAGGAGCCATGATTTTCAATGGGAGAGAGGAAAATGCAGGTATAAAATTAGAGAAGTTAAATAAATCTCTGTAATCATAAAACTGAATTGGAAATGTCGGTGTGAACTCATAAAATTTTTCATTAAAAAGAAATATTTCATAGCTCTTTCCACTGAAAAGGTCTGAAAACAATGATTGATCCAGTAGTAATGCCCATACCATGGTATAATTTCTTAAGGAAACAAACTAATGCTGGTTTTAGTTGGGCTCTTTAAGCAGAGCCAGAGAGTGGGACTGAATGTGATTTATTCAAGGAAAGCTCTCAGGAGGATAACTGAGGAAAGCAGGATAGGGTAAGGGTCAGAAGGTAATAAGGAAGGATGCAGGCTTGACTGAAGATTATTGTCAGCTTGGTGCACAGATGGCACTACAGAGCTACTCACAACTTAAGGCAAGTCTTTTGTCCCCCACTTCAGTTAGTCATTGGCCATGAGCTACTGAGGTCAGAGTATGAGGAAGCTTGGTAATAGTTCAGGGTTGTTTTTTGAAGAAGTTAATAAGTTTTTGTGAGCTATTAGCAGTCAATAGTCATAGCAGATGGGAGTGCACTGGCTGGATAGAAAGCAGCCATCACAGATTCCTTGAGAAAATGACTGATTCCACATCTGGAATAGGAAATGTATAATGAGACTGACACATTAAGGAAAGAAAGGAAAAGGAAGAAAGAGAGAGAGAGAAAGAGAGAGGAAGGAAGGAAAGGAGGAAGGAGGAAAGGAGGAAGGAAGGAAGAAGGAAAGGAAGAAAGGAAGGAAGTGCATAGAAGGGAAGGGACAAAGAAAGGAAGAAAGAAAGGAAGGAAGGAGGAAGAAAGAAAGGAAGAAAGAAAGAAAGGGGGAAGAAGGCATAGAGGGAAGACAGAAAAGAGAAGAGAGAGATGTTTTATAAAAATAATTAGGATGTTTACTTTTCTCTCTGGTAGAAATTGTGTAAAAATGGGATTTTTTTTGGCATTTTAATAAAACATACTTGTAAAACTATCTGACCTTGGGATTCCTTTGGGAGAAGATTTTGACCTATTGATTATAATCAATATTATTATTATTATTATTGATAATAATATCAATAATTCAATTTCTTAAATTATTTTAAACTTATTCTGAATTGTCTTTTTCTTATTGAGTGAATTGTGTAGGTTTTCTAAGTATTTGTCCATTTTATCAAAGTTTTCAAATTTATCAACATAAAGATAGTGATAATACATTTTTTTATTTTTAAAATTTTTTATAAACATATAATGTATTATTAGCCCCAGGGGTACAGGTCTGTGAATCGCCAGGTTTACACATTTCACAGCACTCACCATAGCCCATACCCTCCCCAATGTCCATAATCCCACCACTCTCTCCCTACCCTCCACCAACCCTCAGTTTGTTTTGTGAGATTAAGAGTCTCTTATGGTTTGTCTCTCTCCCTTCCTACCCCCAAAGCCCCCCACCTTGCATCTCCACTTTCTCATATCAGGGAGATCATATGATAGTTGTCTTTCTCTGATTGACTTATTTCTCTAAGCATAATACCCTCTAGTTCCATCCACGTCGTCTCAAGGGATAATACATTTTTAAACATTTTCAGTTTCTACTATATTCATAGTTATAGTCCCCCCTTTCCCCGATCTATCTTTTCTTCATGATGTTTATTTGTGCTGTCTTTTTTTTTTTCTTGGTCAATCTAGTTGTGATTAGTCTCTTTTTCAGTTTTTACACGAGTTCATGTTTTGTATTTGTGTAATTTTTCATCTCACTTACTAATGTCCTCTCTGATATTCTTCATTTTCTTTTTTCTTTTCATTATGCTATCCTTTTTCTGATTTCTTAATATGAATATTAGACTCATCTTAAAAATTATTTCTTCTCTAAAATAATAATTTAAGGTTGTATATATTTAGTCTATAAATTTATAAGCATTTTGGTTATAGTGTCCTAGTAAATATTATTTTACTGCCATTATGACAGTGTTTTGATGCCTGAGTTATTGAAAAGTGTTTTAAATTTCCAAGTGAATATTTCTTCCTATTTCCTTTTTGTTGTTAACTTTTATTTTCATCATAGTAGATGATTTCATAACTTTTGAACACTTGTTGAGGTTTGGTTTATGGCTTACTATACCATCGGTATTTGTAAATGTTTCAGGTGTACTTAAAAAGGAAATATATTCTCTGTTATTGGCCGATACTTCATAAGTGTCCATTAGACCAGACTGATGATTTTATTGCTCAGAATTTTTTTTATCCTTACTGGTTTTTACCTATCAATTACTAAGAGGAGCAATAAAATCCCCTCACAATGGCTGATGCATCAATTTTCCTCTGGAGTTTTCTTAATATTTGCTTTATGTGGTCAGGAACTAAGGCCCTTGTCCAACAGCCAGCAAGGAACCAAGGCTATCTGCCAACACCCACATTAGTGATGTTGGAAACATGTCTCCCAACCCCCATCACATCTGAAGATTATTATAACCCTGAAAGCATCTCGCCTGCAGTCTCACAAAAGATAACCAGAACTACTCCGCTGAGTCACTCCTGAGTTCTTGACCCATAGAAACTATAAGACGATAACTGATTGCTTTTTTTTTTTTAAAACCTTGGTTTTGGGAGTAATTTGTTATAATAATAGATAACTAATATTGTATGGTGTGGTGTGTATGTATAAATGTAAATATATACATATATATTTTTTGATTTCAAGATTTTTTTCACCCATTTATTAGTTTGGAAATAATATAAACTATTGTTACTCTTTTGGTGATTACCCAATAAATTATATCACACATAATAATTAACATTACTAAATTTATATATATATATATATATATATATATATATATATATATATATGTAATATCTTCCTGATCAATAAAAGAAGTGTTGAGCCCTCTTTTGTTCATCTATCACTCACATATTTACCTTTTTGGGGAGTGGGATGGGGATGGGTGGAGACATTGAAGTTCTAGTTTCTTAGGAAATTTCAATTACACATATATTGTTATGAACTATAGTCATCATGTTACACATTAGATTCTCAGATCTTCTTCATCTTACAACTGAAAGTTAAAGTAATGCAACATACTAAAAATTATTAACACGATCTTATCAAATCCACATTTGGTTGCTTTAACCACCTATATACTAACTTTTTTTCTAGCTACTGCTTCTTGCATTCAGATCTTCTATCTGGAATCAATTGACTTCTTCCACATAAAAACCTCAGAAATGCCTCTGTATATGGTCTGTTGTAGAATGCTCTCAGTTTGAAAATACTTTTATTTCAAAGTTGCTTTAAACTTTTGTGTTGTTTTTTTTTTTTTTTTTAGAAACAGAGAGAGGTAGGGGGAGGGACAAAGGAAGAGGGAGAATCTTAAGCAGGCTCCGTGCCCAGCACAGAGCTTAATGTGGGGCTTGATCTCATACCTGGAGATCGTGACCTAAGCTGAAATTGAGTCAGACACTTAGCTGGCTGAGCCACCCAGGGACCCCTAAACAAATCCTTACTGCTATTTAATTATACTCACATAAAAATGCAGAAATTAGAAGTGCCAGTTTGGAGAAATTTTTATAGGTAAATCCACCCATGTTAGCAGCACCTAACCAAGAAATAGGACATTGCAGCACCCTAGAGGCTCCCTCCATGACCCTTCCTCTAAACGAACTCCCCCAAATTAATAAGTACCCTCCATTCCAAAAGCATAGATTAGTTTTGCCTTTTGTGAACTTTATACAATGGAACCTTCTGGCAAATAAGTTTTTTATGTCTGACTTCTTTTGCTCAAAGATATGTTTGTGACATTCATCATGTTGTTGAATCTAAATGTAATTCATTCTCATGGGTGTAAGAATATTTTATTGCTTTTATTCATTCAACCATCAATAAACATTTGGGTTAATTTCAGTACTTGTCCATCACAAAGTGTGTAACTATGAACTTCCTCATATATATCTTTTGGTATACATATGTATATGTTCCTTTGTAATCAAACAGAATTGCTAGTTCATAGGTATTTATATATTCAGCTTTATGGATACTGTTAAGACCATTCCAAAGCTCTTGTACCAACTTATACTTCCATGAACAATGTGTCAAAGTTCCAGTTGTTCCAGTGCTTGGATTAGGAGTTATCTACATTTTGTATTCTAGTCATTCTGGAAAGTGTCCAGTCACATTGTGGCTTTAATTGAAACTTCTTTGGCTAAAGAAGGTAAGTTTAGTTTTATATTTCCATTGGCCATTTGGGTATCCTCTTTTGGAAGATGCCTATTCAAGACTTTGACTCATTGTTTTTTTCTTTTTAGGAGTTTGCATTTTCAAATTAACAAGTAGAAGTACTTAAATATGCTAGATGAAAATTTTTTATTGGACACTACACATATCTTTTCTTAATCTATGGCATATTTTACACTCCTAATTTTGATAAACAAAATTTCTTAGTTTTAATGCAGTATGAATATCAATTATATTTTTATGGTTAGTGGTCGTATGCATTAAAGAAATTTTTCTTACCACAGTGTCATGAAAATATCCTCTTATGTTTTCTTCTAAACGCTTTATTGTTCTTTTCCTTTTACAACCATGATCCATATGGGCTTAATTTTTATGTATTATTTGAGGTAAGGATAAAGATTTATTTTTTTCATATGAGTATCCAATTTTTTGGAAAAATTTTTATTGTATAGGTAACTTATTCATTTCTATAAAAAATATGCTGCTGGAGTTTTTATTGAAATTCCATACAATTTGATACTTCAATTTGGAAAGAATATCTTTATAATTTTGAGTCTTTCATTTTGAATATGGCTTATTTATCTATTTTTTTAGGTCTTTTAAAATTCCTCTCAGTAATGTTTTATACCTTTATTGTAGAATTTTATACATCTTTTATATACATATTTATTTGAATTTCTGCTAAGTAAGTGGTAGCATTTATTTTAAATTTTCACTTATATTTGTGTGCAAAAAATACATCTTTGGTTAATTTTATCTAAGTAACTTGCTAAATTCACTACTAATTGTAGTAGTGATATCTCCTTTTTCATTTCTGATCCTGTCATTCTGTCTTCTCTCTTTGTTTGCTTCTCTCAGTATTTTTCTCTCTCCTTTTTACCACTTTAGTCTTGGAAAACTACTCTCAATTTCATTAGTCTTTTTTTTTTTAAGATTTTATTTATTTATTTGACAGATAGATATCACAAGTCAGCAGGCAGAGAGGCAGGCAGGAGGAAGCAGGCTCCTCCTGAGCAGAGCCTGGCATGGGGCTCAATCTCAGGACCCTGGGATCATGACCTGAGCCAAAGGCAGAGGCTTTAACCCACTGAGCCACCCAGGTGCCCTTTCATTGGTCTTTTTAAATACTAACTTCTAGTTTGTTAATTTTCTCTGTTGTACACCTCTTAAATATTTCCTTAATGTATACATTTATCCTTAATCTTTTTTTTTAAAAGATTTTTTATTTATATTTTTGACAGATCACAAGTAGGCAGAGAGGCAGGCAGAGAGAGAGGGAGAAACAAGCCCCCTGCTGAGCAGAGAGCAGATGTGGGACTTGATCCCAGGACCCTGAGATCATGACCTGAGCCGAGGGCAGAGGCTTAACCCATTGAGCCACCCAGGCGCCCCCATTCATCCTTAATTTTGTCTCTATTTTCTATGAGCTTAGCTTACTGCTCTTTTTCTTTTTTGGTTCCTTTCCAGTTTTACTGAGATAAAATTGACATACTGCCCTGTGTAAGTTTAAGGTGTATAATACATTGAGACTCAACTTACACATATGGTGGTGTGATTAGTTAACACACCTCATCTCATACAGATACAAAAAGAAAAAAAGAAGTGTTTTTTTCCTTGTCATAAGAACTCTTAGGAACTACTCTAACTCTTGTTGACATGTTTTACATGACAACCCCAGTACTTATTTATCTGATAACTGCAAGTTCCTGCCTTTTGACCACCTGCCTCCAATTCTCCAACATTTACATTTGGCCTCTAGTAATCATAAATCTGATCTCTTTTTCCATGAAGACTTTTTGTTTTTATTTTTGTCAAATTCCACCTATAGGTGCAATCATACAGTATTTGTCTTTTCTGTCTGACTTATTTCACTTAACGTATGGCCCGCAAGGCTCATCTGTATTATCATAAAGGTCAAGATTTCCTTTTTATGGCTAAATGATATTCTATTTCCCACAACTTCTTTATCCATTCACCCATCAAAGAACAGGTAATTTGTTTTCATAGCTTGACTATTGGAAATGATATTGCAGTGAACATGGTGGTGCCGATGTCTTTTTGACACAGTGTTTTCTTTACACACATTTCTTCAAGTGGAATTTCTGGATTATATGGTGGTTCTATTTGTGATATTTTGAGGATCCTCCATACCGTTTTCCATCATGACTGTACCAATTTACATTCCCACCAAGAGTGCACAAAGGGTACCCTTTGCTTCAAATCCACACCAGCATTTGTTATCCCTTATCTTTTTGATGTTGGCCATTCAAAGGAGCATGAGATGATATCTCATTGTGATTTTGATTTGCATTTCCCTAGTAATTAGTAATGTGGAGCAGCTTTCCACATATCTATTTGTATAGCTTCTTTTGTAAAATCCTATTCAGTTCCTCTGCTGATTTTTAAAAATTTTTATAAAGTTTTTATTTATTTGTCAGAGAGAGTCAGAGAGAGAATGCAAGCAGGGGGAGCACACCCCTTGCTGAGCAAGGAGCTCAATTTGGAACTCGATCCCAGGACCCTGGAATCATGACCTGAGCCGAAGGCAGATGTTTAACTGACTGAGACACCCAGGTGCCCCTCTCTGCTGATTTTAAAACTGGGTTATTTTTTATTTTTATCTTTTTTGCTGTTGAGTTGCTTGAGTTCTTTATATAAAGTTGGCCCTTTAACAACACAGGAGTTAGAGGTGCCAAATCCCACCTGCCATGCAGTAAAAAATCCACATATAACATTAGACTCCCCCAAAACTCAACTACTAATAGCTTACTGTTGACCAGAAGCTTTGCAGATAACATAAACAGCCAATTAACACATATCTTATGTATGTATTCTACACTGTATTCTTATAGTAAACTAGAGAAAATAAAATATTCATACTCATAAGGAAGAGAAAATAAATCTACAGTACTGTATTCTATTCTTTGGGAAAAAAATTCACATGTAAGTGGACCCGCACAGTTTAAATCCATGTTGTTCAAGGGTTGACTGTATTTTGGATATTAACCTTTCACCAGATATATGGTTTGCAAGTATTTTTCCACATTCTGTAGGTTGTTTTCTCATTTTACTGTTTCTTTTGCCACGGATAAGCTTTTTTATGTGATATAGTCTCACTTGTTTATTCTTAATTTTGTTGCCTATGCTTTAGGTGTTATTATGGTCTTTTTCATAACCCCTGACATAGATACTTTGATAATCAGTTTCTAGCTATACATATCCCTCTAAGTACAGCTTTAGGATATCCCATAAGTTTTGGTATGTGATATTTTTATTTTTATTTAGTTTAAAATATTTCTAATTTATTTTGTGATTTTTTTCTTTGAACTAGACATTAAAATGCATGTTTAGTTGTATAATGGGAATTTTCTACCTATCTTTATTTATTTATTTCTACTTAAATTTATTGTGGCCAAGCAACATATTCTGAATGATCTCAAGTCTTTGAAATTTAATGGAACACAGACATGTCCATTCATTTCCATACTGTCTATGTCTACGTTCACCTATGATGGCAGCTTGAGTAGTTGCTACAGAGAACACATGGCCTGTAAGTCTAAAATATTTACTAGATGAACCCTTAAGGAAAAGTTTGCCAACTCTGATAGCTTATTGGGTCAACGTTCTGTGAGTATTCACTAGATTACACATATTATTTATGTTGTCCAGATCTGCTATATTTTTTATAATTTTTTATTCTTATTTTGGCTTTGAAGAATAGAGCTGTGTCTCCCTCTATGATTGTGAGTTTATCTATTTCTCCTTTTAGTTCTGTCAATTCTTGCTTTATTTTGAGAGGTTAAGCTGTGTTACTGGATGCCTAGAGATGAAGGATTGTGATGTCTTTCTAGTGGATTGACTCTATTATTTAAAAATGCCTTCTTTACTTCTTGTATTGCTTATTTTTTTTAAAGCCTAAATTGTCATATATTTAAAACTATGCACATTTCCTGGTGGTGTTTGGGAATGGTGGGGAATGTTAGTACTTCCTTAGGAATATATTTTTCTATCTTTATATTTCCAATTTTTTTCTATCTTAAGATTTAAGGAACATCTTTTGTAAGTGACTTATATTTGCTTGCTCCAGTCTGGAGTTCTTAGTCTTTTAATTGGATTTAGTATAATTTACATTTAATGAACTTGCTAACTTAGTTAATTGTGTATCTACCATTTTGCTATTGTATCTTTGTTGCTTGTTACTTTTCTTCTTCTTTTTAGCTTGCTTTTGGTTTAATCAATTTTTTTTCCTTTATTTGAGGTGAGTCCTGTATTTGATAATGTATGTATTTTACTCCAACTTCAGTGAGCAACATGCTCTCTTAATAGTTTAGTCGAATTTTTAAAAACCCATTTGAGGGATGCCTGGGTGGCTCAGTCATTAAGCGTTTGCTTTTGGCTCAGGTCATGATCCTGGGGTCCTGGGATTGAGCCCCACATGGGGCTCTCTGCTCGGTGGGAAACCTTCTTCTTCTCTCCCTGCTTCTCCCCCCCCCCCTTGTGTTCCCTCTCTCACTGTGTCTCTCTGTCAAATAGATAAATAAAATCTTAAAAAAAAAACTCATTTGAGAGAGCATGAATCATACAACACCTTAAATCCATTAAATCCTTCTTGTCTTTTATAGTCTTGCTACCTTGCATTTTAATTCTCTATTTTTATTTTTTATTATTTTTTAAATTTTTATTTATTTGACAGATAGGGATCACAAGAAAGCAGAGAGGCAGGCAGAGAGAGAGGAGGAAGCAGGCCCCCTACTGAGCAGAGAGCCCAATGCGGGGCTCGATACCAGGACCCTGGGACCATGACCTGAGCCGAAGGCAGAGGCTTTAACCCACTGAGCTACCCAGGCGCCCCTAATTCTCTATTTTTAAACGATTCAAAAAATTAATGTTATTTTGTGCCATCTGCTTTCGTCTCTGGTTTGTCCCCTTCCCAAATGACAGCCTGGAATATCCTCCCAGGCCTTTGCTTTCTGGCCGGTCCAAAATCTCATCTTTTCCTTCCCAGCAATGTGAGATTACCAGGGCTTTTATGATGGCTTTTTGCTTTGACTCATGGCCTCCAGCCTCAAGAAACTTCAGAATTTGTTATATGTCTTGAAGGAAAATAAATGGTAGCATTAGGTTCAGATCTTCACCTCTTCCTTCTCACGTAAGCATTTGCAAGCATCAAACTGTCCAAAGTGGCTCTGTTTTCTCCATCTGATGGCAAGTGTCCCTCTGCCTAAGCTCTTTGCTTGGCCCATCAGACCATTGTTCTGTACAACAAACTGGCCAATAAAGGAGGTAAAAATCTGTGGCAGAAGGTTGGTTCCATTTTTCCCGAGGTTTCTTCTTTTCTAATTTTTTCCCTTCAAAATCTGATTACCTTACTAGTTCTACAATTTCCTCAAATAGGTGTTTCTATGTATTTTATTCCGCTTTTCCAATTTTTCTTGGCAAGAACATTGCTCTGCCACAGGCTGTTTCATCATACTTGAAGTTGGATGTCCCTCCCTAGTGTCATAAATTTTGGCTTTATTTATTTTTCACTTATAGAATTACACTTGACGTTTAAAAAAAATCTACTTGGTCACTTTCGAGTCTTTGCTCTCTTAGAACATCCTCAGCATCTTTATTATGTTCCAGTATTTTCTTTCAGTTGCATTTTCTGAGTTCTTTACAGGTCTGACTCTGCTGTCCATCATTTCCACTGCTTCATTGTCCTGGTTCCTTCTTTTCTCGTGAGTTTTGGCATTTTTCCTATGAGCTTACACCCTCTGGAACTTTATCTGGGGGAAATTTTTGATGCCTGATCAGAAGCTGTGCTTTTTCGGAGAGGATTTTAATTCACTTCTAACAGGGGCCCTGTGATAACAAACCACTGCCTTGTGTTGCCCTTGAAACAGAAAGGCTAAAAGACTTCAAGATGCAGCCTTTGCCCTCAGGTTGAGAGCTAGCATCAGTCCTTATTGACCTCTATGAATTCACCTTTTTGCTCCAGTTTTGGACTTTTAGGATTTTCTTTGTTTTACTGCCAACTCAATGATGCGTTGAATATATTTTAACCTTCTTTGTAAAGGCAAAAGCAAATACAGAACACTGCACAAAAATACATGACTTAATGTAAAAGATGTTTACTTTTGTTTTGAGAGAGAGATAGTGAATGCATGAGAGTTGGGAGGGGATGGAGGGGTAGGGCAGTGGAGTGGAGAGAACCTTAGGCAGACTCCAGACTCAGTGTGGGGCTCCATCTCATGATCCTGAGATCAAAAAGTTAGCCAAAATCAAGAGTTGGTTGCTCAACCCACTGAACCACCCAGGAACCCTGAAGATGCTTACTTTTAAACTCCCTAATCCCAAAGTTCAGGTCTAGAAACAGGACTTCACCACCATCTCCTTCTGCTCTGTATCAATCACAAATCCTTCTTTCTCCTCCAAAAGACAGCCACTATCCTGACTTTTGTAGAAATCACTTTCTTGAATTTCTATGAAATTTAATCACCCAAAGGTGAATTCACAGACATTAAAACTTAAACTTAAAACTTAATTCATATTTTGTTTGGTGTGTCTTTGAAGTCGTTTATAATTCATAGATGCCCTACCTATAACCCTTTCTTCTCCTTATAATTTACTTACTGAAAACAAAAATCCATAAAATGGATTTTGCTGATATAATATTCATAGCTATGTTCAACATGTTCCTCTGTTCTCAGTATTTCCTGCAAATTGTGAGCTAGATCCAGAGGCTGCTTCAGGTTTGGGTTCCAACCCTTTAGCAGGTCTTCATATGGTGGTGTGTACTTTCATCGTATCTGGTTGTTTCTCTTTATGAATTTTAGTGTCTGTTTATGCTCAGTGCATTTAATCTATTCATTTATTAGGGGTTATCAATGGTGATATTTTTATCATTTCTTTTGCATTTATTAATTTGAATCCTTCTATAAGCAGATACTTCTCATCAACCAGCTGGTTATCCAGTGATACAGTTCACATGGGGAAAACAGAATAATGCTTGATTTGTCTACCATTTATGATACCTCCAGTTTCATTTTTCTTTTTCATATTGCTTTGGCTATTTTGGGTCTTTTGTGATTCCACACAAATTTTAGGATTATTTGTTTTAGTTCCATAAACATGTTGCGGATATTTTGATAGGAATTGCATTAACTCTGTAGGTTGCTTTGGGTAGCTTGGACATTTTAACAATATTTTTCTTCTAATTTGTGATCATGGACTATCTTTCCATTCCTTTGTGTTGTCTTCAATTTCTTTCATCAACATTTTATAGTTTTCACATCCTTGGCTAAGTTTATTCCCAAGTATCTTGTTATTTTTAATGTCATTGTCAATAGGAATTCTTTCTTAATTTCTCTTTCTGCTGGTTTGTTATTAATGTATAGAAATGCAATGAACTTTATTGATTTTGTATCCTGCAACCTTTACTGAATTCATGTATCTGTTCTAGTAGCTTTTTGGTAGAGTCTTTAGGGTTTCTATATACAGTTTCGTATTATCTGCAAATAATTAGAGTTTTATTTCTTCCTTACCAATTTGGACCCCCCCCCCCCCCCGCTTTTCTTCTTTCTGTTGTCTGATTGCTATAGTTAGGACTTCCAGTACCATATTGAATAGAAGTGGTGAGAGTAGATATCCTTGTTTTTTTCCCTGATCTAAGGGGAAAAGCTCTCAGTAATTTACCATTGAGTATGATGTTCCCTGTGGGATTTTCACGAGGGGCCTTTAATATGTTGAACTAGCTTTGTCTAAACAAACTTTGTTGAGGGTTTTATCATGAATGGATATTGCATGCTGTCAATTGCTCTTCCTGCACCTATTGAAAAGATCATATGATTTTTATCCTTACTCTTATTAATAGTGATGTATCATGTTGATTGCTTTGTGATAATAGAACCACCCTTGCAACCCCAGAACAAATCCCACTCTATTGTGATGAGTGATTTTTAAAAGGTATTGTTGGATTTGATTTGCTAGTATTTTGTTGAGGAGTTTTGCATCTATGTTCATCAAATATATGGGACCGTAGTTCTATTTTTTATGGAGTCTAGCTGATTTTTGTATCAGGTTAATGAACTTGAAAGTTTTCCTTCCTCTTCTCTATATTTTTTTGGAATAGTTTGAGAAGAATAGGTATTAAGTCTTCATTAAATGTTTGGTAGAATTCTCCTGTAAAGCCATCTGGTCCTGAACTTTTGTTTGTTGGTAGTTTTTTTGATTATTGATTCAATTTCATTGCTGGTAATTAGTTTGTTCAAAGTTTCTATTTCTTCCTGATTCAGTTTTAGAAGAATTTATGTTTCTAAGAATGAGCCCATTTCTTATATATTGTCCTATTTGTTGGCATATAATTTTTCATAATATTCTGTTATAATCCTTTGTATTTCTGTGGTGTCAGTTGTTATTTATCCTGTTTCATTTTTTAATTAATATATAATTTGTTATTTGCTTCAGGGGTAGAGGTCTGTGAATCATCAGTCTTACACAATTCACAACACTCACCAAAGCACGTACACTCCCCAATGTCCATAATCCAGCCACCCTATCCCTTCCCCACCCCAGCAGCTCTCATTTTGTTTCCTGAGATTGTGTCTTATGGTTTGTATCCCTCCCTGGTCCCATCTTGTTTCATTCTTTCAGTCTCTTCTCCCAAGGAGCCCCTGCCCTGCCTCTCAAATTCCTCATATCAGAGAGATCGTATGATAATTATCTTTCTGTGATTGACTTACTGCGCTTAACATAATACCCTCTAGTTCCATACACATTGTTGCAAATGGTAAGATTTTGGGTTTTTTTGATGGCTGCATAGTATTCTGTTATATACATATACCACATCTTCCTTATCCATTCATCTGTTGATGGACATCTAGGTTCTTTCCAGTTTGGCTACTGTGGACATTGCTGCTATAAACATTTGGGTGCATGTGCCCCTTCAGATCACTACCTTTGTATCTTTATGGTAAGTACCCAGTAGTGTGATTGCTGGGTTGTAGGGTAGCTCTATTTTCAACTCTATACTGTTTTCCAGAATGGCTGCTTGCATTCCCACCAACAGTGTAGGAGGGTTCCCCTTTCTCCACATCCTTGCCAAATCTGTCATTTTCTGACTTGTTAATTTTAGCCATTCTGACTGGTGTGAGGTGGTATCTCATTGTGGTTTTGATTTGTATTTCCCTGATGCTGAGTGATGTTGAGCACTTTTTCATGTGTCTGTTGGCCATTTGGATATCTTCTTTGAAGCAATATCTGTTCATGTCTTATGCCTATTTCTTGATTAGATTATTTGTTTTTTGGATGTTGAGTTTGATAAGTTCTTTATAGATTTTGGATACTACCCCTATATCTGATATGTCATTTGCAAATATCTTCTCTCATTCTGTCAGTTGTCTTTTGATTTTGTTGACTGTTTCTTTTGCTGTGAAAAAGTTTTTGATCTTGATGAAGTCCCAATAGTTCATTTTTCCCCTTGCTTCCCTTGTCTTTGGTGATGTTTCTAGGAAGAAGTTGCTGCGGCTGAGGTCAAAGAGATTGTTGCCTGTGTTCTCCTCAAGGATTTTGATGGGTTCCTGTCTCACATTGAGGTTTTTCATGCATTTTGAGTCTATTTTTGTGTGTGGCATAAGGAAATGGCCCAGTTTCATTCTTCTGCATGTGGCTGTCCAATTTTCCCAACACCATTTGTTGAAGAGGCTGCCTTTTATCCATTGGACATTCTTTCCCGCTTTGTCGAAGATCAATTGACCATAGGGTTTAGGGCCCATTTCTGGGCTCTCTATTCTGTTCCAATGATCTATGTGTCTGTTTTATGTGCCAGTTCCATACTGTCTTGATGATGACAGCTTTGTAAAAGAGCTTGAAATCTGGAATTATGATGCTACCAACTTTGGTTTTCTTTTTCAACATTCCTCTGGCTATTCGGGGTCTTTTCTGGTTCCATATAAATTTTAGGATTATTTTTTCCATTTTTTTTGAGAAAAATTGATGGTATTTTGATAGAGATTACATTAAATGTATAAATTACTTTAGGTGGCATAAACATTTTCACAATATTTGTTCTGCTAATCCATAAGTATGGAACTTTTTCCATTGTGTCTTCCTCAATTTCTTTCATGAGGATTTTATAGTTTTCTGAGTACAGATTCTTTGCCTTTTTGGTTAGGTTTATTCCTAGGAATCTTATGGTTTTGGATGCAATTGTAAATGGGATCGACTCCTTAATTTCTCTTTCTGTCTTGCTGTTGGTGTATAGAAATGCAACTGCTTTTTGTGCATTGTATGTATATCCTGACAATTTACTGAATTCCTGTATGAGTTCTAGCAGTTTTGGAGTGGAGTCTTTTGGGCTTTCCACATAAAGTATCATATCATCTGCAAAGAGAGAGTTTGACTTCTTTGCCTATTTGGATCTTTTTCTTTTTGTTGTCTAATTGCTGAAGCTAGGACTTCTAGTACTATGTTGAATAGCAGTGGTGATAATGGACATCCCTGCTGTGTTCCTGACCTTAGGGGAAAAGCTCTCAGTTTTTCCCCATTGAGAATGATATTCACTGTGGGATTTTCATAGATGGCTTTTATGATATTGAGTATGTACCCTTTCTTTCTACACTGTGAAGAGTTTTGATCAAGACAGGATGCTGTATTTTGTCAAATGCTTTTTCAGCATCTATTGAGAGTATCATATGATTCTTGTTTTTTCTTTTATTAATGTATTGTATCACATTGATTGATTTGTGGATGTTGAACCAAACTTGCAGCCCAGGAATAAATACCACTTGGTCGTAGTGAATAATCCTTTTAATGTACTGTTGGATCCTATTGGCTAGTATTTTGGTGAGAATTTTTGCATCTGTGTTCATCAAGGACATTGGTCTGTAATTCTTCATTTTGATGGGGGTCTTTGTCTGGTTTTGGGATCAAGTTAATGCTGGCCTCAAAAATGAGTTTGGAAGTTTTTCTTCCATGTCTATTTTTGGGAATAGTTCCAGGAGAATAGATATTAATTCTTCTTTAAATGTTTAGTAAAATTCCCCTGGGAAGCCATCTTGCCCTGGGCTCTTTGTTGTTGGGAGATTTTTGGTTACTGCTTCAATGTCTTTACTTGTTATGGGTCTGTTTTCTATTTCTTCCTGGTTCAGTTTTGGTAGCTCATATGTCTCTAGGAATACTTCCATTTCTTCCAGATTTTCAAATTTGCTGGTGTATAGTTGCTTATAATATGTTCTTATAATTGTTTGTATTTTTTGGTGTTGGTTGTGATTGCTCCTCTTTCATTCATGATTTTACTAATTTGGGTCCTTTCTCTTTTCTTTTTGATAAGTCTGGACAGAGGTTTATCAATCTTATTAATTCTTTCAAAGAATCAGCTCCTAGTTTTGTTGATCTGTTCTACTGTTCTTTTGGTTTCTATTTCATTGATTTCTGCTCTGACCTTTATTACTTCTCTTCTCCTGCTGGTTTGGGCTTTCTTTGCTGTTCTTTTTCCAGCTCCTTTAGATGTAGGATTAGGCTGGTTACTTGAAATCTTTCTTCTTTCTTGTGAAAAGCTTGTATTGCTATATACTTTCCTCTCAGGATCGCCTTTGCTGTGTCCCAAAGATTTTGAACAGTTGTGTTTTCATTTTCATTTGTTTCAATGAATTTTTCCAATTCTTCTTTAATCTCCTGGTTGACCCGTTCATCCATTAGTTGGATACTCTTTAGCCTCCATGTATTTGAGTTCCTTCCAACTTACCTTTTGTGGTTGAGTTCTAGTTTCAAAGCATTGTGGTCTGAAAATATGCAGGGAATGATCCCAATCTTTTGGTACCAGTTGAGACCTGATTTGTGACCCAGGATGGTGGTCTATTCTGGAGAAGGTTCCATGTGCACTAGAGAAGAATGTGTATTCTGTTGCTTTGGGATGGAAAGTTCTGAATATATTTGTGATGTCCATCTTGTCCAGTGTGTCATTTAAGGCCTTTATTTCCTTGTTGAATCTTTTGCTTAGATGATCTGTCCATTTCAGTGAGGGGGATGTTAAAGTCTCCTATTATTGTATTATTGTCAATATGTTTCTTTGATTTGGATATTAATTGGTTTATATAATTGGTTATTACCATGTTAGGGGCATAGATATTTAAAACTGTTAGATCTTCTTGTTGAACAGAACCTTTAAGTATGATATAGTGTCCTTCCTCATCTCTTATTATAGACTTTGGCTTAAAATCTTATTTTTCTGATATAAGGATTACCACCCCAGCTTTCTTTGGATGTCCATTAGCATGGTAAATGGTTTTCCACCCCCTCACTTTAAATCTGGAGGAGTCTTTGGTTCTAAAATGAGTTTCTTGCAGACAGCATATTGATGGGTCTTGTTTTTTATCCATTCTGATACACTGTGTCTTTTGACTGGGGCATTTAGCCCATTTACATCCAGGGTAGCTATTGAAAAATATGAATTTAATGTCATTGTATTGCCTGTAAGGTGACTGTTATGTATACTGTCTCTGTTTTCCTTTATTGTCTGTTACTTTTAGACTCTCTCTTTGCTTAGAGGACCCCTTTCAACATTTCCTGTAGGGCTGGTTTGGTGTTTGCAAATTCTTTCAGTTTTTGATTGTCCTAGAAGCTTTTTATCTCTCCTTGTTTCAATGACAGCCTAATTGGATATAGGATACTTGGCTGCATATTTTTCTCATCTAGTACCCTGAATATATCATGCCAGCACTTTCTGGCCTGCTAGGTCTCTGTGGATAGGTCTGCTGTCAATCTAATATTTCTACCATTGTATGTTACAGACGTCTTGTCCTGAGCTGCTTTCAGGATTTTCTCTTTGTTACTGAGATTTGTAAGTTTTAGTATTAGATGATGGGATGTTGACTTGTTTTTGTTGATTTTGAGGGGGATTCTCTGTGCCTTCTGGATTTTTATGCTTGTTCCCTTTGCCAAATTAGGGAAATTCTCTAGTATAATTTGCTCCAATATGCCTTCTTAGCCTCTCTCTCTTCTTCTTCTGGTATGTCAATTATTCTAATATTGATTCATCTTATGGTATCAATTATCTCTCAGCTTCTCTCTTCATGGTCCAGTAGTTGTTTATCTCTCTTTTTCTCAGCTTCTGTATTCTCCATCATTTGGTCTTCTACATCACTAATTCGCTCTTCTGCCTCATTTATCCTAGCAGTAAGAGCCTCCGTTTTTGATTGCACATCATTAATAGCTTTTTTGATTTCAACTTGTTTAGATATTAGATCCTTTATTTCTCCATAAAGGGATTCTGTGGTATCTTCCCTGCTTTTTTTTGGGAGCCCAGCTAGCACCTTGATAATCGTCATTCTGAACTCTAGTTCTGACATCTTACTAAAGTCTGTATTGATTAGGTCTCTAGCAGTTGTACTGCCTCTTGTTTTTTTTTTTTTTTTTGAGGTGAGTTTTTCTGCCTTGTCATTTTATCCAGATAAGAATAGATGAATAAGAGAACAAAATACTAAAGGGTAGCAATGACACCAGAAAAATATACAATAACCAAATCAGAAGAGACCCAAAACTGGGAGGAAAAGAAAGGAGAAAAAATATATATATATTAGACTGGTGAATAGAACAGAGTCACACACTTGATTTTGGGTGTATTTTGGTCTGTTAGAGGAAACTGCCTCCCAAAATTTTAAAGAAAGAAAAACTTATATTTATACAAAAATAAGAGTAAACACGATGAAGGGATGGAATGTGACTGTCAAGATGAAAATTTAAAAAGATTCTAAAAAAGGAAGTGATAAGATAAGAAATTGGCTAAAAAAAGAGGAAGAATGTGATCAGGCTGGAGACTAGAACAAAGCCATGTACTGCATTTAGGGTTCATTTTGATCTGTTAGAAGAAATCATATCCCAAAATTTTAAAGAAAGAAAAACCTATATGTATACAAGGTTAAATACAATGAAGGGATAGAATATGACTATCACTATAACAATGAAAATTTAAAAGATTTTTTAAAAAGGTATTGATAAGATATGATAGTTTAAAAAGGTTAAAATAGAAAAGAGGAAAAATTTAAAAATAGAATAAGAAAAAAATAAAATTTAAAAAGTGTAACTTTGAAAGCCTAAACAATCATGTGACAAAAGCCATGAATTCTATGAGCTGCATTCCCCTATCTCTGGAGTTCCACAGTTCTCAGTGAACTTGGTCTTAGCTGGATGTTCTTGTTGATCTTCTGGGAGAGGGGCCTGTTGCAGTGATTCTCAAATGTCTTTGCCCAAGGTAGAATTGCACTGCCTTTGCCAGGGACCAGGCTAAGTAATCTGTGTGGTTTTGCTCTTGTAGCTTTTGTTCCCTGAACCTTTTCCATACAGCTTCAGAGGATGAGAATGAAGATGGTGGTCTCCCAGTCTCCAGCCCCAGAAGAGCCAAGAGCTCGGGGCCCCACTCCTCACTGTGCCCTCAGAGAAAAGCAGTCAATCCTTCCCACTCCCTTGTCTCCGGCCACACTCTGAGCTCACCTGGCCTGTGACTGAGCATTTCTATCTTTGACTCACAGCCCCGTTTGGAGTCTCCAAACCCAGCATATTCCTGCAGTGCACTCCTGTGCCACTTCTGCCAGGGGAGAAAGGTGAGTCTTCCCTGATCTGCCACTTGTGGGGTCCCTGCTTGAAGAACGGTGACCCAACTGTGCCTTGGATCCTGGTTTAAGGTAACCTGGAGCTGAGAGCCCCTCCTTGGCTCCATCTCTGCAGCAGCTTCCCTGCTCCAATATCTGGGAGCTCTGCCACACTCAGACACCCTTGATTCTTCTGTGACCCTGCACATCCTGAGACCACACTGTCCCTGCAAGGGCTCCATCCTCTGCTCAGCCTCTGGAGTCACCTCCATCAGTGGAACAGATTTCTAAAAGTTCCAATTTTGTGTTCTGCTCCTCTACCACTTGCCAGGAGCTTCCTCCTCCCCCCTGCGGCCTCTCCTCCTCATTTCTGTGAGAAGGAACAAGATTCACTTCTCCACACGTCCCACCTTCCAGAAAGTGGTCGCTTTTCTGTTCCTAGAATTGCTGCTCTTCTCTTTGATCTACTGCCGAGTTTGTAGGTGTTCAGAATGGTTTGATAACTATCTAGGGGAAACTTCTGGGGCCCGATGATATTTAGGTCTCCTACTCTACTGCCATCTTGCTCCTCCCCCCTCATTTCATTTTTTATTTTCTTTATTTGAGTCCTTTCTCTTTCTCTTTTTTAATGAGTCTGACTCAAGGTTTATCAATTTCATTGATTTTTAAAAAATACTAGCTCCTGGTTTCATTGGTCTGTTAAGTTTCTATTTTAATTATTTCTGCTCTAATCTTTATCATTTCCTTCCTTCTGCTGATTTTGGGTTTTATTTGTACTTCTTTTTGTAGTTCCTTTAGGTGTGTAAGATTAGGTGGTTTATATGAGATTTTTCTTGCTTCTTGAGGTAAACCTGTATTGCTATAAGCTTCCCTCTTTGGACAGATTTTGCTACATCCCAAACATTTGCACCATTGTGTTTTCATTTTTATTTGTTTACATATGTTTTTTTAATTTCCTCTTTGATTTCTCAGTGGTTAGTAATATGTTATTTAATCTCTGTGTATTTGTGTTCTTTCCTGATATTTTCTAGGGATTGATTTCTAGTTTCATAACACTGTGGCTGGAAAAGATGTTATGGTATGACTTCAATCTTTTTGAATTTGTTGAGACTTGTTTTGTGGCCTAATATGTGATCTATTCTGGAGAATGGTCCATGTGCATTTGAAAAGAATAGGTATTCTGCTATTTTGTTTTTTAAAATAAGCTCAGTGTGGGGCTTGAACTCATGACCATGAGATCAAGACCTGAACTGAGATTGAGAGTTGGACAATTAACTGACCAAAGCACCCAGGTGCCCCAGTATTCTGTTATTTTAAGATGGAATGTTCTGAATATATCTGTTAGATACAGCTGTTCTGGTGTGAATTCAAAGCCACTGTTTCCTGGTTGATAATCTGTTTGGATTATCTACCCATCAACGTAAGTAAGGGTACAAAAGTCCCCTACTATTATTGTATTACTTTGTAATATAATATTCTATAAACAATATAATACTTTGTATTATTAAATTAATTTGTCCAATATAAATATTGCTACCCCGGCTTTCTTTTTTACTTCCATTTTCATGATAAATGCTTTTCTATCCCCTCACATTCAATCTGCATGTGTCTTGATCTGAAGTGAGTCTCTCATAGGCAGCATATAGATGGGTCTTGCTTTTTTGTCCATTCCATCACCCTATTTGACAGTTTCTTCAAGTTCCCTCCAAATCTCTTTGACAAGACCTCAGACCTTCCAGGCTCATCTTGTACTTCTCCTGTCCCAGACTTAGACTCAGCTATTTTCCCCGAGAAGTTCTGCTTTCTTTCAGTGGGAAATCATGGTTTAAAACTACTACTGAAGAAATGTAAATGCTCATTTTATTTGGTTGTTCACTTTTATAGGCCTTCAAGAGATATTTAGTATATATAATTCATCCAAAGATTTTTTTTTTTATGTAGGAGGGTTGTTCAGGTTGTTTAGTCTGACTAACACAAGACTATCTGACTATCTGACTAGTCTGACTATCATAAGAAAATGAAGTGTATTACCCACCGTTGAACTTAGAGTGTCATACTCTATTCCTAAGCATGAATAGTAATCTAAAATTTAATATGCATTGTTAAATCAATTCTTAAAGTCAATCTCCTATTTGTGGACATTTGGACTTTTTTCAAAATATTAGATTTGTAGTAGCAGCAGTTCCTATAACTAAATATTTGTGTGTAATCCTAATGATTTCCTTAGTTCAAGTTTCTTTTAGTGGAATCACAGGTTCAAATTTTCTGGGTATTTTAATGGCTTTGAAATACAGTTCAAGTCTCTTTCTATTTGTTGTTTTTCTATTTGCTCAAGGGTTATGAAGAGGGAAGATACAATGGGACATGAATATTCTAATATTTTTCACTGTGCATTCATGTATTGGTAGAGCCTGACTTATCAGTATATCTGATAGGATTGGATCAGTATATGGGATGCCCCTAGAAACTAATCATCCCTGAGAAAACCCATAAAGTTCAGCTGCTGAATCTTTCACAGGAAGATGTATGCCCTGGATTTAGTTTGATCTAGTTACATGAGGCTTAGCTGAATAGCCAGACATTATCCAAGACATGGACTTCCCTTAGCTGGGGAACAAATTAAATAAATATGTTAAATATCTCTTTCAGTGTAGAGGCTGCAGACAGCCGTGGAGACCAAGGCTACCCTCTCCCTCTTCATCTGCTTCCTCCCTCCACCACCAAGAAACGGACTAGACCCTGGGCATCACCTCCCTCCCTCCACCTCCTCATTCCCCTCCCCCCCCCGCCATTTGTAACCTTTTCTCAGTAACCAATGAACTGTGTTGGGAGCACAGACTTGGTACACTTAGTTGCACCATCCCAGAGATTTACCACTTCTGAAAGTGGCCCAGGTAGTTGTTGTGTGCATTGGGCTATGTGTGAGCAGCGACTGGGATGAGAATCCTTGTCCTTGGCATGGATTCCTGGCTCTGGATGTTAAGAAAGGCACAGTTTTCTTGGGCAAAGGGGGGGCATGGACTCTCTATCTGATGGCCACCTCACAAGGCAGACATCATGTGGGAAACGGGGTCTGGCATTAACACAGCTGGCAACCCACACTGTTAAATTGTCCATAAAAGTGATTGTTAAAGCTGGGGGGAAAAAAAAAACAACAGGCAACCCTTCTGCGGACACTGTATGGGCTGCTTATTCAGGAATTTCACAAAAGCTTAAGGCCAGTAATGAGGCCTCCACTATTCCTCCAAGCCCGGCTCAGCTTGACCAGCAGGCCACGTGTCCCTGTACATTGAGGCCTAACTGATGAGATTCTGAAACCTAAATGGAGCTCTGATTGCCGAGTTTCAAGGAACTGCTGCCAGTCAGGGCTCTGGAGGTGAGGGGACATTTTTATTCTTCATTCCCAGAGCTCGGCTAATGACCATTATGAAATGAAAACTAACTTAGGGAGAAATGGAGAGGACAGGGGAGGGGAACAAAGGCCCCCAGGCCATGTTCTGTAATCCGATCGTCCCTTTGCAGCGGGAGACCAGAGAACAAAACGCTCCCAGAATACCTTTTGCTCATTCAATGCCTGAAGACTAGTCAGCTTGCTTCAATTCTGATTGTGGATGGTGCATCTGGTTCTGGAAGGTTACATTAGTCGGAAAATCAAATGCCTTAAAAATGAGATGCTGTGGTCGCATCGCGATCAATTGTAAAATGCTTCCCTCCTGGCATGGAAGCAGACACACTGGCCCCAACCTTGGCTCAGCCATAGCTCTGGGCAAGTTTCTTCCTTCTGTCAGCCTTGTAATCATCATCCATAAAAGGTGGATGGTGCCTTGCAGCATTATCAGGAAGATTACAGGAAATAATGAACATTGCGAGTTAGCCTGGCACGCAGCTGGGCATTCAGAGCCCTCACCTTCCCCTCTTCACAACTGTTTCCTTTGTGCCCTGACCGATGGCAGGTGAGTGGTCATTCTGGCTGAACAACAACATCAACCACCAGAACAACTGAATTTGTGCTTGACATATAGCAGGCTCTGTGCTGAGCGTGGACCATGTCAGTTACCCACTTAGCGCCTGGGACAACTGCGTGCTAGTTCCCCTCTTCTCATCTGCGCCCTTCTTGCTCCCATTTGTGTCCTCCCATCCATGTCCCTTTCCTCCTTCCCCGGGCAGTCGATGGGTTGGGAGTTCCTCTACATCTGGATTCTAGTTGCCAGGATTGTTTGTTGGGGCAGGTGCACTCCTGAGCAGGGTGCTGTCCATCTCCAGGTTACAAATGAGGGTAAGTCAAGAAGCAATGGAAGATCTGAAATGACAAAGAAAAAGTGCGCAGAATCCGGATCTGAGGTTAAAAAGTCTGCAGTATACACTTGTCAAGAAAACGTAAAGGAGATTCAGGGGAAGATCCTAGAAATATTCCAAAAGCCAAGGATTATTCAGGCACAAGTGTTTAGGGTATGTCTATGAGCCTGTGAAAAGAAGGCTCTGACAGGAATTTCTAACAAAGGCATGCTCTCAGACTCCCTCCCCTGGTGGGATATGACTGTCCTTCCCTGTGCTTTTGTTTTATTTGTTTCATTTTAGAGAAAACTTTCCTTGACTGAGGCATGGGAGGTGGCTTTCTGGAATCTTTCCTCTAGGCTAGACATCTGTAGCCACTTGTGCACTGTGGCTGATCTGAAGTCACCGCCCATCTGCATGGCACACTCCTATTCCCACTTACATCCTTAAAAATAACATTGTAAAATGCAACCAACAGTCAGTCACTTTCTCACATTCTCATTGATCGACCAGGACTCAGTCCAGGGTCCTCTGGATTCTGCCCTGATAACTTCTCTGGAACGTTGCTTGCCAAGGTCCTAATGACCATGGCCTGCTGATTATGAAATAGAGTGATTGCTTTTCCATCTTTATTTTTTTTAAAGATTGTTAAAATTTATTTTGAGAGAGAGAGAGAGAGAGTGTGAACTGGGGGAGAACAGAGGGAGAGGGACAAGCAGACTCCCGGCAGGAGCCAGACACAGAACTCGATTCCACGACCCTGAGATCATGACCAGAGCAGAAATCCAGAGTCTGCTGCAGAACCCTCTGGGCCACCCAGGCACCCTTTTCATCTTAATGTATATGCCTTGGCTGCAGCATTAAAGCTCACTAACTCACAGGCAATTCTCTCCCTCGTCTTCTCTGCTAGGTTTCCTCCCAGCACTCAGACCTCTCAGTTCACTTGCTCTAGTACCCCCCGCAGTTCCAATCCTTTGATGACACAGAGGATAAACAATCCAATGACTGGGGTGGGGGGATTTGTACCTCCTCTATGGCCCTTCTAATTTTCTCCTCTTTGCTTTTCTGTTTTCCATCTTTCTTTTCTTTTTGCTGCATATTATGGGAGAGTTCCTTAATGTCATCTTCCAAACTTTCCATAGTTTCCCCTTTCTGATATACAATTTTTATAATTTCCAGGGAGCTCCCAGTCCATCTGTACTTGGCTTCCTGTTCCTATTTCAAGGCTGTAACTTTGGCTTACTTGAAAGCAGGGAGAGAAGATACTTTTCTCCCTGCACAGTCTCTGTTCTTGCTAGATTGTGTTCCTTTATATGCCTTGGTTTCTAGTTTTCAGATTATAAACTATCTTCAGATGCTGGGTAATCCTTGATTTTAGCTCGTATATCAGGGTCATCTTTGAAGCTTATTGGAAGCCCTGAGCACATGGCTGTAGATTGTAGACCTTGAGGGATCTGGCTGGGCCACTGAGTGGAGAAATGTCTAGGCTGGTTTCTTTAGTTCTTTCCTCTTGGCACAGTCAGATTTCCCAGATCTTCTACTAGTCTCTTGCTTAGTGGGGGAAGAGCTGATTGCCTTCATTCTTGGAGTTGAATAGAAAAGTAGGACAGGGGTTGTCAGTATCAAGTATCTACACATGTACTTAGGTCCCCTGGTTTTAGTGTACTGACTCCTGTCCTTCCTGAGCCCTGTTCCCACCAGTATGGAGCGCATTTCTGCTGTGTTCTCTCAAAATACAAATCTCCAATCTTGTACCAAGGTGAGGGAAAGACTGGCAACACACTAGCTGGGGTTGGTGAGAGGATCTGACTGCTTCTTAAATCAATTTTCAACCAGTCCTCATTAATTTAGGTCCTTCTCTTCAAACTGGCTCCCCAGGTGCTTTGTTTCCTCAATTCCTGAGTCTTTCAGAGACTCTGGTATAAATTGGGTTTGCTCTCTACTTTCTCTGCTGCTTGTTTGGGATTCAGTTTTCTCAAGCCTCAAAAATATTTTACTCATTGTCTATTTGATTTACATCATTCAGAATTTTATTGTTTCTCTTCTCTGATATTCTCTATCTTTAGAGGGTTTTGCTTTTAACATACCATTACAGTTATTCTAGTGAGATTTCAGGAGGGAATGGAAGTAGCTACAGGTGACCCATGTACCCTCTTACCCCATCTTCTCTGATTTTTTTATTCACCTAAACTAACGACACATGCATACAGAGCACCAACATTTCTAAGACTCTTCATTTCTGAAGATACCTTTGTTTTCTTTTCATACTTGAATGATAATATGGCTAAGGAGAGTGTGTTTCCATTATTTAAAAATTATTTTTCATCATTCCCTTAGAGGTCATGGCTATTATCTTCTTAGAGAAGTGGTGCTAGTGATAAATCTTATTCCATCTTATTTCCATCCCTTTGGAGATCATCTTCTCAAAATCTCTGTAAGCTATTATGATTTTCTTTATTCTTTAGCATCCTGAGATTTCTCTACTGTCTCCTTCTCAATTTGCTATAAACTGTATGATGAAATTTTTGAATCTATCTCTTGGGTCTCTAATTTTTCCTGGCATTTGGGGAATATTTCCTCAATTGGATGTTGTACCTCACTAGTTGGCTCCACAGCTCTGTCCACCATGTTCATTTATTTAGCATGTTAGCTAGATCTTTTCATTTAGGTACCCTACCTGGCATGAGTCCTGTCTTACCATGCTAATATATTAAAAATATCTCCGTCTACTGATTTCCTCTTTTTGGTGTTGTTCTTCCAGATGTTAATGTTTCATCATGAATTTATCATTCTATCTTAAAATGTTGGTCTTCTGAGACAATGGGAAGGTACTGCTACTAGGTGAAAACGTAGCCTGCAGCTTACTCATGCTAGCAATTTTTACCCAATCCAGGACTTTTATTCAAAATTATCTGCCATATTCACACCTCTGTCTACCTCAATTTGGCCCCCATCTCATTACCTCACCCAAACTGCCCTTGCTAATATTACCCTAGCCTCCATATTGACAAAGGCAATAGCATTTTTAGTTCTCAACTCATTAGATTTTTCAATAGACTTTACCTTAATCAACAATAGCATCCTTTTTTCTTAGCTATTGTGAAGTCATAGTGGCCTGATTTTGTCCTTTCTCACTGGTTGCTCCTTCTCAGCCAGTCACACTACCCTTACCAGATTTGTGAACATTGGAATTCTGCAGTGTTCAGTTCTGAGACTTCTTTCCTCTCTTTCTTGGTGATGCCATCTAATTAAATTGTTTTTAATCCCATCTAGAATCTGAAATGATGTCTCCAAAGGGGATATATGCATGCTATCTATCAGCTATCAGCTATCATCTATATCTATCATATATATGTGACTATATATATATATATACACATATGTATCTCAGAGAAACTATTATTATATATACACATATATATAGTCACATATATATGATAGATATAGATGATAGCTGATATATATATACATATATATGTATATATATATACACACACACACACATATATATATATATATATATGGTGTCTAGGATCTTCATTTGGTGGTTCAATTCAAATATTTAATTGTCTATCTGATGCATTTCCTCATTGTCTTACAGGTATCTCATAGTGAGATCACTCAGTTAATAATCTATATCAGAAAATTGTTCCTCCTTTTTGTACTCTGTTGTCCTTAATACTGTCAGTTGTACAAATATGTGTGTATATATGTGTGTGTATATGTGTGTGTGTGTGTATGTGTGTGTATATGTGTGTGTATATATGTGTGTGTATATGTGTGTGTGTATATATGTGTGTATATGTGTGTGTATATATGTGTGTGTATATATGTGTGTATATATGTGTGTATATGTGTGTGTGTATATATGTGTGTGTATATATGTGTGTATATGTGTGTGTATATATGTGTGTGTATATATGTGTGTATATATGTGTGTATATATGTGTGTGTATACATGTGTGTGTATATATGTGTGTGTATATATGTGTGTATATATGTGTGTGTATATGTGTGTGTATATGTATGTATATATATGTGTATATATGTGTATATATGTGTATATATGTGTGTATATATGTGTGTGTATATATGTGTATATATGTGTGTATATATGTGTGTGTATATATGTATGTATATATATGTATGTATATATATGTGTGTATATATATGTGTATATATATATATATATTTAAAATATGAATTAGTCCCGTGCCTCCACTTATTCCTTTTTTAAAAAATTATTTATTTGGGAGAGAGCAGAGCAAGAGAGAGCACAAGCGCGAGTTGGGGATGGGCAAAGGGAGAGGGAGAAGCAGGTTCCCTCTGAGCAGCGAGCCAGATATGTAGCTCCATCCCAGGAATCTGGGATCAGGACCTGAGCCAAAGGCAGATGCTTAACCAACTGAGCCATCTAGATACCACCCTCCTATTTCTTAATACCAGTACCCTGGTAGAGGCCTTCAACCTTATTATCATAGGCTGGTTTTCTTGGAGACACACACCCAGGATGGAGCTTAGCAATTAGTGGGCAGGTCATTTACCAGGCAGTGCTTTGGCGATCACCATTTTGGGATAGAGCGGATGGAAGCAGGACTGAGCAGGAGGAGAAGCTGGGCCACATTGCAGTCCCAATAAAGGCTTCAGCAGAGCCCAGAGGGAACGCTATGGTTGAGGAGTCCTTTGGAGTTGTCTCAAGGTAGGATGAGGAAGCCAGGCTTCTTTACCCCATGCTGAACAGTCATTAGAAGTGAGTTGTTCCTGCAAGAAAGTGTGACCTTGGCCACAGCAGTTTTCCCG
>PISX010000904.1:0-227370 GCA_004024625.1 Mellivora capensis
TATAAATCTAATTTTCATAGGCAAAAGCTTCAAGCTGTTGAGCGTGCGAGTCTGTCGTGTGGGTGTGCATGTGCAGTCCCCGGGGTGGACAGAGTGCGGGGGCGGGGGCCTGTCCAGGAGCACCCCCACCCCCTCTGCCCGCAAGCCCGGCAGGGTGAGATGCGGCGTCGTGACCCCCCGGGGGACCTGGGGCCCCTCGCCTGGCGAGCTCGGGCTCGCCCGCGCCCTGGCCCCCTCGGCCCCGGGCCGGGCACGACTGCAGGGATCTGAGGTGGGCACCAGCCGGGGAAGGCCTGCGCCCAGGCACGGCTCCCACCTGCGAGCTTAAAGCGGATGCACTTCCCGCGTCTAAGTCTTCCATTAGCAGCTTTAATTAACCCACGTGTGTGTCACGTCCGATCCCGAGACGGCCGAGTAGACCCTAGAAGGGCTTCCCCCACGCCGCCCCGATGTGGGCCGGAGAGGTGGGCCTGGGTGAGGGCGGGGGTCCAGTGGGGACATTCTTACTGTGCTAAAAAGCCACTGCAAACATAGCAATAAAAACGTCATTTTCCAAAGCTGGCTCCCGAGCCACCTCTGCTTGTCGTGAGGGGTTGCGGAGGGGGCGTGGAGCGGGGAAGCATCCCCACCTCGAGCTACTTCCTCGAGCGTTCGTTCCGAGGATCCCTGCATCCAGTGCTGTTCCAGGACCTGGGAGCAGAGCAGGTCCTGGAGCCGGCAGAACACCTCTTCCCCACGCACCCGGTACACGGGGAGAGGAGCGAGAGAGCAGGGCAGGTGGGTGGGGAGTCATAGGTGCTGAGACTCCTGAAGGGTGCCCAAATGCCGCAGCGGAACAGGTAAGCAGGAGGTCCGGGACGGCCAGCAAAAAGGCTGCAGCGGGACCCAGGGAGGCAGACAGCAGTGGGACTGGGGTGCCGGCCGCTCAGGGCCCAAGTGAGTCTTAAGATTAGCGACCTGTTTGCAAGGTGGAGCCCATGACCTGTGCATGGCTGGGATGTGGGTTTCAGAGAGGAGTCGGGGGACCCTGAGCTCCTGGGCATCAGGAAGGGCGGCACTGGCAGGGCCTGAGCCCAGGAAGATGAGGGAGAGGGTGTGAAGGGGGTGTGTGGCACCTGACTGAGGGCCTGCTGTACCAAAGAAATCACCTCGCCGTTAATGTCTAGGCATAGGGTGGACAAGGAGTCTGCAGTTCCAGAAAGAGTGGACTGGAGAAAACAAAGGTTCTCAGCCATGAACATGGCTCTGAAAGCCCGGAGCCTGCAGGAGCTCGCCCGCCGAGGGTAGCCCAGAGCCCGTGTAGAGGGAGAAGCGGCCCGCGCAGCAAGTCCCGGGGCTCTGGGACTCTCGGAGGAGAGAGGGAGCGGAGCGGCCAGAGGGCTGAGGGACCCCGAGAGGGCAGGTGCAGGGTGAACTCCCGGTTCAGGAAGGGCCGCACATACGCGCGCACCGGGGCAGGGGGTGGTCAGGGAGGAGGGAGCGAGGGGTTCCGTGGGGGCTGCTGCTGGTCAAGGGACAGGAGGCCCCAGAAGACTCCTCGCACTTGACAACAAGCTTCCTGGAGACCCACACAGGAGAGGTTCCGGTGCAGGGGTGCGTGCCAGAGCTTGACTGGGTGGCATTAAGAAAAAAGAGGTGCAACCCAAGCGTTCACTGAGGGAGGAAATGGATAACAAAAAAGTGGCCTATCCGTGTTGTCTTTGTTAAAAAGGAAAAAAATGGGGAACCTGGCTGGCTCAGCTGGAAGAACGTGTGACTTCACCTGGGTCTCGTGTTCAAGCCCCACGCTGGGTGCAGAAAGTACTTAAAAAAGCTTTAAAGAAAAGAAAACCGAGCCCTGCTACAACGTGGCAGAGCCTCAAAGCAGGCACAGACACTGCAGAAGGCTGCTGCTGGGGGCGCACAGAGTGGCCGCATCCAGAGAGCAGGACGGTGGGTCAAGGCGCGGGAGCCTGGCGCTCACTCTGGATGCCAGCCTGGGGGGTGGGGGGCTCGCTGCCCCCTGCAGTCCCTCCCAGGCCAGTCCCTGCACTCTAGCAAGGCACGGCCCCCTTCCTGAGGAGGGGCGTTAGCCCTCAACCAGACAGCCAAGGGTGGAGCCACGCTCTGAGGGTCACCGCTAACCAGGACAGGAGGCAGGTCCCCACAGAACTCAGAAAGGAGCACTGTCTGAGCAGGCCCGACGGCAGTGCAAGCCGGGCCTGTGCGGGCATGTGGAGGCACCTCCGGGCGTCCCGTGCCCCGCCCTGTCAACTCCCCCCGCGAGAGTCCCTGCCTCCGCGCCCAGAGAATGGAGTCTGCAGCTGAGGGTCACCCCCGAGGCCCCCTCTGCTCCCACACACTGCATGCACACCAACTCCTTACCGTCTCCACTCCCCCAGCTACCGCCACGCCTTGGCTCAGGTCCTCGGGACCTCTTGCCAAATAGCCTCCGAGCCACCTGCCGCAATGCCACCAGACTCAGAAAACATCACCATCATAAAAAATGTCGACAGGCTGGACTGCTTGGCCAGAGCCCTGAGAGCAGTGGGCAGTCACCATTTACTCTGGTATCTGCCTCTGGGGAAGGGGCTTAGGACATGGGGTCTGGCTACCTAGTAGGAGACGTCTCAGGTAAGGAAAGCAGCCAGCCCAGGACTTGGTGTGCATGGGGCCACCACAGCCAGGGGCAGGGCGCAAGTGGGGAACAGGCTTACTCAGCGCAGAAGGCTGCTAGGAAACAGCACTTCGAACAACCCGCGTGCCGGTTTCCGTGCCGGTTTCCGTGAGCGGCCCTCTGGTCAGGGCTGACCTGTCGCCCCCTCCGCCCCAGCTAGATGGGGTACACCAGAAATGGCGAGCTGCGGCTCTCTTCTCTCTGCCTGGCCCAGGGCACGACACTACGGGGGCGCAGGGACCACCTGAAGCTGGCCAGGGAAGAACCCGCAGACACACTGTTTGGACTCTGGCCCCTAGAGGTTCATAGAAGGGCGAGCTCAAGGGAGGGCAAGGGAGTTAGGGAACACTTCCTGGAAAAGTGGGACTATCCCTCAGCCTTAGCATAGCACCCACAGAGCCTCACCCATAGTGAGGCCCCTACGCCCCATCAGATGCCAACTTGCGGCTCGTGAAAGCATGGGGAGGGGGAGGGGACGCTGGAGAAGGCAGCCACTGGCCCGGGCCCGGCAGGGAGAAGGTGTGTGAGTACAAGCTAACCACTAGCACTAACATCTTCGGGAGCCTCACAGTTGCAAAAGAAAACACGTCCAACCTGCTCCTTCTGCCCCGTTCTCTGGGCCAGCAAAGCACAAGCACCGTGTCGGGGACAGGCCACAGGAGCCCCAGCAACCCGGGCTCTCGGGCTGGCCCTGAACACTACTAGCCCCGCTCGGGAGAGGCCACCTACTGAAGCTAGCCGGCGGGGGCAACCACCAAGGGGAACACCACTGTGAAAGCAGGCTCTAAGCCAGGGGGCACGCCCGATGGTTCCCAGGGCACCCTCCCCCACACCAAGCTCTACCCTGAGCCAGCCAGAGGTCACTGTCAAGAGCAGGTCTCCTCTCTTAGTAGGCATGAGTCAGAGGTCATCCTGCAAACCTTCAGGAGGAAGTGAGGCAGGGAGTGACTCGTGGCACTCTGCCACCTTCTACCTGTCCTAAAATGTGACGAACAGGACTTAGAAGAGGCAGGCAACTGTGTCACCCGGAAGCCCCAGCACTTCAGAGTCTCCCAAGAGTCCCTGGACCCAGTGGCCAACCCAACAGGTCAGACACACCCTAACCCAAGGAGTCATAAAACACGGCCTGCCTGGGGAGCAGGAGGCAAAAGTACAGAGAGAGCAAGTGTGAGTGAGCCTGGGCCTAGTCTGGGATGAGGGAACTTTTAGGGGTTGGAATAAGCTAGAAGAAAATAATCTGGGGATGCCTGGGTGGCTCAGTTGGTTAAATGGCTGCCTTCGGCTCAGGTCATGATCCCAGCGTCCTGGGATCGAGTCCCACATCGGGCTCCTTGCTCGGCGGGGAGCCTGCTTCTCCCTCTGCCTCTGCCTGCCACTCTGTCTTCCTGTGCTCGCTCTCTTGCGCGCGCGCTCTCTCTCTCTCTCTCTGACAAATAAATAAATAAAATCTTTAAAAAAAATCTGAAAAAACCCCAAAGACTGGGGTTCTCTATCAGAGCTACCTGCCCCCACCTTCCTGGGCACTCCCACTATGGCAGAAAGAGGTGGCCTCCTGGTGGCCCCAATTACACACATGAACCACAGTCACATGATAACAACCTTTATTGCCCTCAAGAGAAACTCTACTAAGCCTGCTCCATCCACCCTCCAGCAGGACCAGGGACAAGGGGCCCTGGAGCCCCAAACAACGCGCAACACAAAAAACAGCTCAACTCAGTGGGAAGCAATGCCTGCCTCATGCCTGGCCGGCCAGGACGGTCGCGAACTCATCCTGAGTGGGCAGCAACTGGGTTCCCTGCGGTACGCCGGGACAGCGTGCGTGAACTGCGAGGTGCACAAAGGGGCGGGAAGCGGGAGGGGGCGAACCGAAGTACCCGGGAGGCCGGGCTGCAGGCAGCAGCGGGCCCAGGCCAGGTAGCAGGCGGGGAGCAACAGCCTCATTCCTCCTTCTTGTCCGTGGGGCCGTCTACTGCTGCCTGGAAGGGACAGAAACCACAAGGCACGGGATCGATAGGATGCACCCCTCCCTTTCAGCCCCTAGCCCCTCCACCCTAAAGGCCCAGCTTGCTGCCTTCTCCCCAAGTGACAGGTAACAGGGGCGCAAGGAGCCCCCGCCCCACAGCAGCACCCAAAGGCCTACCAGGGCGGGAGTGGCCCCATTCTAGCAAAGGCTGTGACCCTAACACCAACCAGGGAGGTGCAGCTGGGAGCCTCCTCCGTCACTCCTCTCTTCAAGCCGCAGGGCCCCAAACCAACCCCCATCTTGGGCCCGCGGCAGGCCCGGCGTTCCAGTCCCTCCCAAGTCCCAGCTCAGGCCCTGCCCAGTTCTGTATGTATATCCTCTGTGGGTCCTGCCAGTGAGCCCCCCTACACTGAGGCCACCAACAGTCCTCCTCTGGGGCCGGGTCATGCCTCTTCAGCCCCTGTGGTGGCCAAATCTGGGCCACCAAGCAACAAGGCAAATTGTCAGAACTTAGGGGTGTTTGCCAGGCCGTGACGCCTAATTTCCAGGCCACCTAAGCTTCCACATTCAGCCAATCTGAGGACTCAGGTCCTGGGTGGGGACGGGATAAGTGGGTGGCCCTGGCCCTGCGTCACCCCCACAGCCCACGTACAGAAGGCCGGCTGCCCATCACAGAGCCTCCCTGCAACAGACTTGGACTAGCGCAGGGGCCCCGCGCCACAAACCAGGTGCACATGTAAGGGAAAGCGTGTTCTTCTCAAAGACACTGATGCCAGGGGTGAGGCCAGGCAGGCCACAGCACAGAGGGCACTGCTGAGGCCACTTTAGCAAGCGGCTGCCATCTGCCAAGCCACCTCCCAAGCCACCTCCCCGCCCCCCCGGCCCGAGAAAGGGCTCCAGCTGCTGGGCCCAGACTGGCACTGCTCGGCAGGCTCTTCTCTAGACCCAGAGTCAGCAGCAATGGAGGAAGAAAGGGCGAGCAGGAGAGAAAGCAGCCAGCCTGCCCCTGGGGCCTCTCGAAGGCTCCGCTGAGGCAGGCTAGTCCGGGGATAGGCCCACTCTGGGCCTGCTCGGGTGTGAGGGTGTGGGGGTACGGGGGGCTTTGATCCTCTCCAACAGAGCAGACTACACGTGCGGCTGACCTGTAACTTCGCGTGCTCCTCCAACAGGCGGTCGTACTCCTTGGTCAGGCCCTCAGACTGCTTCCGCATGGCCAGAGCCTCGTTTTCAGCCTTCTCTAATTCTGGGGATGATGCAGATGAGGAGGAAAAGAAACAGAAAGATAGGGTTAGGGAGAGAAAAACCCAGCTGCCGGAGACACCAGATACAGGTCTGAACATGTCCCCTCTAAGGCTGTCTAGAGAGCACGCCCCCCAGAAAGCTCCCCTGCCAGCTACCGTGAGGGCCCTCGAAGTGGGGGAGGGCTGGCCAACACAGCTGGGGACGGCGGGAAAATACCAAGGACACCCTGGCCCGTTTGACGGAGGGACTCCCAAGTGACCCTAGGCACAGGAGACTTCAGGGAGGCTGAGAGCATGGGACAGTGTGAGAAGGCTAAGGTGAGAGAAGGCAGCAGGGAGCAGACTCTCACCCTCAAAGTTGAGAGCAAAAAGCAGGTTGGGGGGGTCTTCAGGAAGGGAGATGGGGTCACAGCAGGTTCTTCGGGAACACTGCAAGCAGTTCTGGGATAGTGCCCCTAATTCTTTCTGTCGCCGCCCCAAAGACCCTGGTGACGCCACCACCTGCAGAGAGCACCGCTCCCCAGGCCTGGTGCTGGCCGAGATGCTCCGGGCTTAGCCTCGGAGCAGCTGGGCCCCCCCCGGGCCCCGAGACGGACACTGCACCTGAGCGCAGCAGCTGCGCGAGCAGAGGGCTGTTCGCTGCCGCCCAGCTCCTGGGCCCAAGGGCGCGCTTGTCATTAAGACTCTGGCACAAGCGGGGCGGGTACCACTGCGGGAGCGCCCAGACGTCCAGGGGCTGGCGGACAGCTGAGGACAGTGCTCACTTTGCTTGTTGACGTCCAGCTCGTCCTTCAGCTTCTTCAGATCAGCCTTCAGGCTCCTGTTCTCTTCTTCCACCTTCTTCTCGGCATCCCTACCGTCCGACTTCATCCCGCCGACAGCAGCCTCCTAGGCAGAACGCCAAGGGCACGGGTTACTTGGGAGGGAGGGAGGCAAGCAGGCGATCCAACTCTGTCTTCCCCACGGAGTGCAATTCCTCAAGCGGCCTCAGGCACTTGACCCTTGGGGAATGTCAGCACAGATGGGCTCCCAGGCCGCACGCCCTGCCTCTCTTTCTCAGCAGCACTGTGGGCTTTACCGGTCCAGCCAATGACTCGATCTGCTCTCTTCTGGAGATTTCTGCCAGTCACCCCCAACTGACCAATGACCTCCGTTCCTCTCCCCAGACTCCACAGCTCACTCTGGCCAGGAGGCCCAAACTCATCCCTGCCCATGCAACTGTACCCCATCTATGAATGAATCAGGTCCGTCTACCCACCTCCTTGCCAGCTCAGCTCACACCTCACCTCCTCACGCAAGCCTTCCGAGACTGGCCACCTCCCGTCCCTCTCTGTCTCCAGCTGATACAATCCTCAGGAGACCACAGGCCTTATCTTGCGCTCTTCTGTGCTAACCGGCCCATGGCTCACAGCACAGGGCTCGGCTCACTGGAGAGTCAGCTCTGTCAAGCAAGAGTCTGGCCCAGATGCAGCACATAGAGACAAGGGAGCACCAACGGTACCCCCTTCCCTGTCGAGTCCCCGGACCCCTCCCCTACACACTCCTGAGAACCACCCCTTCACCTTCTACCCAACCCCTCAGCTTGGCCAACAGCCATAGTGTCACACACTCACAGCCCAACAGTGGCCCTGAGGCCCACAGGGAACGTCACACAGCCGAGGCCCGCAGGCAGAACTCACCTTCTTCAGCTGGTCATTCTCTTCCATGTACTTCTTGGCCGCCTCACTAGCACTCTCCGCCTGTTTTTTAAAGGCTTCGTTGGACGCCAACAGCGTGGCCTGCTGGGAGATGAGAGTCACCAGGCGTCTAAGCAGGCTACAATTGAAAAAGAAGGGAAAACTGAGTGGAAGAAAGCAGGGAAAATGGCTGGCATGAACTTCTCTTGATTGCTCCTGCCTCTAGCCAAGACCTGTCCTTAGATTGCCAGGGCAGCCAAGCAAGATGCCACCAGCCTGGGTCTGGCAACAGAAGGGAAAAAGGCGGAGCCTGAGAGCTGTCCTCCTGCCACCAGAATGATTAATACAGCCCCAAAACAGCCGCCCAAAGCCCTGGAGCTGTCCTTCAGTCCCGAAGGCATAGGAAGCAACACACCGACGAGACACCCCAGACCAGACCTAGCTATAGCCAGAGGACCCCAAACCTAGTCCTTTCCAGCTCAGGGCCTGCACCCAGATGTTCCAAAGAAGCCACAGCACCATCTTCTTAGCTGCGACATCAGGCGTGCCCTGGTAAAGAGGAGCAGCTAGCATCTGGGGGCACTTCCGACCTCTGGGCCCAATCCTCACACCTAGCTGATAGGGGAGGCACGACTGCTGCCCGTGTCAGAGAGGGGGAACTGGCTAAGGCAAGTGGTAGAGGTCAAGAGCCAAAAACGGCCAAGGCAAATCCCCACTGCAGTCTGTATGACCCCAGGATCCAAGCCTGCAACCACCACCCATTCTCCATTTGGAGGGAAGTGCTCCCAAGCCCAACAAGAGACAGAAATGACTCTTCTCTCCCCGTCTCCTCCCTAAATGTGGTCTACAGGCAGCTGTTAGCATTGCCACAGTGAGCTCTTCCAGAACTGGGGGAGCAGAAAAGGAAGAACCAGGGCCCAGGCATACATCTCAGGTGCAGACCAGCTGCGAGGGGCAAGCAGGTGGCAGCCGGGGGTGGGGGGCACCTGCTGCTCCATTCCAACAAATGGCCCTATCCTTGAGCTGTTACCTGACAGGAGGAGAGGGGAACAAAGGCACAGCTCAAACAGTAAAAACTGGGGTGGGGGAGGAGGGAGGGCACTTTCCCCACACACCTGAGACAGAGGCTCAGGCTGGCCACAGCGATGAGGAAGGCACCCCCTGGGGAACAGGGAAAGACGCTGCTTTGTGCTGAGTGTTTCCACAACAAAGTGCTTGCTCAGAGGAGACAAAGCAGCCTTGGATGCCTGCTCCCAGGCCAGCCTTCCCAAGGTCTGCCAGCTTTCCCAGAGTTCTTGTGGACACCTGCCTCTCAGACGGCCCGAGGGCACAGGGCAAGAACAAGGTGCGCCTCCCCCGCAACCCGCCCACCGTGTGGGCCCTGGCAGAGTCCCTGTGAGGAACAAGTCCCTGGGTGGAGGGGTAGGGGAGGCAGGCACACAGGGGACCTCAAATGCCCATCACGCTTCCTGGTTTGCGGAGAGGCTCCAGGGGCCCCTGGCAGTATGGGGAAAGCCAGGCTGCTGGTTCCTGGCAGGAAGGGAGAGTTTCCAATGACATGTGCTCTCTAAAATTAGCAGCCAGACCTCGTGGCCCAGGGCTCAGGTTTCCCTGTCTCAGCCCCTGACTATAGACCAGCCTGCCCCCCATTGGGCTGGAGCCCTGGAAGTGGAAGGAGCTCCCACGCACCCCAGGAGCCAGAGAGAAGCAACACACCTGCCTTATGTCAGCAGGGCAGAAATCACTGAAGGGACCCAGGAAGAAAGGCAAGTCTGACTAAGCCCCAACTTCCCAAACCTCCACGCTCTGAGTGCTCAAGTGCTTGGGCAGCTCCACATAGATCCCTGTGATGTGGAAAAGGCCCCTCCTCCCAGATGGTGACAGGCTCGGGGGAGGGCACATGTGCCACCTGCTGGACCCAGCAGGCAAAGATGGGGCAAGTAAGCCCAAGGGTGACCCCAGCACAACAGGGCCAGCCGGCTGGCTGGCGTGAGCGGGACTCCAGCAGAGCTGGAAGCCACCACAGCTGTCCCCCTGGTCACCCAGGGAGGCCATCCCCAGGGAGGCGGTGGTGACAGCATTGCCCTCCAAGCCAGCCCATCCCCAGCTATGGAACGCCAGGGCTGCCACCACGAGCCTGGGCAGACGCACGGAGACTAGCACCAGAGCTGTGCAGGGAGCCTCCCAAAACCACAGCCCGCTCTGGCGCCCTGGCCCGGGCTCACAGCCCAAACTCACGATCTCTCCCTCAGTACAGGGCAGGAGCCAGTACGGCAGCCGGCACCCCCCACCTACCCCAGCCCCGAGTCCACGCCTTCTGCCTTCCTGTTAGACCTACTCCTCCAACCCTTTCCTGGGCGACTCTGGTAATTCTCCCCTCCAGGAAACTTGTTCTCAAGGAGCTCTCCCTCCTGCGGGCCCGTCCTCCCTCCCTCCATCCAGCAACCAAGCTAGGGCCTGCCCCGGCCAAGTCACTAGCAAGACCACTGATGGCCTAACAGCCCACTCCATGGAGGGCCCTGGAGTCCTCAGGGCACGCACTCGGCAGCACCTGGCACAGCCGACAGGCCGCCCTCCTCGCATGACTCCCTGCCCGACTCAAGCCACCCTCACCGCCTGCCCATCTCATCACCAACAGGGCCCACCTCGGGCCAGACACTCACATCTAACTGCCTACTAAAGCCTGGCCCCCGGGGGTCCCTGAGCCAAGTCCAGCTCAGCCTGTCAGTGGACGGACCGTCCCCGCACCGCACTGTGCTGAAGGCTGTCGCTGGTCTATCCATACTCCGTGTGCACGTCACCTTGCCCACTTCCCTCCTGGCCCCAGCCCCCACCCAGTTCTGTCCACGTCACCTCCATACGGACCATCTCCCAGGCGGGTCATCCCCACTGCCAATGGGGATGGCCTCAGTACTTGTCTCCTAGCTAGTTAACAGCTCCCAGGAGCCTCCTCCTGACCCCTGACCACAGCTTCGCGATCCACACTCTGAAAGCAAACCAGAGTGACCTTCGTCCGAGACAGTCTGACCACATCACCCCTCAGCTTCAACCCTCCGGTGCCGGTCCCGCCTCGGCCTCACCCTCACCAGCCGTGCAACGCTCTGCTCCAGCAACACCGGACGGCTGGCCGTTCTTGGAGCACACTGGGCTCTCGCTCACCTGGTCTCCGTGTCACTGCACTCTGGTCTGCGATAGCTTCTCCTCCTCTAGTGACTCAGATCCAGTTCAATCAACACCTTCCCCCAAAACCCTTTCCTGACCCTCCCGGGTCCCCCCTTTCTCGGTTCTCCCATAACACCTCGACACACCCCCATGGGCCAGCTGCACTGTGCTCACTCCGTGCTCCCCATTACCACCTGTCTCCAAGCTGCCACTTGTTCCCTGGGGCCCTGGCTCTCCCCGAGGACACAGGCAGCAACAGGGTGACAGGAAACAGCAGCGGAGAGGGGCCACGTAAGACCGTGCTGATGAGCAAGCAGGCTTGTGACCGCAGCGGCAGCCAAGAGGCAGGGGGGAAACACTCACCACCAAAGCCAGGGGCCCGGGGCCAAGCCAAGAGCAGTGAGCCCAGGAGCTGGGCTTCTGGAGCTGCCCCTCACATACGGGGCTCCGAGTTCTTACACCTGCCCCCCAGATGTCAGCCTGGAGAAAAGGCTGAGGTACTGCCTTTCTTCTGTCTCCTGCCCTCTATCCTCCATCACGCCCTGCTCTACCACCCGAGTACTACTATGCAGGTAACTGTTCATAGCCATCCATTTCTGGACAACACAGGAGAACCCAGGAGCCAAAGGGGTTTCCCAAAGGCAGCAGGCTGACAGAGAGGCCCAGGATCTGGGTCCCAGTGATAACGGGAAAAGTCAACACGCAAACCTTAAGAAGATCTAGATGTGTCCTTGGCAAAGGTTATCCCCAAATACCTGAATGCAACTCAGCTTTCTTGTAAGATGTTCTTGGACACTGAGTGCAGCTCTCATGCTTTTGTAGAAAGCTGGGTAAACATCAGAAGGAAGGAGAAACAGACTGTCTATGTGGACACTAAAGGAACAGTACCAACCACAGCAAGTGGGGGAGACGGTTCCTGTGTGCTTCACAGCAATTCCATCTCCCTCCTGCGGGCAAGGTGGGGGACAGACACTGGCTTAATAGGATGTGGGGCAAAAGCAAGGGGAGGGTCCTCCCAAGCACCGACCTCGATTTCCTCTGGTTCTGGCAAGCCCTCACCCCAACGCTGTTGCCAATCCGGCTCACTGAGCATTTACCAGGCACCTCCTGGGTACCATGCCCTCAGGTGAGTTGGGTCACTGAGTCAGCAGAACCCCACACAGGGACAAGCAGGCAGGTAACTCCCCTTTAACCCACTGCCCCGCAAGCTAGTGCCACAGTGCCACCTGCTGACTCTCCAGGCTGGCAGCGGCCCTGCGCCAGACAGAGGTGTGCAGGGCTGCTGGTGGCTTCTGGGTGAGCCCTGCCCACCTGTCCAGGAGAAAACGTGGCGGACGCGGAGAAGGCCGCCCTGACAAGGATCCAAAAGCCAGCCGATGTGCCAGGAAAGGCTTTGGGCAAAGTGGAATGATAATAACGGAAGAAGCGACCCCAGGAAGCACACACCCTTTGAGAGTCTGCAATCACAGAAAGAGTTTTATGCAGGAAGATCCAGAGCAAGTCTCCGGAAAGGGCTACCCTGAGAACACCCCCCCCCCCCAATGGCTTGGCCCTCCTCTTAGCATAAAATGGGGAGGTGGGGGACTAGGATCAGGGTAAATGGCAAGGCCCAAGCAGCTACAGCCAATGGCCAGACGTGCATGCCCACCCTGAGGCCAGCGAGACTAGCCAGAGGGGACCCGAGCAGAAGCACATGGCCACCCGTCCCCTAGGACTAAAGAGAACCAGGGCACAGGAGCGGGCCGTGTTTAGGGCTTTGTCTTGTTGCCTTCTTGAAACCAGTGGAGAGATCTTGTGTAATCTGGGGGACAGAGAGCAAGGGAATGAAGGCAGACAAGCCCGACTCCAATATGCGGGTGGCCTACCTGGTGACCGGAGCAGTTGAGGGAGCGGGAGAAAGGAGCCACCAGCCCTGGGTGTGCCCGGCACAGCAGTAACTTGAGTCCAAAGGAAACAAGGCAGTGCCTCTGGCAGGCCACATGCCATGCTCAGAGCCTGGGAAACATGCCTGGACCAGGGCATCAAAGTAAAGGATGAGAGGGGGATTCAGCTACTGTCTGTCCGATGTGGAGGCCACCAGCCACATGTGTCCTTTTCAGTTTAAATGAATTAAAATGACATTAAATGGTAGGCCCAGCTCCTCAGTGACACCAGCGCGCTCCTTCGCAGGCTGGGAGCCCCAGAGGTCCCTTTCCATCTAGAACCCTGCTCCCCACTCCCCCACACTCGGCCTCAGAAAGGGTCCCTCCTGGAACGTCAGGCTTTCAGTGACCTTGGAGTCAGGAAGAAGGAATCTCTGCTTGCTTGGCACCCCTGCCCCAAAGGAGGAGGTCCTTCACCATCTGCTTCTAGAGCATGACGAAGGCAGCTCTTCTGTCCGAATCAAACAGGGGAACAGTCCGTACTCTAGAAGTCGACACTTGTTCTGACGCACATTCGATGGTCCTTCCTGAACAGCATGTAAAGAACTACCCCCACCCTGCTCTGGGGCTGTCCCGTCATCAGAGCCCCTCCTGGCCTAGTACCCACAGGACCCCGTGGGCCGCGACCAGTGCGGTGAGTGGACCTGGGGCAGGAACGACTTCTGTAAGGAACTTACCCAGTGCCTAGATCTGCAGTGCTGCTCCAGCCTGACTCTTAGAAACTAACGACAACAGCCAACAGAGCCACATATGGGGCGAAAAACCCAGTGGAACAGAAAGCCAAACCTACACCTGACCTCCATCCACATCGCTCTACCTTCCAGCAGGCCCGAGCATCAGGAGTTTAAAAAGCCCTTAGGAGGGGTGCCTGGGTGGCTCAGTGGGTTAAGCCTCTGCCTCTGGCTTGGGTCGTGATCCCAGGGTCCTGGGATGGAGCCCCGCATCGGGGCTCAATGGGGAGCCTGCTTCCCTTCCTCTCTGCCTGCCTCCCTGCCTACTTGTGATCTCTGTCAAATAAATAAAATCTTAAAATAAATAAATAAAATAAAAAGCCCTTAGGTACCTTATCTCGATACCAATTTAAATAAACTATAAAACCCAAAACCTGCATGGTAATCAGGGAATGCAAGTAGTCACAAGTTTATGTTCCTAAGCTGTTACCGGAGGGCGCCTGGGTGGCCCAATCATTGAGCATCTGCCTTCGGCTCGGGTCATGATCCCAGGACTGGGATCAAGCCCCACATTGGGCTCCGTGCTCAGCAGGGAGCGTGCTTCTCCCTTTCCCACTCCCCCTGCTTGTGTTCCCTCTCTCACTATGTTTCTGTGAAATAAATATAATCCTTACAAAAAAACCTAATCTATTACTGTAAAGTTCTTAAAGATCAGATGTTAGTGTTGCTTATGATTTTTTTTTAAAGTTCCTCTTTTCAAAGAGATAAACCGAAATTTCCTGTTGCCTGTCAACATGACATCTGGGATTTGCTTCAAAATAATCCACAGCCGGGGCACCTGGGCGGCTCAGTCAGTTATAAGTGTCCGCCTCGGTTTCAGCTCCGACCATGATCGCGGGGCCCTGGGACTGGCTCGCGCCGGGCTCTGCTCAGTGTGGAGTCTGCTTGAGAGTCTCTCTCCCTCCCTCTGCCCCCACCGCACCGGGCTCGGGCGCTCACGCGCGCTCACTCTCTCTCGTACATACATACATAAAATCTTAAAAAGAAAAAAACCCCACAGCCAGGGGACAGTGGAGGTGGGGAAATAAAATGCAAGTGGCCAGTGGACTCCCACTGCCGAAGCTCTGTCGCGTGGGAGGAGCTGTCCTTCGGTCCCGCCATCTACGTCAACAAAGCCAGCAGCAGCCCCAGGTGATTCCAGGGCTTGGCCAGTGCTGAGAGCCCCCAAGCACCATCTAACTGGGTGTCCTGAGGCTGTGCATCTCCCAACCCTGTGTCCCTGACACACGGCTTATCCCACTCTACTCCACCACCCCCATGCCTGGCCTGGAGCACAAGACCCCTGAGGGCCCAAACTGGGCCTTCTCTTTGACTTCCTGCCTGAGCTTGGCACAGCCTACCTCACAGTGCGGAAAACCCCAGAAAACTCTTATCGCTACTCGGGGTGATGCTGAGAACGGCTACCACTTACTGAACACTCCCTACATGCCGGAAATGACATGGACAACATCACCTGAATCCCCTCAATCCTCACACCAAAAACACAAGGACAGCATCCTCGCCCACACTCTACAGATCCAGGGAAAGGCTCAGGGAAGTTAAGTGACTTTCCTGAGGTTACCAAACTGCCAATAACAGACCCAGGACCCAGACCCAGACCCAATTCCAAATCCCACTGTGGTCACATCAGCTTGCCTCCGTGGGTCATTACGGGGGGGGGAGGGGAAGCAGCCGGGGTCAGGGCATGACAACAGAGCCCAGGCTGGCGGCTGGCCCCTGCCCGGCATGCACACGCACGCACGCGCGCACACATACCCCCAGCCCGGTAAGGACACAGGCACCAGCTATCTGCAGAGGTGGACAGCAGGGGTAAGTGGCACTGACCCGAAGGCAAAGCAGAGCCCCCTGCTTGCCTCAGAGGGTCTGGACGAATTCTCCCCTGTGGGTTAGGAGGGACGCGATCACCTTCAAACAGACAACCCAGCCCCCAGGTCACTGGCCATGAAGGAAAGGAACCTGGCAGAGCAGCACAGGGGCAGCCCCATCTGATGCCGGAGCAGACCGCAGTGACAGGCAGAAAAGCAGCCACCCCTGTGGATCAAATTTGGGTTATTAATACACACAGAGGGGTGGACCTTCCTGGGTCTGGACGGTGAGCACTATCTTGAGCTTGACTGACATTTTAGCAAAAGCAGAGAAAATAGTGTGGCCCTCTGAACATTCGAGACAGCATGGGAGGAGCTGCCATGTGGCCACACTCCCAGCGAGGACGACGGCCAGCTGCCAGTCTCCAAGCAGGGACACAGAAACCAAGGAAACGGGTGCGTAACAGTAATCTACTGGCCGGAGCCCACAGCTGCCCGGATCTGCACTCGGCAGCAGCCTGTCCAAGGCCCCATCCCAGACCGGAGTCCCCCAGTGTGCACCTGCTGGGGGTTCAGACATTGTTTCTTCCCAACGCCTCTGGGATCCCTATGGTGGGAGCTCAGGAGACCTGAAGAGCTGTGCTCCCATGACGGGCTTCTATGATGCCCAGCACGGCGGTCTGCCAAGCACAAGCCGGACGCAGGCCTGACGCTGTCTCCATCTGTCTGCATCCCCCTATTTGGTCCCCAAGGTTTAGGCAGCCCTCAGTGTGTGCCCAGAACCCTGGCACAGAGCTCACTGGCCTACAGGGGAGAAGGCCAGGTTCCCATGCCGTACCTCACAGGCTGCCCGGGGCCTCGGAGAACAGCCCTCTGGGCTGGCTAACGGCACAGCGCGGGCCTCATGGAGCAGATCAGGAGAGAAACCGCAGGGAAGCAGGAAGAGATGAAGTTAGCTGGGCCACTAGGGGAGGAAGCGGGTTTCTAGGCAGAGGCCACAGAAATACTTGGGGAAGGGAACCCACGTGGCCAGTTCGTGACATGGGAAGATTGGAGCAGAGACAACAGAGGCCCGCAGGGAGGGATCACATCCCGAAGGACCTGGGTATCAAGCCTTCATGTCAACGGTGCTAGGAAAGCACTGGAAGCCGGGATAACGGCATCGGTTTTCCATGTCAGGAAGGTCACTTGTCTGAGGCAAGGACAGGCTGGGGGAGCCAAGACGGGATCAGGAAGCCCAGCTGGGATGATGGCAGCCCCACCATGGCAGTGGTTCCAAGGACCAGGAGGAAGGCAGGCTCAGGAGGTCAGCGCCCAAGGCTGGCAATGGGGACAGTTTCAGTTTCGTAAGGTACAAAGAGTTCTGGAGCTTGGGTGTACAAAAGAACCACCTGGACACTGAAAAATGCTTCAGATGGTTAATTTGATGTTATGCGTAATTTTACCATGATTTAAAAAAACCCACAGGGGAAGATCACATAGGACAAGGAAGAAGGATAAAGCACCCCCAGGCTTCTAGGTTGGGAGAGCAGTTCTCAAACTCGGTAGCCCAGCCTAAAGAGAAAGAAACACAAGGACCCAGGAAGGGAACAAACTGTCCACATCAGGGCTGCCACTCCCACAGACAGGACAAAAGCCCAGACCCTGCTCCACCCCCTGAAGCCAACAGGCAGAGGGAAGCCCAGGCTTGTTTCAGGACGCCAGGCTTTCTTCAAGCCCAAGGCCACCTTCTCCAACTGGGGGGGGGGGGGGGCGGCCTGCTCAACCCCACCCCACCCAGCACGCTCCTGACACAGGCCCCACCAGGACCCGGTACTACCACCAGCCGCTCTTCCGAGCGTCGCTCTCTTCCTCTGTGGTCCCCTCATCCACTAACCTGCTGTCTCTAGGTCTCTACCCTAGTCTCGCCTCTCCTGACATGCTTCCTTTCCCCTCTAACTCAAGGGAAGTGGAGATGCCAGCACCTCCCTCTGCCCCATCCGTCAACCCTCCCACAAAGCTGCCCACGGCCTGCCATCCCGCTGACCAGCCACACTCCAGTGAGTTCTGCTGGCTCCCGTCCCTCCTGTGCACAGTCCTTCCAGCACTGCCACTCCACAAGTGCCCCCAGCAGAACCACAGCACCACAGCCTTCGAACCCTGGCGTTCCTGCTGGCAGCACCCCTCCGCCCTGTTCTTGCCCCCCTGCTACCATGCCCTGGTTCGGGCCACCAGCAGCTCTTTCTCCAGCAAGCTCTGACTTGCCTCCCTCCGTCAGGGGTCTCCTGCTCCACCCCAGTCTCTGGCCACACCCCCAAGCATCACACACAACTCCGAGCCAGGTGCAGCATCCCCCCCCCCCCCCCCCCCCCCCCCCCCCCCCCCCCCCCCCCCCCCCCGCCCAAGTCAGTGCTCTGCCGCACGGAGGTCGGGCCGAGCTCAGGAACCAGCATTCGAAGTGTTCCACCCCAGCTCTCCCCTCTCCTGACCCAGCCACCCTGCCCCGCCGGCCCCTCCCCGCACTCAGCCGGAAGCTCCCAGTCCTCAGGGACCGTGCCAGTGCCAGCCGGTGCCATGTGTACCAGAGCGACAAAGGCAGATGCATCAGACAGGATCGGGAGGCCCAAAGCACCAAGGCCCAGCCGCGGTGCACACAAAATGGCAAATGAGGGAGGTTCTCCACTGTTTATGGCCAGAAAAACGGGAGGACAGGCTCGGTGTTCAAGAGTGGGCAGCTGGCTGGACACACATGAATGCCGGAGGGGCAGACTGGTTGTCCCAGAATGACACTCACAGTAAACTCCAAGAAAATGCAAGTTCCCACATGGGAGCTACTGCTCAACTCTGGTCTGTTTTGTTTTAAGTAGGCTCCATGCCCAGCGTGAAGCCCAGTGGGGGCTTTGAACTCACGACCCTGAGATCGAGATCTGAGCTGAGATCAAGAGTCGGATGCTTAACCGACTGAGCCACCCGGGAGCCCCCCGACCCTGTTTCTAAGAAGCAAGCAGACTGTAGGGAAAGAATCCCCGCACGGAGCTTGCATCGCTCTAAGTCTGATTTCTCTGCTCTGCCAAGACGCCGCTCTGAATCCCCATTTCTTCTTCGCAAAACTACTATAAAAATTATTTTGTGCCTAACATATAGAACGCCTAACAAGCGGCAGCTGCTACTATATGTAGAAAGCTCTAGAAAGACAGCAAAGGTACAGGTCAGCAGCAGTTAGGGTAGCAGTAACATCTCAAAAAACTTAACTTTCTTATTCTTTTCAAGCCTCAGCTTCCTCCAAAGACTGTTACCCGATGACCACCTTCAGATGTATGAAAACGGACGCAGGGTCATCTAAGAGGTTAGTCGTGGGACTCACAAAACCAAGATCGATGATGAGGGCGGGCAGGAGAGGAGATTCGAGCTTACAGACAGCACAGGAGCCTTTCTCCCCAAAGCCAGGCAGTAACTACTCAGGGAACACAAGCGCCCGCTCTCTGGTCCACAGTCGAAGGCGGCCTGAAAACCAACCACCCTGCACTGGCAGCTCCCACCGACGCCGACCAGCTGCTGCGTGAGCCTGGGCACGGCCACTCCATCTCTCTTGAGCCGCCCTTCTCCATTCACAAGCCCCCCCAGAGCTACGCAGGTTATTCAAGTTCTTACTGGCTTTGAACAGAACCAGAAGCCAAACAAACCACACAAATCGCTCACACCCAGAGGTGAGGCCACAGGGCTGCAGCCCCAGAGCTAAGCCCTTGCCAGGTGAGAACACTTAGCGCCAGAGGGGAGGAGCCTACCCAAAGGCACGCCCTGACCTGGTGGAGCCAGCCTCCCCCCAGACCCCGGGCCTCTGCTATCACCCCACCTCGGGGCAGTGAGGGCTACTCGAGTGCATGTCTCCTCCATCTCCCACAACGACTGTCGTCTTTCTGCAGCGACAACCCATGCTGAGCACCGCTCACGCGTCCCTGGAGCTAAGACAAGAGGGACCCCACAGAGCAGCTATCAGAACATCCGCAAGCCTGACCCAGCATAGACAGACAGACATCTCTCACTCATTCCTTTACAGGCCTGCACGTAGCTAACAAGAGTCATTGGCTCAGGGGCGCCTGGCTGGCTCCGTCAGTAGAGCACGTGACTTTTGATCTTGGCGTTGTGAGTTCAAGCCCCACAATGGGGATAGGAATCATTTTAATAAATAAATAAACTTTAAAAAACAAAAGCAAGGGGTGCCTGGGTGACTGAGTGGCTTAAGCCTCTGCCTTCGGCTCAGGTCATGATCTCGGGGTCCTGGGATCGAGCCTCGCATCGAGCTCTCTGCTCAGCGGGGAGCCTGCTTCCCCCTCTTTCTCTGCCTGCCTCTCTGCCTACTTGTGATCTCTGTCTCTGTCAAATAAATAAATAAATAAAATCTTAAAAAAAAAAAAAAAGCGAGGGACGCCTGGGTGGCTCCATCAGTTAAGCAGCTGCCTTCAGCTTGGGTCATGATCCCAAGGTCCTAGGATGGAGTCCCGCACAGACTCCTTTCTCGGCGGGGAGCCTGCTTCTCTCTCTTCCTCTGCCTGCCACTCTGCCTATTTGTGTGTGGGCACGCTCTCCTCTCTCTGTCAAATAAATAAATAAAATCTTTAAAAGAAAAAAAAAGCGAGTGGTTCATTTGTTTCAAAGTTCAGAGAGGGACACCTGGCTGGCTCCGTCAGTAGAGCGTGTGACTCCTGATTTTGGGATTGTGAGTTCGAGCCCCACGCTGGGTGTAGAGACTACTTAAAAAACAAAAAAAAATTTTTTTTAAAAAGCTCAGACAGTCCCATAAGCAAAGACACGTAGAACAAAACAAGGAATGAGGCCTCCACACAGGGCAGGGAGTATATGCTGACAGGTGAGAGAAGACATTCTTCAAAGAGAGAATGTGCTTCCAACATTCCAGGGCAGACACGATTCCTGAACCAAGCAGGTAAATGAGGAGAGCAAGAGAGCGCTCCCAGGGTCTGAGATGCATCTGACTCCACTCCATCCAGACCCGGCTAGAGGAATCCTGTCCTGGGCAGTGAGAGCCCACAACGCACCCCAAGTGCCAGGATCTGCCACCCTCGGCTGGCCTCCAGGGCAGCTTGCAGCGCCCTCCAAGCACGACCAGGCACGGGGCTCACCTGCAGCCTGCTCACCAGGGGGCCAGGGGACAGTGTGCAGGGCCACGTTTCCAATAAGCCTCCAGCTCATCAGAGCAGCGGGCTCCCAGGGACCAGGACACCAATGATCCATTCCTCACGACTAGAAAGAGTTAAGAGACAAAAAGGAACAGAATGCCTCAGAGTACCGAGTTGGGAAAGCGGGTTTTTTTTTTTTTGCAGTTTTTTTTTAAGATTTTAATTATTTATTTATTTGACAGACAGAGATCACAAGTAGGCAGAGAGGCAGACAGAGAGAGAAGAGGAAGCAGGTTTCCCACTGAGCAGAGAGCCCAATGCGGGGCTTGATCCCAGAACCCTGAGACCATGACCTGAGCTGAAGGCAGAGGCTTCAACCCACTGAGACACGCAGGTGCCCCGGAAAGCCATTTTTAATAGTAAAAATTTAAAGCCAGCTCACATATCTGAGAACAGGGCACCAGTTAAACACACAATGGTCCCCTCACATGACAGACTACATGACCATGAAAAACAAGAGCGGTTTGGGCACTGGGGTGGCTCAGTTGGTTGAGCGACTGCCTTCAGCTCAGGTCATGATCCCAGAGTCGAGGGATCGAGTCCCACATAGGGCTCCCAGCTCCATGGGGAGTCTGCTTCTCCCTCTGCCGTCCCCTCTCATGCTCTCTCTCTCTGACTCTGTGTCTCTCTCCCTCTCTCTCTCAAATAAATAAATAAATAAATAATCTTAAAAAAAAAAAAAAAAAAGAGCGGTCTGCATGAGTCATGGAAAAATCACCAAGACACATCGTGCCGTGAAGAAGGCAAGTCAAAGCAGAGCAAAAAACACCCCACGGCACTTGTGATAGAAAAGTTACACGTTACTTAAGACAGGACTGGAAGAGTTCGGAAACATCCCAGTATTACCCATCTCTGGGGATGAGACAAAGCACTCCCTCTTGTGCCCAACACTCCTGCATTATTTGAAGTTTAGGGGCTTTTATTTATTTTACGATGAGCAGGAATAACTTTGTAATCAGAGCAACAAAAATTACAGTTCTGCTTTTATTTGAACTATTTCCTGCAAGTCACGTACAGGTTGCGTAGCCATCCAGTCTGGACAAGAACTTTCCACGGCTAACATTGTGCAAAACGAGAAGTTGCTCAAGGACCATAGCCACCATATAAGATCTGAGCCCTGGAGTAGGGAGGAGTATGTATTTCTGGAAAATTCCAGAAACGATTCAACAGATCATTTGCAGGGCAACTGGTAAATCCACACTGACCCCTGGGGTCACCGTTTCCTTTTCTAAGAAGTTGCACGAGACCAGCCTCACGCGTTTTTGGATCAGCTACTGGACAGGGACACGGGCACGGTAAAGCGTCTGGCTCCAACAGAGGGAGAGCTGTGGCTACCGGAGCAAGCAGGGCCCAGAAGCTACTCCAGCCACTTGTCGTGTCTGACTCTAAAACGAAATTCAACCCAGTGCTGTGTGCTTGTGAAAGGCACAGGTCACAGCAAAGCGGGGAGGCAGTAGCAGGGCAAAGGACAGAGTGCGGCCACAAGAACAGACTGGAAAGGCACGCCCAAATTTCACTCCCTTCTCCTAATTCTCACGTGTCCTTCGGGAACAGCATGGCGTCTGAACAAGGAAACTGCCAACTGCTCTGCACCGCGACAGTGACGGGGTTACCCGACACTGCATTAGCCGAAACACTCCTAGAACCGGACACGACTGTGCCGTCAGCGTGAGCAACTCACCCGCGGGAACGAGGCTGGAACAGCCGGGTGCACAGTGTCACAGAAGCAGGCCCAAGTCGAGCACGCGCTCCCTGGCACACCCGGCTACCCGGCACATCTGCCCCGGGGGCGTCCTTCTGGGAGAGACCAGGAAAGCAGAAGAGGCAGGAGAATGACTTCACAGACACACGTGCAGAAGGCGCACACCTCTGCCCACCACGGCCGCCTCGGACTCACGATCTGCCGTCCGCCGGTGTCTCCCCAAAGGCGGGGTCCCAGCAGCAGCCCTCCAGGTGGCGCGCCGCCCGACACGGGGCTCGAGACAGGGCAAGCTGCGCCCTCCCGGCAGCCCCAGCCTCCACGCCGGGCACCGGCAGCTGCTCCACTCCCACGGCCGCCGCTAGGGTACAGGAAGCCGTGACCCCACGTCCGTCCCAGTCCCTGACGGCCCATCTCTGCGGCCCTCAGTGAACCTACAGGCTCGTCTGCACAGGCAGCCCCACTCCGAAGGCGAGTCCCACGAGAGCCGGCCCCCGCGGTGAGCCCGGGCAGCAGCCGCACGCCCCTGGCGGGAGCTAACCCACCCGCCTCCGGCTCCTCCTCGGGGCCGTCTCCCCCTGCGGCCACTGCCCAGGCCGGGCCTCAAGTGTCCTCAGCAGAGCAGCACGGGCAGGTGGAGGGTGGAGCCGCCACCCGGCCAGAGCAGCCCCCTGGCAGGCGCCCACGGGAACAGGGACCCCACCCGCGCACCCGGCGCCAGGCCGGCAGCCCGCCCTCGCCGCGCGGTCGGAGGCCAGGCTGGGACGGACAGAGCTCGTTCTCCCGGACTCCCCCGCCACCGAGCTTCTCTCTTCTCTGAAGCCACACAAGCTATTCGCGCTCGCTCGTTCGGGGGGGAGGCACAGCACCCCAGAGGCGGTGCTCCTGCTCAAGAACCCCTTTCCTGTCCTGTCCCCAGAGACCCCAGAGACCTGTCCGGTGCGATGGAAACGGGCGAGGACAGACGCTACACTCAGCCGAGAGGCCGAGAAGCGGTCCAGGACATCCTTCGCAGAACACGGACGGAGATCAGAGTCGGAGCCTCCCCCCACGCTAGTTCTACCTTTGCCAGCCTCCTCCCTCCTCTGGGACTCAGGGCGTTGGCCGCCTGCAGCCCTCCAGCACCCCCCCTCCAGAAGATGGCCAGAGCCCCTGGCCAGGATGCGACCAGCATGAGCGGAAACTACACCACCTCCCTGGGGTTCCCATTCTCTCATCCCAGGGCTTTCTCCACCCTTGACTTCCTGGCCCTTTCCCTACCTCATGGAAGCGCATCAAGGAAACTCCCTCTTCTCCAGGTCTTATCGTGTTCCAAGATGCAGAGCCCGTGGCAGGTCGCTGCCTTCCTGACGCGGCTTCCCTTACGGGCTCCGTGCGCTCCCGGGCAGCCCCCAGTTTCCTTCCTACCTTTCAGATGAAACATAAGCTTGCCGGGCAGTCCCCTCCCAACCCACCCCCAAGCCTCTATGGGCTCTTTCTTGTTTTTAAAGATGAGAGAGAGAGAGAGAGAGCGCGCGTGTGCGCATGCATGCACACACGCATGTGCACACAGAGGAGAGACAGAAGGAGAGAGAGAGCCTGAAGCAGATTCTGCAATGAGCTTGGAGCCCGATGATCCCACAATCCTGAGATCACGACCTGAGCTGAAACCAAGAGTCGGACATCCAACTAACGGCCCCACGCAAGTGTGCCTCTGTGGGCTCCGCAGACACAGAGAGTTCTTCCTGCTCCCTGGGACTCAGTCCTTGGGGCCTGCCCCCCCTTTCAGTCTCAGACCACAAGATCACACCTCATTCTGGAGCTTCCCGAAACCCTCCAACTCCAGGGCACCCGGCCTCCCAGCCTTCTCACTGCCTGCCTCTCCAGTTTAAAGACAGCTCGCTTGCGGACCCCTTCGGCGATCCAACAGACCCCCTGGAAAAGCTCTGCCCTTTGCAGCTCCAGCTCTGCCACACTCCAGCGTGGACCGAGAGTGGTCAAGGTCACCTGAACAGCTCATCTTTCCTTTGAAAACCTGGAACCCAGGCAGGCAGGCATTCTAATGCCTAGTGAAGGACATCCCAGTGACTAGAGGCAGAAGAGCCCAGCTAGAAAACGCACATGCTACCCTGCCACCCCTAGCCAATCGGCACACTCAATGGCAGCCAGGCCCCTCGGACGAGAACCCCCATGAGCAGAAGCAGCAAAGCGGCCTCCAGACTCAAACGGGCCTTGTTATCACTTCAGTCTCCGCCAACTAGCCACCCCCTTGCCCCGGATGGAGGCACTCGGTCTTACCAAAAAACTCAGCAGAGACAGGCTCTGCTCCTGCAACAGGTCTACACTGCGGACAGACACGCCCTCAGCCCCTTTGTGCCACCGCTTCTGCCCACTCTTCTCCTCCGGTCAGGTCCCGGCGCCCGAAAGGCCCCCACCCGGCTGATCCCTCTAAGCCGGCCCCCAGAGATGCTCTCCCCGGAGCGCGCCGCCTCACCACTCACCCCAGCCTCCACACAGAGAGCAAGCGGGGCGCGCGCCTGCCCCCGAAGAGCAGGCGGCAGTTTCGGCGGAGCCGGGACCGAGTCTTCCGGCGCCCCAGTCACCCGGCTGCCGCTCGCCGCGCCGCCCCTGGAGGCCTCCGGGCACATGGGGCCTCCGATTCGAGGCCACAGACCCAGCAAGTCAAAAGCACAGCGGAGCCAGGGGGCGCCGCCCTCACTCACAAGGACAGCAGCAAGGAGAAGCCGGCAATGTAGAGGTTCCGCTGGGCGCGGAAGAGCTTCATGTGGAAGTGCTCCACGGCGCCGGGGTTGTTCTGCAGGTTCACCTTCTCCGTCACGTCGTCGTACTTCCGGATCTCGCGCACGGCGTCTGCGGCGGGAGACACGGGAGACACGCGGCCGTCAGCTCCGGCGCCCACGGAACACCGCGCCGGCCGGGCCGGGCGGGCCGCGTGGGTCAAGCTGACCGCACTTCCCTCGGGTCTGCCACCCCAGGTGTCTCCCCTTCTCCACGCGCCTTGGGGGGACCCCTCGGTCAGGAGCTCTGCCCTAAGACCTGCTCTCCCCTGGCTTTTGTCACGTCACTCCCCGGCCCCTTCTATCCCTGCGGTGCTGCTGGCAGGGGCCGCAGGGCCCCCGGCGTCCGCTGTGCAGCCCAGCCAGGCTAGCTATCCGCCGCCGCAGCCGCCTTGGGAGCACTGCCCGCGGAGGCGACTTGGGAGCACTGCCCGCGGAGGCGACTTGGGAGCACTGCCCGTGGAGGCAGTGTGAGCGGCCCCGCAGTCAAGACGGCCGAGGCAGCCTTCTGAAGACAAGCTTTTCCATTTCTAAGCTTCATAATGGCTTTTATTATTTAAACTGCCTTATCCGGGTGCCTGGGTGGCTCAGTGGGTTAAGCCTCTTACTTCGGCTCAGGTCATAACCTCAGGGTCCTGGGATCGAGCCCCGCATCGGGCTCTCTGCTCGGCAGGGAGCCTGCTTCCCCCTCTCTCTCTGCCTGCCTCTCTTACTTGTGATCTCTCACTCTCTGTCCAATAAATAAAATCTTTAAAAAATAAAAAAAAACTGCCTTAGTAAGAATAAAGATCATCAAAACGTCCCTACGACCCAAAGCAGTCTACAGATGCAATGCCACCCCTATCAAAATGCCAAGAGCACTTTTCACAGAGCTAAAACAATCCTCCAGTCTGGACTGAACCACAGAAAACCCCAGTCAGAGCAATCTTGAAAAACAAAACAGGAGGGATCATAATTACAGATTTCAAATTATATTACAAAACAGTAATAATTAAAACAGCATGGTACCGTTTAGCATAAAATCAAGCACAGAAATCAACGGAATAGAACAGAAAACCCAGAAACAAACCCACAATTACATGGCCAGATAATCTTCGACAAAGCAGAAACGAATATCTGATGGGAAAAAGACCGTCTCTTCAACAAATGGTGTGGGGAAAACTGGACAGCCACACGCACCAGAATGAAACCGGGCCACCTCCTTACACCACACACAAAAATAAACTCAAAATGGATGAAAGACCCCAATGTGAGACCTGAATCCATCAAAATACTTGAGGAGAGAGCACAGGCAGTAATTTCTCTGACATCAGCTGTTAGCAACATTTTTCTAGATTTGTGTCCTGAGGCGAGAGCACCAAACTGCTGGGAGTGCATCAAAATACAAAGCTTCTGCAAGAGAGACGCAATCAACAAAGCTAAAAGGCAACCTTCAAAACAGGGAAAAGATTAACAAAAATCAAAGACAAGGCCAAAGAACGGCCTTACTCGGATTATAAAACAAATGCATGCTCGTCAAAAATTCAAATATACTAGAAATATCTAAAGAGGAAGACGCCTACGACATCCACGCACGAACACTCGGTCACCTTACCTAAGGCGGCCACTTTGAGCCCTATTACCCCATTTTCTCCGTAATACGCACCCTAAGCTGAAACTGCCCTAATTACAGGTTCGCTGTCCACCCTCCCTGAATCAGACTACAAACCATGGCAGCAGAACTCTCTTCTGCCACGTCCCGGGCGCAGCACAGCTCCGGGCGCATGGGCTGTGCACATAAGTGCCTCGTGAGCAGCCTCTGCCCCCAAGAGGCGCCAGTAAGGCACAGCTCTCCGGTTTACACGCTTACATCTGTCCGTCTACAAGTGTGCAAACGCAACCACCTACTGCTGTCCGCACCCCCCCTTACCTGAGACATCTTTTCACGTCAGAACATAAAGATCTACCTAGAAAGGTCTCTTAAGAGACCCCGATGAGTGAGAAGCAAGGTGCCACTACACGGACATCGTCTGGTTAATTCTTAGTTTGAGACTGCTTGGTTTTTAAGCTGACCTCACATCATAAAAAAACCTGCCTCCCATTCCTGGCGTCCCCGTGTTAATCTGTATCATGAAGCAAGCATCTCCACCACTCTTAGAAGTCTAAACCAGGCCAACAGGCCTACTTGTTATGAACGAAGTATTCCAGCCCCCCAACCCCCAAGATTTCTATACTGGTAACCTAACCCCCAGTGGAATGGTTATTATGAGGTGGGGCCTTTGGGAGGGTTAGGTCATGAAAGCAAGGCCCTCATGAATGGGGTTTGTACCCTTATAAGAGAGACCCCACAGAGCTCTCTCATCCCTTTCACTATGTGAGGACAAAGCAAGAAGGCTTTATGAACAATGAACAGGGCCCTCACCAAACACCAAATTTGCCAGCACCTTGATCTTGGACTTCCAGCCTCCAGAAATGTGAAAAATGAATGTCTGTTGTTAAACCAGCGCAGTATAAGACCTGAAATTTAAAATGTTCATGCCTGGGACGCCTGGGTGGCTCAGTTGGTTGGTCGACTGCCTTCGGCTCAGGTCATGATCCCGGAGACCCGGGATCGAGTCCCGCATCAGGCTCCCAGCTCCACGGGAGTCTGCTTCTCCCTCTGACCTTCTCCTCGCTCATGCTCTCTCACTGCCTCTCTCTCAAATAAATAAATAAAATCTTTAAAAAATAATAATAAAATAAAATGTTCATACCCTTGGACGCATCAATTTCACCTCTATGAACTTATCCTACATAAAATATTTGCATAAATGTACAACGATACCACTATGCCTATAAAGAAAACGGAATTACAGCAAAACCATGCGTTACGATATTACACGTTTTTTTTAAAGATTTTATTTACTGGGGGGGGCACGCATGCATGCATGCACACGAGTGGGGAGAGGGGCGGAAAAAAGGGAGAAGCAGACTCCCCACTGAACTCGGAGCCCAATGAGGGCTCAAACCCAAGACCCTGAGATCATGACCTGAGCTGAAGGAGCCACCCAGGTGCCCCAGGATACCACCCAATGTTTAAAAAGGATGAGACTTCTGTAAAAAGAAAACATACGATCCAAAACGGTGTGTACTATACTCTGAATCCAATCCCAAACAGTACGTAGTATTTTAGCAAAAATGTCAGCATAGAAAAGTGCCCGTGGACACGTACAAGAAAGGATCAAGGACGGTTTTATCACGGACATGGGATTTTGGGGGGATGTTAACTTTCTGGGATAAATTTCTGAATTTTTAAGAACGTGTTATTTTTCTGATTAAAAACAAACAAACAAACCATATCTGGAGCGCCTGGGAGGTACAGTCAGTTAAGCGCCCAGCTCTTAAGTTTCAGCTCAGGTCATGATGTCAGGGTTGTAAGATCGAGCCCCACATCAGGCTCCAAGCTCAGTGCAGTTGGCTTTAGACTCTCTCTTCCTCTCCCTTTCCCCTCCCCCCCCCACCAAGCTCAATGCTTGTTCTCACTAAAGTAAACAAATCTATAAAAAATAAAAACATGTTTTTCTACACACTCACATCTGCATCCAGGAACCCCACCACCCTAAGGACCACCTTGGCCAATGGCGGGGGGCACACTGGGGACTGGGGGTGTTAGGCTGCACTAGCCCAAGTCACACAACGCAGTGCTGCCCTCTGTATCTCCCACCTCTGGACCAGGACCCAGACCCTGGATGCTCAAGCCCACCCTCCCAGCACCCCTTCAGACCTGCCCCAGACTCCTCCCAGTGAAGGCTGGGGGCAAGCCAGGGCTGCAGCTCTAGCTACACCCACGTTTTACCTGGATCTCCTGCTAGCTCACATTTATGTCTGTAGAAGTCTCGACAGACCTCTCTAGATTATGCTTCTTACTGTCATGGTAGGAAGCAGCCAGTCATCAAAGCTGGTGTCTCTCTAGAACTTCAAGAGCTTCCCTGACCTCAAAAAAGAAGAATGGCACCTTTGCCAACTCCTGGGTTCTGCAGAGGACCTCCCTGGCCCATCAGCTATGCTAGGAAATGGGGAGCTCATGCGAGCTGTCCAGAGGGGCAAGGCCCTGCGGCAGCACCCCGGCACAGCCCCTCCCCACCCCAATTTTTGCCCCTACCCTACACCCAAAAACAAAAGCACAAATACTTCCTTCCAAAACTCTAAAGCCTAGTTTTTCAATGCCCAAAGGATGACACATACATTCCCTACCCCCTCCTCACTCAGGGACCCCTCAGAGAAGGAACCCTGATTGGAAGGAGCTACTTCCTGGGACCCTGCCAAGGAGTTCAAAAACAGCACAGCACGCATACGTGAGCAGCTGGTACCCACCCTACACAGCTGGGAAAGGGTAGGCTGCTCCTGGCCTGTTCAAAGAAGTCCTGCTTGAACATATCCCATCAGGTGCCAAGACATGAGGAAGGAAAAACGCCTAATGCTGTAGCTGGCGGATCGTGCCTTGCACATTCCCCCCGAACTACGGCCCCCTCAGCCCCCCGCGCACTGGCACATTTCCGCCGGAGACTCGAGCAGAAAAAGGAGCGCTCCGCACCTAAGCAGGCATCGACACCTGAGAGACAGGACCACAGCCTGCAGCAGAACCAGCCACTACTTTGGAGTCCACGCTGAGGGACACACTGACCACTTAGCACGGCATATGTTCAACAGCCACACGAAAGCTACACTGCTTCCCCTCGTCTCCAATCACACCACCGCCACGTCACAAAATGCTTGCCTTCCATCTTAGTGGCATGAGGGCCCAGGCATCTCTGAGCATGCCCTGCGACCAGCTTATCTTTCAAGCCTGGCTGGTGTGCACCTCAACCTAGTGTTTACAGAACTTCACAGCCAGAAGGACCCAGAAAGACCTGGAGCCTGACCCAATCCAGAGAGCTCTGCGATACGCTGCCAGGCCTCTCGGTCTCCCTATGCTACGGGACCCAGCAGCTTCCTACCCAGCCCCGCCCCCTAATCATTTGGTCGCTCAGTCCGTTATGCACAGACTGCCCACGTGACTGAAGAGCAGTGCTGCTTCAACCGAGATCAACATGGACCCATCTTCTCTTGGTTTCAGTTCTGGAATGACGTGAAGAGCCAGCCCAGGAAAGGGAAGTGGTCATCACAGGGTGCATAAAGGCTGCTGGTCAAAGTAAAGGCCTGGGCCAGCAGCCAGCAGTACTGTGGTTCGGGGATGAGGGAGCCTCTTCCCAAGAAGACAGAGACACTGAAGGGGTCTGTCTCTGAGAAGTCCAACCCATAGGTTATACGTGGAACCCGGCACAGGGCTTTGCAGCAGAGGCCATGCTGTGGCAGAGGGTCTGGGGCATATAGCTGCCTTGAGCCACAGTTCACTCACCAATGACCAGCAGCACAAGGATGACAATGAGGACTACAAAGAAGGTGTTGCCGTAAGTCACTACCAACTCCACCAGGCGGGACTTGAAAATCTTCTGCCATCTGTGAAGAAAACAGAAAGGCTGAAGAAACCAATATCCACTTCGGACCCCGCGCCCTGAGAACAGAAAGCCAGTCTTGCACTCCTCTGCGATGGCGGAGTATCTCGAACAGACTGAGGTGCAAGCGCCTGCAGTTCTCCAATTGACGACAATGGTTCAAGCGTGCGGAAACAAGATGCTTGTCCGGGCGCAGAAATGCCTAAAACACACACACGCACACACACACAGAGAAAACCCAAAACCCACACTCTCCAAAACGCTAATAGTTTCTGGGGAGGGAAACAAAAATGTTCCTTCCTATTACCATTCATGGATGATTATCACACGGCGCACTACAGCTCCAGGGGCAGGGAGACGGAAGACTTTTCATTGCATTCCTCTACATAATGTTCAAAATGCCACATACACATGATTTCCTCAAACGGTTTGTCCACATGACATATGTGGGTTCATCTAGACCCCCACCGCCCTGGATTATTATGAAGCAAACCCAAGACTTTCCCTCATTTCCTTCCATAAATACTTCAGGACGTAACTCTGTCAGTAAAGAGCTTTTGGAAATGGTTAACGCCATCACAACGCTATCACTAGACCTCAAGAAAATGAACAAGAATCCCTCATTATTGGAGCCAGAGTCCCAAAGTCCAACTGTTGCAATTCTTTTTTTTTTTTTAACAGCTGGTTTGTCTGAGTCGGAACCGTCAAGAGTTCTGACTGTGCATTTAGTTGATAAGTAGCCTCAATCTCTCCTCGCCCTCTCCTGTCTTCTTGCCGAATCTCCTTTTTGCAGAAACCAGGTTTTGTCCTACAAAGCTGCCCAGATTGCAGCTCCAAAAGGGCCTCTTCCTCTACATTTCCTCTAAACTGTGTAAGGCATAAAGAGGTTCAGATCTGGCTTTTGGCAAGAGTACTTCTTAGACAATTACATGTACTTCCTATTTTATATCAGAGATCTATATTTTTATTTGAAAAGTTTTTAAAATCATTGACAAAGGCTTAGCCTTATTTATAATTTTCTAATTAAAATCAGAATGTGTCCACATTTTATGTGTAATTAAAAGTTAATTTCCAATTAACTTTGAACAGATCCTCTGTTCATTAAAAGGAATATGGCTTCACCACTCACAAGCTGAGTAATGCTCATGAGGCTACTATGCAATGCCAGTGGGACTGGTTGGGAGGACAGAAGTCACCAGTTCAGCTACAACATGACCCCATGGTGGAAGCCTTCCAGATGCCATACTGCCACCCCCTGAACCCTAGGGCAGAGGGCAGCATTCCCAGAAACACAACTAGAGCTAAGTCTTCTCCCTCTTGGAGCATTCTGAAGGCCAGAAGGCAGCACGCACAGGAGAGGAATTCAGAGAGATATGACAAAGCAAAACTGTGTGGAAAGTTGGCAATAATAAACACAACCCCTACCACCTCAACCCCAGACAGGTTCTGCCAGTTTCCACCTGGCCCCCATTCCAGGGTCTTACCAACCCGGCATGCAGAAGCTGCGGGCCAACAGTCACCAGTCACCGTTCCGCTTTTGCCTGCTTGCTCCACAGGCCATACCTTTTGGGAGAAATGAAGGGAATGCAGAGAAGCAGCACAGCAAAGACCTCCGCATAGAGGAAGGTGGCCACTGCAGTCCACTGCAGACTCATCGTGTTGTCAGAAGGTTTCCAACAGTGAGATGTGAGCTTGTTCCCTGACACGACACAAAAGGGACAGAAGCTGTTGTGAGAGCTGGGCAGCCACTTTTTACCCTCTACCCCAGCACTCTACTCCAGGCTTTTGGAGCCACTGGCTGAAACTGGGCTCAACTCAGGGAGACTTGGCCAACCGTGCTCAAAGGCCTAACAAACTCCCATCTGCCAGCACGGAGTTACTTGCTGCCCTCCGGAACCGGCATTAAGAGCAACCTTTCCGGCGAATTCCTTTCCCGATGGAGTTCAGCAAACTCCTTATGCCTGCTCAACGGGGAAAGCGTTAAGAAAGATTATAAAGACGGGAGGAAATTCTCAACATCCATCGGGCCCACTCCCTTCCCAGTCAGCCCCGGGGCGGCAGTGTTTCAGTAACGCACTTTCTCCAAGAGCCGCGGCGCCCCCACACCCGCCCTCCCGGGGAAACCAGGAGGCCCTTCCCGCCCGAGCCTTTCCCACGGAGCCGAGAGAAAAGCTGCAGCCTCCCTCCGGGGCGAGAGCAGGGACTAAAAAAAGCCTTCCGACGCCGCCGCATCGGCCTCCGATGCGATGGGAGAACTCGGGGTACCTCAGAAAGCCCACAAGAGCGACTCCTACCGGGAGGGAGTCAGGGCCAAGAGCAAATGCGGGTCTCGAGTAAGCACCTCATGGCCCCATCCAGAGAAAGTTCTAGAAAAAACGGTCTTTCCGGAAGCCAGAGGAGCCCCTCCCGGCAGCCCGGGTCTGCCACAGCCGCCCACCCGGCTCGAGTCCCTCGGCGCTCCACCCGCGCCGCCCTTCGACACGGTCCCAGGCCGCCACGCCCTCCCCGAGCCCCACCCCGGCGGCCCCTCCCGAGGGGCTTCGCCACCGCCCGTCGCCGGCCCTCACGCCCCCCGGGTTCCAACTCCAGCCACCGCCCCGACTCCCCTCAGCCCAGCCCTGCCCCCGTACTCCCGGCTCGGCCCTCGGCCCCGCGCTCCGAGCCCTCTCCGCACTACCCGCCGCTGCCCCCCGTCAAAGGCCCGGACGACCAGGGTGGCCGCAGAGCCCAGCCCGGCGCGCGAGCACGCTCACCGAGCTTCCCACAGCCAACGCACACGCCCCGCTGCCGCCGCACCAAACGCTCCCACCGCAGCCCTGGCCCCGCCCCTTCCCCCACGGCCGGAAACCGGAAGCACCTGCCGCGCCCCGCCCCCCGCTCCCAACTCCCAACCGCACCCAGGCCCCGGCGACTCCGCCCACGGCCGTTTTTCGCCCCGCCTCCCAGCCTGAGGCTCCAAAGCCCAGGACTGGAGAAGAGGCTCCTGGAGGCTGGGCGGCGACGCCTCGGGCGCGCAGACGGGAGGGGCGGGGCCTTGGCGGGAAAGCCCGGGCCCGCTTCTCGGGCCCGCGCGGTCCTCCCACGTCTCAGTGGTCCGGGAAAGGGGCGGGGCCCAGCCGTGGGGCGAGAATGGGGTGGGGCTCGCCGCGCCCGGGCTCCGCCTCCCGCCCCTCCTCCGCCTCCTCCCCTTCCCCTCGGCTCGCCCCTGGGAAGGAGTGGGTGGTGGAGTCACTGTCGGCTTCAGCCAGGCTGCGGAGCGGACGGACGCGCCCGGTGCCCCGGGGAGGGGCGCCACCCGGAGAGGAGGAGGAGGCGGAGGAGGAGGCGGTGGAGAGGAAGAGACTCTCTCTTTGCTGACACCCCCCTCCCCCCCCGCCCAGGCTCTGACCCCAGGGGCTAGGGGCCTGACAAGTTTCTCCACCTTGGCTGCCTGGAGAGGCCGCTACCCTGGAGGGTCCTGAGCCCACCGCACTGGGGGCCCCAGCACCGCCCCAGTGGCCTAACGCGACCACCTCAGGGACCACTGCAAGGTTTCCAGTTGCCTAGACCAGGAGCCGGGGGTCAGCGCAACAACCCTTCCAGCCACCTGCCTCGACTTCTGCCTCGGGCACCAGCCCCAGCCCTGTGCGTCCATCCCAGGTGACATGCCGGTCCTCTCCACCCCCCGGTCCTCGCGCGTGAGCACGCTGAAGCGCACAGCTCTGGTCCTGGCCCTCACGGCCTATGGAGCCCACAAAGTCTACCCTTTGGTGCGGCAGTACCTGGCAGCCACCAAGGGCCCTCAGGTACCAGCAGGGGAGTCCATGCAGGAGGTGTCCGGGGCCGCAGCAGCCAAGGCCAGCGTGAACCGGGTGTTCCTGCAGCGGCTCTTGGGGCTCCTGCGGCTGCTCTTTCCCAGGACCCTGTGCCGGGAGACGGGGCTGCTGGCGCTGCACTCGGCCTCCCTGGTGAGCCGGACCTTCCTGTCCGTGTACGTGGCCCGCCTGGACGGCCGGCTGGCGCGCGGCATCGTGCGCAAGGACCCCCGGGCCTTCGGCTGGCAGCTCCTGCAGTGGCTCCTCATTGCCCTCCCCGCCACCTTCATCAACAGTGCCATCCGGTTCCTGGAGGGCCAGCTGGCCCTGTCCTTCCGCAGCCGTCTAGTGGCCCATGCCTACAGCCTTTACTTCTCCCAGCAGACCTACTACAGAGTCAGCAACATGGACGGGCGGCTTCGCAACCCTGACCAGTCCCTGACGGAGGACGTGGTGGCCTTTGCCGCCTCCGTGGCCCACCTCTACTCCAACCTCACCAAGCCACTCCTGGACGTTGCCGTGACAGCCTACACCCTGCTTCGAACGGCCCGTTCCCGCGGGGCCGGCACAGCCTGGCCCTCGGCCATTGCGGGCCTCGTCGTGTTCCTCACAGCCAACGTGCTGCGAGCCTTCTCACCCAAGTTTGGCGACCTAGTGGCCGAGGAGGCGCGGAGGAAGGGAGAGCTGCGCCACATGCACTCTCGCGTGGTGGCCAACTCCGAGGAGATCGCCTTCTATGGGGGCCACGAGGTGGGGCAGGTCGGGGTACTGGGCTCCAGGGCGGGGGGGGGGGGGGGGGGCGGCAAATAGCCATAGACAGTGGGCAAAGCCCAGGCCTGGCTGGGGCTCCTGCCAGATGTGCAGGGAGGTCACAGAAGACGAAGACTGGGGATGGCAGGTCCCGGGGCTGCCCAGATTTGGGCTCAGAAATGGAGAAGCAGGAAGGCTGGGTGGGGACGGCCCTGGGCCGGCTGCCGGCTTGCGCCAGGCCACTTCTGCTTCCTCTCCGTCTCGGGGTGGTCGTCTGGGCCTCAGAGCTGCGGATCCTAGCGGTTTCCCATGCCAGAGCTCCCTGCCTGTTCCACTTCTGCCGCCAGCCGGGAGGAGGCTGCTGCCACCTGGGAGCAGGGACAGTGGGACCCTGTCTGTGGGACTGCTGCCTGGCCCTGCTTGGGCCCCCCAGGGCCTTTGAAGGCCGGTATCTGGCCACGCTGGTGGGCCAGGCAGGCTGGCATTATGGGCGTGACTCAGCCCAAGCGGGGCTTAACGAGCAGCGCCCAGCGCGGCGGCCACAACAGAGGCAGCCGGAGGTACTCGGGGTCAAAGCCTCTCCCCTGCCTGAGCCTGCAGGCCAGCCCGGCTACCTGCTCAGCCTCCTCCACAGGCCCCCCGGCCGCCACCGCGGCAGGACGCACTTCCTGCCGGCCCGGCAGCCACCCTGCCCCCCGCGTGGCCGCCCTTCCGCCTGGGTTCCAGGCGCGCAGCTCCCCAGCAGGCCAGGCCTGCCGGGAGCCTGGCGCTGGGAAGGTTACTGCGGGCCACTGCTCCCTTTATCTCGCCTCAGCCCCTCCCCTTCCTCGTGCCTGGGGTTGCAGCTGCCTCCAGCCCTGCTCTCTGCGACTCCGGTTTCGGGTTCCCGAGGGCTTCCCGAGGGAGGGGCATAATGGTATCCACCTCCTGAAGGCCCCTGCCCTTCTCAGGCCTCTGTGCCCGGACCTGGTCTCACTGGCTGCTCACTGGGCAGAGGCCATGATCCTTTAAAAAAAAAAAGGCTTGTCCCTAAACTCAGCAGAGGGGGCATTCCGCATGTAGGCCAGGCTCCAGATTAGGAGAAAATGCCTGGTGTGTAGCTACAGCCCATCTCCTCTCCCACACGTCGGACTGCAGGGCTTTGGCGGACTGCCCCGGCCTTGGGTGAGGCGCCCGCAGCTACATCATCAGCCCGGGCTGGCACTCCTGCCAGCTCCCAGCACGAGCCTGGACTGCCAGGGTGCCCAGAGGAGGCATGCTTGATTCAGGAACCAGGATTGGCTTCAGTGCAAAGCCAGTCAATGGGCCAGACCTGCACAGTGGGGGCAGGAGCACCCCGGGGGTTGTTCACAGCCTGTCTCTTCTGACCTCGGCTTAAGGGCTAGAAAGTGGTGTGCAGTGATGGGCCCTCGTGATTGCCTTTACTGTGCAGGCGTGTGGCTCCCCCCAGTTCCACCAGCTGGTGTCTCTAGGGACACTAGCCCAGGCTCCATTCGACCTGTTAGGGCAGAGGTGACTGGCTGTTCTCATTGAGATCTCACGGAGTTTACTCGCATGCGCATGCGCACACACATAGGTACATACTCTTGCTGGTTTGAGAACAAGTAGGTCAAAGCGTCATTTATGAGAACCTGGTTCTCTCCTAATGACTCTGCCAGCATGGTCCAAATTGCACATGTCTGGCTACCCCCAAGCGATGTGAGCTTGGGCAGGTCCCTTTGCCTCTTGGGCTTTGCTGTCCCCAGTACAGTGGACATGAGAGTACACATAACTGTTGCAGGTGATGAAAGTCAAGTGGAAAGTCAGGTGTGAAAGTACTTGGCAGAGGAGATGGTGCCCCCTCAAGTAACGAGCCAAGAAACCCCCAACCTAATGGCCACCTTGCCATGACCCAGTTCCTGGTGCCTCCGGTGTGCCTTCCATTCCCTTTGGCGCCCCCTCATCCAGACCCCACAGGCGCCCCTTTGCCCAGCCGTGGGCAGCCTGAGGTCGCGGATGGTGTGGCCAGTGCAGGGATGGGGAGGCAAGGGCAAGGCCGGCTTGGGAGCCTGCCCGCCAGGTTTCTGTGGGAGATCGCAGCATATGGTCCTCATCCAGGGGAACCTTGAGCAGGTTGGGGAGGCGAGGCCAAAGTAGACACTCTGGAACCGACTTCCTCAAAACCAAGTACTGCCTTTTGCTTTCCTGTGCTGCACTTTGCTTAGCTCAAGCTAGTACCCGCGCCCCCTGCCCCCCCGCAGCATTGTCCCCTCCGGGACAGCCCAAGGATGTCCCGGAGCTCCGCAGGGCAAAGAGAGGGGCACGGTAAGTGTCCCAACCAGAGAGGTGCAGTGGAAGGAAGGGATAGGAGTGGATCTCGGGAGGTGGGGGTGGTGAGTCCCTTCTGCGTCGCGACGGTCCCCTGGTACTATGATGTCAGGCAGTCCCGAACTTTGAGAGCCGGCTTCTGCAAGTATGGCCCGGTCGTAACCCTCAGCCCTTGACCTTGTCCCGGCCATCCAATAGCATGGCATGTATGAGTGGTGCTTCGAGCTTCTTGTGGCCCCCATGGGAGCTACCACGAAGCGCCGTGGTCTCTCACTGTCCCCCCGGGCCCCCGCAGGTGGAGCTAGCCCTCCTTCAGCAGTCCTACCAGGGCCTGGCTTCTCAGATTCACCTCATCCTGCTGGAGCGCCTGTGGTACATCACGCTGGAGCAGTTCCTCATGAAGTACGTGTGGAGCGCCTCGGGCCTGCTCATGGTGGCCGTGCCTATCATCACGGCCACCGGCTACGCGGAGTCAGGTGAGAGCCGAGGCTGCCACGGGGGCGGAGCCCTGTCCTGTCCCCGCTCCCGGGTCGCTAACTGCTGGGCTTGGGGGGGCCCCAGAGCCCGGCCGAGCCACCTGCCCCTTCCGCTGGGGCCCTGAGGCCCAGCCAGTATCCCGAGCTCAGTGACAGTCACGCTCCCTTGCTTGTCACTTTGGCTGGTGGGTCATCGGGCTTCCCGTGTCGTCCTCCTGCTGGCAATCTTCCCGTGGCCTCCCTCTGAAAGGTGAACACACGTCCTCGGGCAGAGTCGCCGTTAATATGGAGCTCCTCCCCCACCTAGCCCTGAGAACATTCTAGGGACCAGTCCTGCTGGTGTCTGGTGGAGCTCAGCGTCAAATTTGCTTTCCTGTTGTTTATATGGCCTGGCTGTTGCTTTATCGGGTCCATGTGTGTCTAAATTCACCCCTCTGGTTACCGACTTCTTGGCTCACCGGTCCTTCTCCACAGCCCAGTTACCTTCTTACAGACAGAGATCTTCTGGAAGTTCTTTCTGCAAGACTTTTTGTCATGGGAACTTGGAGACTATTTTGTTGTCTGAACCATCTTTATTTTACTCTTTTCTCAGACTAAAGTGTAGTTGGGTGTGGAAGTCGAGGCAGGCAGTTACCTTCTCTCAGCCCCTCGACAATAATTGTCTCTGTTGGACAATCTGTCATCAGCATCTGTGTCCCTCTGGTCACTTTTTGACTTTTCTTCTCTGGCATCCTGCGGTTAACCTACAAAAGTGTTTGCCTGTCAGTTTCTGTTTGTCCTGCTTGAGATTTGGCCTTCATATATTCAGATTTTCCATCGTTCTGGAAAATTCTCCACTGATCTTTTATGCTCGCTCGTCTGTGAGTTTTCTTTTCAGCTGCATCTGATTTGTTGTTTTTATTTTAATTTTTAAATTTCAGTGACTATTTCTATAAGTTCCATTGGCTTCCCTTTCACACAGAAATGTGAAAACAGACATTTTTCTTTTCAGATAGAAATTTTAAGCTGTTTTCATGTCTGATTTTCTCATCGTTTGGACTGCTCCTTTTTATGCTCCGTGGTTTCTGTCTCTATCCAACTATTTGATTATCAGAATTCTTGGGAATCTAGGCTTTATCATCCGTCCGCGGCTCTTCGCTCACGGTGAACTGGTTCCCCATGGGTTTTGCAACCAGACTCCCATGGGAACCCTGAGTGGCCTAACCCGAGGGGTCATTCCCCAGCGCAGTCTGTATTTGCTTTTGTTGGGGGCCACCCATGTCTGCGCAGGTAATTAACCACTTGGAGGCCATTTTACCTTAGCTTCTCAGCTTGGGGAAGTGGGGTTCCTGAACTTGGAGGCGGTATTAATTTGAACTTCAGACACATAATTACAGATTCTTAGAGAAGACCTTTTGTTTCAAGCACCTAGAGGCCTGGCAGCACAAGAGAAACTTCCCTGTCTTCTCCCATCTCTGGAGATTTCACGGGAGTACCTAGTGGCTGCCTTCTCTCTGTGTTCCTGAAGTTTCCCTTGCTTTCCTGGGAGCACACCTCTGCTTGAAAAGGTGTTACACTTCGGGGTACCTGGTTGGCTCAGTTCGTGGAGCATGTGACTCTTGATCTCCAGGTTGTGAGTTGGGAGCCCCATGTTGGGTATAAAGCTTACTTTAAAAAAATATTTTAAAAATAAAAATAAAGGTGTTATATTCTATGCAATTTAGTAGTAAAAGGGTTTTTTATTTTTTTAAGACTTATTTGAGAGAGAGATAGAGAGCGCACACACGCACACAAGTGGGGAGCAGCAGAGGGAGAGGGAGAAGCAGGCTCCCCGCTGAGCAAGGAGCCCAGTGTGGGACTCGATCCCAGGCCCCCAGGATCATGACCCGAGCCAAAGGCAGACGCTTAACTGACTGAGCCACCCAGGCACTCAGCAAGAGGGTTTTCGACTGCATATAATGAGAGAGAGCCTGACTTGTTTCAGAGCTGAAGTCTTTGATTCTCTCCCTATTTGTGTCTCTACCTTGGGGCTTCTGTACCGTCGGCTGTCCTCTCTGGGTGACCCCAAGGGGAAGGATCTAACTGGAAGGGGCTTATTACTTTCCACTGCAAAGGCCTTTCATAAAGGGTGGCCTTGACTTAGGTCCAGGTACCAGACCCATTCGGCACCCCTGGCCTGGAACGTGCGACTCCACCCACAAGAAAACTGACCTGCCGCTACTTTCCTCCATAGCTGGCCTTGAAGCCCATCTTGTCCCCAAAGCCTCTCCTTCCTGTGAAAGCCTAGGACCTTCTGGACCCTCTGCTCTACCAGACTTTGTGGGGAATTTAAAGAAGCATGAGTTCTTGTCCCTGGCCCCGTGGCCCTTGATAGTTAGTTACTGTGAAAATGTGAAACACTCCTGCCTGCCTTGCTCACTCTACTGTCTTACTGGCCTCCTTGCTCTCCCCCTGAAGCAAGGCTTCTGCCCCCCGGGCCTTAGCAAGTGCTGCTAGCTTTGCCAGGAATGCTCTTTCCTCTGATGAGACCACCGCCCCCACCATCCTCTTCCCTGTCCCCGCCTCGCTGCTCTCCCAACGCCCACCACCCCGTCTGGTCCACTTCCCCATTTCGTCTCTTGTCGCTCTGCCCCTTTGGGGTGCTGTGCTCAATGGAGGCAGGGATTTTTGTCTGTTTTGTCCTTGCTATATCCCCGGTGCCTGGAGGCTAGTGAGAGCTCTGGGTGCTTCGAGGAAGCTGAGAGCCCTGGGGACCTATGGGAGGAGGCAGACACTTACCAACTGGGGAAAATTTAGGTCCCTTTGCCCTTCTGGCCTGCTGGAGCTGCAAGGCTGGAAGGCCCAGAGGAAGGATGGCCTTGCTGTGACCAGCTGCCTGGTGTCCTGCCTCCAGGCGCTGGTCTTGGCTGCCTGAGCCTCAGAGGGAACCTACAGAGGGTAATCGGTTCTGTCTCCAGGGGTGCCAGCTGGTGCCAGCATGCCTCAAGCAACTGCAAACCCTTTCCCTTTGTGTATATTCGCTGTCAGGCTTTTAGGACATCCAGGGAGGATAGCTTATGCCCCCCTTGCCTGTTGGGGGCTATGTCCCTGGGGGCATGGTGGAAGGGCAGGCCCAAGACCAGAGCTTGCCAGGATTAGTCACCACCCCCTGCCCCTGCCGCCCTATCCTGTTCCGGGGATTCCTGGGCCAGGCCCAGGAAAAGGCAATGCAAGGCAGTTAGGCCATCCATCCCATGCCTTTTCTACCGGGTACTGCCCTGGAAGCCATCTGCCCCGAGCTGGCTTCCTGCCCCTTCCCACCCCACCCCTGCCGTCACATCCCTAAGGCTTCCATCTCGAACTGACATAGGCCCCTGGAGAGAGTCCTTGGGCCTTTCACGGGACCTTCCTTCCTACCGCTTTGGCCCCAGGAGGCTCAGCTTCCCCCGAGTACCCCAGTGGGCACTGCTCACTCTCCCACACCTCAGGACCCTCAGAGTCTGCCGCCCCCTTGCTCCCCATCACCTTTTCCAGAACATTCCTTGTGTAAAAAAGCCCTGCCTTCCTGGGAACTCTAAGGGTCACGGGAGTTAAAACCACTGACAGAAGATGACTGAAACAGGAAAGGAGGTCGGGAGAGAGAAAAAGGCTCCCAGGGAGAAACAGGGGCATCAGGGATGGCCAATCTCAGAGAGGCTACAGCATACAGTGTCGAGGGATGAGATGAGGGAGAAATGGGGGTAGCAGTGGAGGTCCAAAAAGGACATTCATGTTGGAAAACGTCAGGGGTCCAACAGCTCTGGGCGTTGCACGGTGAGGTGCAGGTGTGGCCCGAGAGGCCACCGAGCGAAGGCAGTTTAAGGGAAAGGAGCTGGTCGTGCCAAAAAAGAAAGCCCGCTGCCTGGTGGGTCATTTTCTCATCCAGATTATTGAGATGTAATTAACATCCCATACAAGTGAGACTTTTAAAGTGTATAATTAAGTGGTTTTTAACATATCAATGAAATTGTACAACCATCACCACTAAGTCCAAAGCATCGTCATCACCCCAAAAAGAAACCCTGGACTCAATAGCGGTCACTCCCTCCCCAGCACTCCCCGGCCCCCAGCCCCCACTCTTCTTTCTGTTGCTGCGGATCAGCCCCTTGTGGGCCCTTCCCATGAATGGAATCGTGCAATGTGCAGCCTTCGGTGCCAGCCTTCTCTCACTCAGCATCACGTTTTCAAGGGTCATTCATGTTGTAGGTTGAATCGGCCCTTCACTGCCTTTCACAGCCAGATTATCCACACGCGCCAGTTTCCTGAGCCGTCCATCCACTGAAGGACACTTGGGCCGTTTACGCATTTGGATGGTGATGAATCGTGCTGCCGTGATCATTTGTGTACAGGTTTTCGTGTGAATGTGCATTTTTTGTTTCTCGCGGATGCGTACCCAGGAACGGAATGGCTGGAGCCCATGGTAACTCTTTGTGGAACTTTCTGAGGAACCGGCAGACTGGTGTCCACATGGGCTGTGCCATTCTGCAACACCCCACCAGCCATCCTCGTGGGCGGGAAGAAGTAGTAGCTCATTGTGGTTTGGATTTATGTTTCCCTGATGACCAAAAATGTTGAGCGCCTTTTCATGTGCTTGCTGGCCATTTGGAGATCTAGGAAATACTGTAGAATTTTCTCTTCAGATCCTTTGCCCATGGTTTCCGTGGGTTTTCTTTGTTGTTAAATGGGAAAAGTTTTTTTGACATATTCTGGATATGAGACCCTTATTGGACATGTGATTTGCAGGTGTTTTCTCCCAATCTGTAGGTTGTCTTTTTGCTTTTTGCATGGTTCCCTTGGGTGCCTGAAAAGTTGTAATTTTGGTGAAGCTCATTTACTGTTCTTCTTTTGTTGCCTGTGCCTTCGGTGTCCTATCTAAGGAGCCATACATAATCCCAGCTCAGAAAGACTTACGGCTGCTCTTTTCCCAGAGTTTTCTAGTCTAAGCTCTCACGAGACTTAGTTTTTTTTGTTTTTTTTTTAAAGATTTTATTTATTTATTTGTCAGAGAGAGAGAGAGAGGGAAAGAGAGCAAGCACAGGCAGACAGAGTGGCAGTCAGAGGCAGAGGGAGAAGCAGGCTCCCCGCCGAGCAAGGAGCCTGATGCGGGACTCGATCCCAGGACGCTGGGATCATGACCTGAGCCGAAGGCAGCTGCTTAACCAACTGAGCCACCCAGGCGTCCCGAGACTTAGTTTTTGTAGGTGGTATGAGGTAGGGTATCTTCTGCAAGCGGATGCCCAGTTGTCCCAGCGCTGTCTGCCGGACAGACTCTCCCTCCCCCTCGTGGGTCCGTTTTGATCTTCCACGGCCCCCTCCTTCCCACTGTGGCCTGCAGACCCCGAGGCAGTGAAGAAGGCGGCCTTGCAGATGAAGGAGGAGGAGCTCGTGAGCGAGCGCACAGAAGCTTTCACCATCGCCCGCAATCTCCTCACAGCCGCTGCAGATGCCATCGAGCGGATCATGTCATCCTACAAGGAGGTAACGTCCCCCCCAGCTCAGCGCTGCCCCCTCCCGCCCTGCCTGCCCCCTGTCCCCCAGCTGGCGGCATCTGAGTCCGGGTCACCCTGCCCGCAGGTGACAGAGCTGGCCGGCTACACAGCCCGAGTACACGAGATGTTCCAGGTGTTTGAGGATGTCCAGCACGGCCGCTTCAAGAGGCCCGGGGCGCTGGAGGACGCTCAGGCAGAGTCCGGGGCTGTGGTGAAGCCTGGAGTCCGCGTAGAGGGGCCCCTGCAGATCCGAGGTAAGGGCACAAAAGAAAGAGATGCAATCCCTGAGTAGAGGGGCTCACTCTCCGGTGTGGGCAGCAATGGAAACTTCCAGACCACAGCAGGGGCCAGGGTGCTTGTGGAAGAGGGGCCCAGGAATGCCAGGAGCAGAGGGTTTTACAGAGCAAGGGCGGACATTGACATTGCCCCCCCCCCCACCCCGAGCACAGCACCAGACACCGTTCGGGTATAGACTCATGGAAGCCCCACCATATTCCCGGGGAGCCCCGGACCCGCTCGTGGGTGCGGTGGGGGCGCGTGGAACCCACCAGAAGGCGGGGGCGCTGCTGCTCCCTGCATTCGTCCATTGCATTCTCTCTCCAGGCCAGGTGGTGGACGTGGAACAGGGAATTATCTGTGAGGACATCCCCATCATCACGCCCACGGGAGAGGTGGTGGTGGCCGGCCTCAACATCAGGGTAGGTCAAGGGGGCGGGGCGGGGCGGGGCGGGCTCCACCGGACCCGGGAGTGCTGGCAGCCCCCGGCTGAACTCCGGGGGGGCTTGGCCTTCTGCATCTGCGAGCCCCCACCCCCCCCCACCTTTGGTGTCCGCCCTACTGGGCCTGCGTCTGTTGTCACTCCCAAGATCCCCTTGGCAGGTAGGCTAAGGTCCAGGTGAAACACCTACAAGGCTCTGACTGTGGGTTCTGTCTCGGTGCAGTCGTGAAAGTGGCAATTACCAAGAGTGGCCAAAGGTCACCCAAGGGCTTCTGGCCCAGGCCCCATCATTGCCACCCCCCACCCTGATCCCTGAGAAGCCCAGGACTTGGGGACTCAGTTTCAACTCCAGTGACCTGAGCTTAAGGTCCCACCCATCTGCTTCAAGAAGCCTCCAGTATAGGTGTGTGTTGGGTATGCCTGGCCCCTGGGGGGGCCCTCAGCGTCTACAGAGGCCGTCTGTGAAAAGCAAGTCCTAGTGGCCAACCCCACCAGTCACCTGGGTCCCTAGCCAGAGCTTCAGACAGGGTCAGGGGATGATGGAATGAAGGTGAGACCTGTGGGGGTGGGGTCAGTGCCAGAAACGAGATGGAGTCATTCATTCACCCCCAGGCCAGGCCCTGGGAACCAGAAATAAGCTGGAGAAGCACTGCCCTCAGGAAGGCCCCACACTGGTCACCCCAGTTAGCTGCCCAGGATCCCGTGGGGGCCACGGGAAGGGGGGTCCTATGTCTGAGGTGAGTAGAGGTCACCTGAAGCGTACCCCAGGAGCCTCAGGGTGGATGGGCAGCAGGAGGAGAAGGGCCTCCCCCAGTGGACAGGCAGACGACAGGCACTGAAGGGGCAGGAGTGCGGAGCTGAGGGACCTTGGGGCATCACGTTCCTGGCTGCGGAGCCGGGTCTCTTGGAGTCACGGCTGGGCAGGGAGTTACTGGGAAGAGGCAGGTGGGGGGTCTGGGCCTGGTAGTGCTAGTGGAGGCTCCTTTCCTTGATCTGCTGAGAGGGGCCCTGAGAGCCAGTTGGAGGTGGTGTCATCCCTGTTGTCCCTGGCCGTGGTCACTCTTGGGGTGTGGCAGGGAGCCACCAATGGCTGGTTTTTCCAAGGCAAACGACTGCCCCTGCAGGCCCAGTTGCAGCCAAGTAGGCAAAGAGCAGGGGCCCTGGATCGGAAGGGTGCAGCTGGCGAGGAAGCAAGGCCAGGTGAGGAGGGGTGACTGGGGCAAGAGCAGGGGTGGGAGGCGAGGTGGAAGCCAGGCTCTGGGGCTGGGAGGAGCGGTTCCCAGGCAGTGGGGCAAGAAGGATGGCAGAAGAGGGAGAGGCGCAAGGAAGGGGCCCAGGGAGGCTGCCAGGGTGCTGACTGGGGGAGAGCCAGGCCTGATACACTGGCCCTTGCACATGGATCATGGAGGAGAGAGGCCCAGCCTCTCCCCTCCCCACCTGCGAGGGCATTTACGGTCTAACAGGACCACAAAGGGAGGGGCTGGGGCAGCAGGAGTGGCTTCTCTCCAGGTTCTGGAGGCCAGAGGCCAGATCGGGGTGCTGCAGAAGGGTCTGCTCCAGGCCTTCCCCAGTTTGGGTGCTTTACTGGCCATCAGTGGGGTTCTGGGCTTCCAGAAGCCTCGTGTCGAGCTCTGCCCTCGTCCTCACATGGCCTTCCCCCTGTGTGCATGTCTCTGGATCCAAATGATCCCTTTTACTAAGGATGCCAGTCACACTGGATTACGGGGCCCCCCACTCCAGGCTGACCTCATCTAAATTTAACTAATTATATTTGCAAAATCTCTTTTTCTAAATAAGATCACATTCTCAGGTCTTGGGGGTTAGGACTCCAACGTGCATCCCGGGGGGCACCGCTCCATCCATAACACGTCCTCACTCAGACCTCTTGGGGACTGCATGGCAGTGTCCCTGCTAGGTCACACTGTGAGAGAGCAGAGCTCAACATGGCGATGGGGGGGCAGGGGTTGTGCCCCAGGGGTCCTGCCATCTGACCCCCTCCTTTCTGCACACTCCCCACCCCAGCTCAGCCTGCCTCTTTCCCCCAGCAGGCATTTCCATAAGACCAGCAGGCACCACGTAATGGGCTAACTGGGGAGCCTGAGCCGCTTGTCGCTGAACCCCGGGGTCCCAGAGGCATCTGCTCGGTGCGCTAGCACCCGCAGGGACAGTGAGGCCTACAGGGGCAGCGGAATTGGCCGAGCATTAGGGACAGAGTTGGAGGTTTTTTCTGTCCCCCTAGAACTCGAAAGAAAGCACCTTTCTCGGGACAGTTTCTCAAGGGAGAGCAGCTCTGCCGGGGAAGCAAAGACACGGGAACTGTCCCGGTTAGTCCGAGAGAGGCAGGACGGCAGGGAAAGAGGGTGACAGCGGCTCTCTGGGGCCTTCCTCGTGCCGGCCCCGTGCCAGCTCTGTGGTGCATGTCAGGGGCTGGGGGGCCAGGCCAGGACCCAAACAGGTGTGTGGTTAGGGCCCTGGCTCCTGGACCTCGTCCTTCAGGCCACGCTGTCCCTCACTGAGGGGCTGAGAGCAGCCCACCTGGCGGCCCGGGCGTGGACCCCAGCGCGGGCCACAGCGGAGAGGAGGGAGGTGGGCGTGGCCCCCGGTCCCAGCGCGGCTGCCCCTGCCCCGCAGGTGGAAGAGGGCATGCACCTGCTCATCACCGGCCCCAACGGCTGCGGCAAGAGCTCTCTCTTCCGGATCCTCGGCGGCCTCTGGCCCACGTACGGCGGCGTGCTCTACAAGCCCCCACCGCAGCGCATGTTCTACATCCCCCAGAGGTGAGGGGAGGAGGGAGCCCAGCCTCTACCCCTTCCCACCTGCGGCACCTGCCCCACCCCCGGCCGTGGCCTTACTGGCCCGTGTTATGCGTGTGCGCATGCGCCCGCGGTGGACCGGTGTGAGTGTGTGTTGGTGCACGTGCGTGAGCGTGTCTGAGGTGTGCACGTGCCCATACGCCGCAGGGGGTGGGGGGCGTCGCGTGTGCACAGTGCGTGGTGTGTGTGCAGGGGGGCCGGTGGCGGGGGTCGGCGGGCCTTGAGCGCACCCCACGCCCGGCTCCCGGGCCGGTAACCGAGCGTGCCCAGGCGCAGGGGGTGGAGAGGCAGGGCCAGGCCTGCCCTGTCCTGACAGGCGGCGCGCCCGCAGGCCCTACATGCCCGTGGGCTCCTTGCGGGACCAGGTCATCTACCCAGACTCTGTGGAGGACATGCGAAGGAAAGGCTATTCGGAGCGGCACCTGGAAGCCATCCTGGACATCGTGCACCTGAACCACATCCTGCAGCGGGAAGGAGGTAGGGGAGGAGGTAGCCCATGTCACTGGTCAGCGCCAGGGAGGGAGCCGTCCATGGGTCGCCTTCTGTTCCGAGACTCAGCTGGGGAGCCTGCCGCCACCCCCGCCCCCGCCGCCCTCTTGGTCCCCGAGGGATGAAGAGAACTCCGACATCCAGGAGTCCAGAGAGCTAGGCGCCCTGGAAAGCGCCACCTGTTAGGGTGCCCCAGAGCTCCCTGGGCAAGGCAGGCCGGCACAGCAGGAGGCATCCAGCAGGGACGGAGTGGGCGCTCACTTTCCGCTCTGGACGCCCTCTCCAGGCTCTGGGGCTCGGTGGCCGGGAGGGCCCTGTGGGCCAGGCGGGGAGCCCTGGCTTTCCCTGACCGTGAAGGAAGCCTTTGGAAGGCTCTAGGCAGGGAAGTGATGGGTCGGTGTCACATTGTAGCAAGAGGACAGACCCTGGTGTGTGTGCAGAGGGCCTCTAACACAGGAGGCAGGAGAGAGCCGGAGGGGACGCTTGGGTTTCTGGCTTGAGCCTGGGAGGTGCCATCCCCTGGGAAGGAGACTGCAGGACTGGAGGGACAGGCTGGTAGCAAGAGAAGGCATTGGTCGGGGCTCGTCAGCTGCATCCGCAAATGCTCGCTGCGCCCAGAGTGGGGGAGGAGGGGAGAGCAGCCCGGGTGCAGGGGGGAAACCAAGGTGGGGCTGCACTCAGTTTTTTAGTGAGATCTGAAAAGCAGGGTTCGGCTTCCTGCCTCCATCACTAGGGGAAGCTTGACCAGGCACCCTGACACCTGTCTTCACGGGCACCCTGAGCACCTATTAGCATTGAGTTCAGCTGGGAGTAACAGAACCCCTTCCCCCCAACACTGGCTCAGATCATTCACGAGTTTATCTTCCTGTGACATCGAAGTCTTGAGGAAAGCAGGCGGCGAGCGACAGAGGCAGCCCAGCTCTGTGAAGGCACCTCAGGTTGCTCAGCTCTCTGGCCTCCTTTCCCGAAGTCACCTCATGATCTAAGACGGCTGCTCGGGCTGTCACATCGCATCCCAGGCCATGGGATGGAGAAAGGGGGAAAGGCCAAAGGTACCTGCCATCTGTCTTTTGAAGAAAGTTCCAGAAGCTGGCACATGTGTAACACACTTAAACTGTATTGGCCAGAATTCCGTTCCATGGTTACATCTCACCTCAAGACAAGCTACGGAGTAGAGCCTTTTTTGTGGGGAACTTCCAGTCCCGTGGGAAGACAGAGTGGAGGTAGGACACAAGGAGTCATGACACAAACACCTGGTCCCTGCGGGCGAGAAGCCTTCTGGGAAGACCCCATCAGCCATCCCTGGGGCTCTGCCACACCCGTCGCTGCCCGTGGATGGACGCGCTGGCTGGCTCTCGGCTCTAGCAAAGCATCGGTGGGGCTGCCGCAGCGGGGTAGGGAGCGGCTCAGCCACCTGAAGCATGCCTCGTCCCCGTGCAAGGGATCAGCAGGGTCGGTCCCCTCCGAGGGTCGTGGGGGATGGAGCCGTCCCAGGCCTGGCTGTCTTCTCCCTGTGTCTTCCCGTGGCCTTCCCTCTGTGCGTGTCTGTTTCCAGTTTTCCCCTTTACGTGGGGACGTGGTCCTGGGGGATGGGGGCCCCCTCATGACCTCGTGACAACTGTCCCTTCTGTAAAGCCCGTGTCTGCAAGTAAGGCCATGTTGTGCAGTCCCAGGGCTCAGGATGCCCATGTGTCTTTTTTTGGAGGGGCCACAATTCTGCTCGCAAGTCAAGATCAAGATCACCTCCAGGTAGATAAGCGTCCAGGGCACGTGGACCCAGCTTTCTCCAGGGTCCCATAGGCCCCCGTATCCCACTCTCACTGGTCTCTTTGGGCCCTCCTGCTGGCCCTGGGTCTGGGCCCCGTGCAGGTGCAGCCCCAGCCCTTGCTGAAGCACACTGAAGCCCCTTGCCCCTGCCTAGGTTGGGAGGCCGAGTGCGACTGGAAGGACGTGCTGTCAGGCGGGGAGAAGCAGAGAATCGGCATGGCCCGCATGTTCTACCACAGGTGAGCTGGGGGCCCCCCAGAGGCCAAGTGGGACAGCCAGGCGCCCTATGGCCCTTAGGGGGCCTCACCCCGGCTTGGGCCCAGCCAGCACTGGGCACAAAAAGCAGAATCAGTGCGCAGATCGGGGTTCCCACAGTGGGAGGGGGGGCAGGCCAAGGCTTCTGTGAAGGAGGATACACAGCCCTAGCACCTTTGTCCCCCACATGCGCCCAGGCCCAAGTACGCCCTCCTGGATGAGTGCACCAGCGCTGTGAGCATTGACGTAGAAGGCAAGATCTTCCAGGCGGCCAAGGACGCCGGCATTGCCCTGCTCTCCATCACCCACAGGCCCTCCCTGTGGTAGGTGCCCTCCCTTCCCTCCGGGAGTTGAGAGGAGGGAGCACCCCACCTGCTGGGCGGCTAGGGGGAGGCCAGGCTGAGTCTCCATCTGAGCCGCCCCTCCACCCGGCCCAGGAAGTACCACACGCACTTGCTGCAGTTTGACGGGGAGGGCGGCTGGAAGTTCGAGAAGCTGGACTCTGCTGCCCGCCTGAGCCTGACCGAGGAGAAGCAGCGGCTTGAGCAGCAGCTGGCGGGCGTTCCCAAGATGCAGCGGCGCCTCCAGGAGCTCTGCCGGGTCCTGGGCCAAGGCCCCGGGCTCCTCCAGGGGGCTCCTCCCCCCTGAGCCCTGGGGTCACATGAAGGGAACGGCCTCACTCGCCCACCCATCCCTGCGCCGGGCACTGCCGCAGGCCTACCCTGCATGCCTTTCCCTCGCGGGCCTCCTGGCGGTGGGCCTGCCCTGCCTAGAGGACTGCCAGCAAAACCACGTGCCTCTCGGGGGACGGGGGGGCTTCCCTGGGTGGGGCAGGTGGTCCTTTCTTCTCTTCCAGGAGGGGCGAGGGGTGGAGGGGAGCCCCCCCAGCTCACACCACCAGCCCCGTCTGTGCGGAGCCTTGCACGGGGGGCCCTGCTGTCCTGACGCCGCAGTCCCCCTTATTCCCTTCAGTCCCTGGAGACCCCACGTGGCTCCCACCCCGTGGGACCCCCTTCCCACTGTAGAAACGCCCAGACAGGACCCACAGGCAGGCCGCTTGTGTGCACCCCTTCTTCCCGCCGGTTGTCTGCAGGAGCCCGCGGGAGAAAGGGCGGCACAGCATTTCCTAGCGAGCCATGGTAAGAATGTAGCCCCTGCCCGTCTTGGCCCCTAGCCTTCTCTCCTTCCACAAGCTAATTTATTGGGTTCCTGTTTGGAGCCATCTCGATTGCCAGTAGGAGCACCCTGCCAGCAGGGGAGAGGCGGCCTGGGCCCTGGTCCTCCCACAGGCGGCCTCACCCTTGAGCCAATCCCTGGCAGCCCGTGGGCCCGCCAGCCTACACTGCCAGCCACCTCCGTGGGGTGGGGGGAGGTACAAGTCCACCAAAGGGGGAAATGAGCGCTGGGGCTGCCGGGCATAAGGGCACCCATGTGCCCAGCTCAGTGCCAAAGAGGGGTCAGCCAGGGGAGCTGTCTCTGCAAAGCCAGCCCCCACCCACGAGGGAGACCCCACCACAGCCACCGCATGTGCCTTTCCAGGTCCTCAGCCCTCTGGCCGGGGAGCACCCCTCGATCCCTCAGTAAAAGCCTCCTGTGGAAAGTGCAGTCCTGCCTCCCAGCCTCTTTGTCTGGCAGGGCTTGGGGGTGGCCTGGGGTGGAAGGAGTAACCTCAGCCCCTGCCCCCACCCAAAGACAACTCAGCATATTCTCCAGCCCACTGTGGGGAGGCAGATTTAACATCTCACGAAAACCTTGGCTGAGCGCAATTAGGACTCGGGACCAATCCCGGGCCCAGCCCCTGCCTGCGGAGAGCTGCCGTGGGGCGAGCAGCAGAGTGGGCTGGGGAACAGGCCCAGAGGAGCAGGAGTCCTGACCCCATGGGGCAAAGGGAAGCAGGGAAGAAGGAGTTCTAGACTTTCTCGGAAGAGGGACCACTGGCACAAAAGCCCAGGGGCCCATCAGGAGCAAGACACAAGTCATTAGTGTGGTGCAGAAGGCAGAGGAAGGGAGGGCTGAGGCCGTGCCAGGGAGCCTGGACTGACTTCAGAGGCGAGGAGGAGCCGCCGAAGGGTGTCAGGCAGGATGGAAACAACACGCAGTCACGCCTGTGGCCGCTGGTGTGGAGGAGGGTTTGGAGGGAGGCAAGAGCGCACAGCTCGGTCCTCAGCCTGCTGCTGGTGGGAAGGGAGACGGAGCAGCCATTCTGAAAGCTAAGCGTGGGGTCCCCACAGGACCCTGCACTTCACTCCTAGGCTTAAACCCAAGAAAACTGAAAACAGGTGTTCAATCAAAAACTTAGATGTGAACGTTCATAGCGGGGCTATTGGTGGTAATCAAAAAGCAAAAACGACCCAGAAGTTCATCAACATGAATGGAGAAACCAGATGTGGTCTCTATACAATGGAATGCCATTCGGCTAAAAGAAGAGTGAGGTTCTGGCCCCTGCTACAAAGTTGGAGGAACTGTAAGAATGTGACACTGAGTGAAAGAAGCCAGACACCGACTTCCCTGGGAGGAAACATCCAGAATAGGCAAATCTGTACAGACGCAAAGCAGAGCACTTGTTGCCATGGGCCGGAACTGTAGAGGTGATGGTCACACAACACCGGGGCTGTAGTAAATGTCACTGAATTGTGCCCTTTAAAAGGGTTAATTTCCTGTTATGTGAATTTCACCTCAAAAAAATAGAGCTATAGATAATCGATGACCGGTACATTGATTGAGTGATTGATTGATGATAGCTAGATGACACATGATTGCTAGATAATCGAGAGATGATACACACAGAGAGCGGATAGGCGACAGAGGCGCCAAGAGAGAACAGCCACTTAAGGCAGCCCAGGCAAGGTGTGCTGAGGCTTGAAATCCCAAACATATTAGAGACAAAAAGAAAGGAGGTGTGGGAAGGGGATCAGACTCAGGGGGAGTGGAGAGGGATAGTCAAGGTGACCCTCGGGCGCTGGCTTAGGGGGCTATTAGGTGGGTAATGGCAGCGTTCGCTGGAGGAGGGACAAGTGGTAGTTGAAGTCACAGGGAGACAACCTGGGGAGGACGCGCCCGGTGTTCCATCCGGGGGGGAAGGACAGTAGCCTACATTTTACTTGAATTCGGGGGTTAGGATTTGTTTTTGATTCCAGGAGAGGTGGCAAATTCAGAGGGGTAGGAGCTGTTCTTTCTTTTCTTCCCAAGATTGTTGACGTTGTCCTTACCTGATAATAAATCCTTTTTTTTTTGACTTACACAGTTAGAAGGGTTCTGTGGTCTGCCAGCAAACTGTAAGTGATACAGATGGAAAGACACAGCCGGCAGATACTGTCCACAAGGAAGTTAGTGGAGAGAAAGTAACCTCGGACGAAGTAGACCTCAGGGCACAAATCATTATTAGGAATAAAAGAGGTCACTGCATAATGATTAAAGAAATAATTCATTCGAAAGCATTAACCGTTAATGTGTGTGCACCTGCCTAATGGTAGAACCTTAAATGTGTGTCAAACAAAAAAGTAGCAGTAAAAAGAAAAATTAATTAATTAGTACATTTGCCGCAATGAGTGACACTGCCTCTCGCTACAGGAAAAACTGAGCAAGCTTAACCACCGGATATCCCCACACTAGAGCCCACACGTTCTTCTCAAGTTCACCTTGAGCATTTAGTAAAACTCACCGTGTCCCAGGCCATGAAACAAATCTCAACAAATACTAAAAGAATGGGTATGTAGAAAACATGCTCTCAAACTGTGATAGAAAAAAATCCTAATTTTAACTAAAATTACATCCTCTCATATGTTTGGAAGTTTTAACGTACAAATGTAAATTTTAAAATACACTTCCAAATAAGTGACTGGTGCAAGAGGAATTATAATGAAAATCTAACAACAGAGCTGAACAGTAATGAAAACACCCCATACGAAAATGAATAGGGGTGCCTAGGGGGCTCAGTCAGTGAAGCGTCTGCCTTTGGCTCAGGTCATGATCCCAGGGTCTTGGGATCGAGCCCCGCATCAGAATCCTTGCTCAGCAGGGAGCCTTCTTCTCCCTCTCTCTCTGCCCCTCCACCCCCACTCGTGCTGTACCCTCGTTCTTCTCTCTCTCTCTCAAATAAATAAAATCTTTTTTTAAAAAAACCATATAGGATGTAGCTCAAGCAGTGCTTAGGAGGAAATGTATAGCCTTAAAAAGAATAAGACAAGGGACGCCTGGGTGGCTCAGTTGGTTAAGCGGCTGCCTTCGGCTCAGGTCATGATCCCGGCGTCCTGGGATCGAGTCCCACATCGGGCTCCTTGCTCGGCAGGGAGCCTGCTTCTCCCTCTGCCTCTGCCTGTGCTTGCTCGTTCTCTCTCCCTCTCTCTCTGACAAATAAGTAAATTTTTAAAAAAAGAACATTAAAAAAAAAAGAATAAGACAAGTACCAACTCAGGAAGTTTGGAAACCCACAGCAGAATAAACAGAGAAAGTAGAAAAAAAGGAAATCACAGAGCAGGAAATTAATGAAATGAAAAAAAGAAAGATCAATAAAGCCAAATGTTTGTTCTCTGAAATTAACAAAATAAACCAGTTTCTGGCAAGGATGAAAGGAGAGAATGTGCAACTAAGCGATGCTAGGAAGAAGAGGGGGATAGCCGAGGGGGCAGCGCCGAGTCAAGTACAAGGGGAGGCTCTGTGTGAGGCAGGGGAGCTCGAACACCCGTGTAGTCCTTGCTTCTAAGAGAATGTTTTAGAAGCTGGAAAACGGGTGGAAGAGTAACAAGTGATGTAGGAGACCAGAGCAGGAAAGAAGTGGCCGGGAGCTGGGGCTGGCTTGCACTAGAGCTGGAAGCACCAGGTACCTCAGAAGAAAATATGTATGTCTGGTGGTGGCGGGCAGACAGGAGAATTAATTGAAAATCTGATCAAGAAGCTGCTAGATCACACACACACACACACACACACACAGAAGCTGCTAGATGTTCACAACTTGTCCCACCTCTTGCAGAAGACCAGACTGTACTCTCCATCAGGTTAGAACAGAAAGGCCTGTGGAAATGCAGGGACGCCTGGGCGGCGCAGTAGGTCAACCATCCGACTCTTGATTCTGGCTCAGGTTGTGATCTCAGGGTCATGGGATTGAGCCCCATGTCGGGTTCCACGCCCAGTGCAGAGTCTGCTTAAGCTGCTCCCTCTCCCTCTGCCCCTTTCTCTCTGTCTCTCTCTATATGTAACAAAGAAATCTTCAAAAAAAAAAAAAAGTCTGAGGAAATGCAAATCAAGTCACGGTGAAATGTCCTTTTATTCCCACTGACTGGCAGAAATGAAAAAGTCTGACAATCCCGGGTATCGGCAGTGATACAGTGTCACTCCTGGGCACATCCTAGAGAAGGTCCTTTACAAATAAACCAGAGCACGAGCACAAATAGTTCATGGCGGCATTGTTTACAATACAGCAAACCTAGAAACGGGCCATCTCCTCTGTACCATTCCGATTTTCCTACCCGGGCTGCCGAAGCGAGCGCTCCGAAAGAAGAGCGGGTCAAGCACGGAATGTGGAATTAAAGCAGCAAGTTAGAGAAACACACATCTGGTATGACTCTATACGAAGTTCAAAAGATGCAAAACTAATGTTGTTTAGGGACAATGCCTATTTGGTAAAAGTATAAAGAAAAACAAGGAAAGGGTAGAGTGGCCTCTGTTGACGGGGGAGGCGGGAACACAGAGGCCCCGGAGGCTCTGGAGTGCGGCCGCCCTGCCTATGGCGGGGACACAGGTGCAGTGCACCCAACCCTAGACAATTCGTGGGACTGTTGTGTATTCTCGTGGATGCGTGTGGTTGAATAAAATGAACCTGTCATTTTTCTAGCTCAAAATAGATGACTATTAAGCAGTTTCACCCGCCTTTTGACCTACCAAATTTTGTAATAATCAAATAAGACCAAAAGACTGTGGGCTAATAAATGTAAACTGTGATGAAATGTGCATGCACGGGGTGCCTGGGTGGCTCAGTGGGTGAAGCCTCTGCCTTCAGCTCAGGTCATGGTCTCAGGGTCCTGGGATCGAGCCCCACATTGGGCTCTCTGCTCAGTGGGGAGCCTGCTTCCCCCTCTCTCTCTGCCTGCCTCTCTGTCTGCTTGTGATCTCTGTCTGTCAAATAAATAAATAAATAAATTCTTTAAAAAAAAAAAAAAAGAAATGCACATGCTCCTAAGAAAATACTGTTTATCAAAACTAACTCAGCGGATATCTGGGGGTCTCAGTGGGTTAAGCGTCTGCCTTCGGCTCAGGTCACGATCCCCAGGTCCTGGGATCGAATCCTACATCAGGCTCTCTGCTCAGCAGGGAGTCTGCTTCCCCCTCTCCCTCTTCCTGCCGCTCCCCCTGCTGTGCTCCCTCTCTCTCTCTCTCTCTAACAAATAAATGAAATCTTTAAAAAAAAACTACTCAAAATATAAAAGCTCATCCAAAAATTCATATGGAATCTCAAGGGACCCCAAATAGCCAAAACAACTCTGAAAAGGAAGCACAAAGTTGGAGGAGTCACACTTCTGATTTCAAAACGTGTTCCAAAGCTGCAGGAACCAAGACAGAGCAGGACTGGCATGAAGACAGACAAACAGGCCTATAGAACAGAGCGGAGACCCAGGAATAAATCCCGATGTGTACGGTCAAATGACATTTGACCAGGATGCCGAGACCATTCAATGGTCACATACAAAAGTCAACTCAACACCATTTAAAGGCCTAAACATAAGACTTAAAACTATAGGGGCGCCTGGGTGGCTCAGTCTTGCGCATCTGCCTTCGGCTCCGGTCATGATCCCAGGGTCCTGGGATCGAGCCCCGAATTGGGCTTCCTGCTCAGCGGGAGGCCTGCTTCTCCCTCTCCCACTCTCGCTGTTGGGTTCCCTCTCTCGCTGTCTCTCTCTCTTTCTCTGTCAAATAAATAAATAATTTTTTTTAAAAAAGACTTAAAACTATAAAACTCCTAGAAGAAAACATGGGGGAAAGCATCATGACATTGAACTTGGCAATGACTTCCAGGAAAAGACACCAAAAGCACAGGCAACAACAGCAAAAAGTAGACAAATGGGACCACACCAAACAGAGAAACTTTAGTGCAACCAAGAACTGTGTAACCAACAGAGTGCAAGGGCTTAATATCCAGAATACATAAAGGACTCCTACAACTCAACAACTAAAAAAATGAAATTACCCAATTAAAAAAAAAAAGCAGGTTCCCCACTGAGCAGAGAGCCCGATGCGGGGCTCGATCCCAGAACCCTGAGATCATGACCTGAGCCAAAGGCAGAGGCTTTTACTCACTGAGCCACCCAGGCACCCCTCAAATAAATAAATCTTAAAAAAAAAAAAAACACAGGGGCACCTGGGTGGCTCAGTGGGTTAAAGCCTCTGCCTTCGGCTCAGGTCATGGTCTCAGGGTCCTGGGATCGAGCCCCGCATCGGGCTCTCTGCTCAGCGGGGAGCCTGCTTCCCCCTCTCTCTCCATGCCTGCCTCTCTGCCTACTTGTGATCTCTGTCTGTCAAATAAATAAATAAAATCTTTAAAAAAAAAACAGAAAATATCAGGTGTTGGCAAGGATGTAAAGAAGCTGGAAACTTGGGCAGCATTGGGAATGATAAAAAATGGTATGAGTGCCACAGAAACAGTGTGGAGGTTCCTGAAGAGATTTAAAATAGAACTACCATCTGATCCAGCAATCCTACTTATGGAGATATATTTATCCTAAAGAATTGAAAGCAGAGAGATGTGTGAGGTTTTTGGTTTTTTAGATTTTTATTTAAATTCAATTAATTAACATATAGTGTATTATTAGTTTCAGGGGTAGAATTTAGTGATTCATTCATTGCGTATAGCACCAGTGCTCATTTCATCAACTGCCCTCCTTAATGCCCATCACCCAGTTGTCACTCCTCCCACCCACCTCCCCTCCAGCAACCCTCAGTTTGCTTCCTAGAGTTCAGAGTCTCTTATGGGGGATGCCTGGGTGGTTCCCTCAGTTAAGTGTCTGCCTTCAGCTCAAGTCGTGATCCCAGGGTCCTGGGAGGCAGCACCGCATTGAAGTCCTTGTTCAGTGGGGAGCCTGCTTCGCCCTCTCCCTCTGCCTGCCATTCCCCCTGCTTGTGTTCTCTCTCTCTGACAAACAAAATCTTACCCAAAAAAAAGTTATCTTATGGTTTGTCTCCCTCTCTGATTTCATCTTGTTTTATTTTCCCCTCCCTTCCCTTATAATCCTCTGTCATGTTTCTTGAATTCCACATATAAGTGAGATCATATGATAATTGTCTTTCTCTGATTAACTTATTTCCCGTAGCGTAACACCTTCTAGTTCCAACCATGTTGTTGCAAATGGAAAGATTTCATTTTTCGATGGCTGAGTATCATATCCTCTTTATCTATTCACCTATTGAAGGGCATCTGGGCTCTTTCCACAGTTTGGCTATTGTGGACATTGCAGCTATGAACACTGGGGTGCACGTGCCCCTTCACATCACTACATTTGTATGCTTTGGGGTAAATACCCAGTAGTGCAATTGCCGGGTCATAGGGCAGCTCTATTTTTAACTACTTGAGGAATCTCCACACTGTTCTCCAGAGTGGCTGCACCAACTTGCATTCCCACCAACAGTGTAGGAGGGTTCCCCTTTCTCCACATCCTCACCAACATCTGTCGTTTCCTGGCTTGTTAATTTTAGCCATTCTGACTGGTGTGAGGTGGTAGCTCGTTGTGGTTTTGATTTGTATTTCCCTGATGCCGACTGATGTTGAGCATTTTTTCATCTGTGTATCTTCCTTGCAGAAATGTCTGTTCACGTCTTCTGCCCATTTCTTGATTGGATTATTTGTTCTTTGGGTGTTGAGTTTGTTAAGTTCTTTATAGATTTTGGATACTAGCTCTTTAACTGATAAGACATTTGCCAATATCTTCTCCTATTCTGTCAGTTGTCTTTTTGGTTTTATCAACTGCTTTCTTTGTTGTGCAAAAGTTTTTATCTTGAAGTCCCAGTAGTTCCTTTTTGCCTTTGTTTCCCTTGCCTTTGAAGGCTAGCCAGAAGTTGCTGGGGCCAAGGTCAAAGACGTTGCTGCCTGTGTTCTCCTCTAGGATTTTGATGGATTCCTGTCTCACACTGAGGTCTTTAACTAGTTGGGTTTGTTTCTGTGTGTGGTATAAGAAAATGGTCCAGTTTCATTCCTCTCCATGTGGCTGTCCAATTTTCCCAACACCATTTGTTGAAGAGACTGTCGTTTTTCCATTAGGTACTCTTTCCTGCTTTGTCGAAGATTAGTTGACCGTAGAGTTGAGGGTCCATTTCTAGGCTCTCTATTCTGTTCCATTGATCTATGTGTCTGCTTTTGTGTCGGTACCATACTGTCTTAATGATTTACAGCTTTGTAACAGAGCTTGAAATCTGGCATGCGATGCCTCCAGCTTCTGTTTTTTTGTTTTGTTTTGTTTTGTTTTTTTCAATATTCCTTTGGCTATTCGGGGTCTTTTCTAGTACCATACAAAGTTTAGGATTGTTTCAGCTCTGTGAAACATGTTGATGGTATTTCGATTGGGACGGCATTGAATATGTAGTTTGAAAGCAGAAACACTTATATATCCAAGTTCACAGCAGCAATATTCACAAGAGCCAACCTGAGCATCCATCAGTTGATGAATGGCGGAACAAAATGTGGTCTATCCACACAACAGGATGTTATTCTTTCTGAAAAAGGAAGGAAATCCTGCCATACTCCCCTATGACATGGAAGAACCCCGAGGACATTATGCCAAGTGAAAAAAGCCAGTCACAAATGACAAATACTGTATGATTCCACTTCTCTGAGGTATCTAAAGTAGTCAAATTCATAAAAATGAAAAAAAAATGATAGGTGCCAAGGGCTGGAGGGAAGGCGCAAAGGCGAGTTGTTTGATGGGTATAGAGTTTCAGGTTTACAAAATGAAAGTTCTGGAGATCTGTTTCATAACAGTATAGGCATACTTAACACTACTGAACTATACACTGAAAATGGTCAGGATGGGAAATTTTATGTGATGAATTTCTTACCACAAAAAAAAATTGACTCAAAAAAAAAAAAAACCTGCACAGCCTTATAATTATTAAAGAAATTGGATCAGTAGATTAAAATGTATGGATAGAGGGACAAGAGACTGCAAGACCAAAGTCTGTAGATGAACTCTATCAGGTCTTCAAGAAATAACCCCTCTGTCGGATAAATTGTTCCAGGAACAGAAAGGGAAAAAAATACTCTCCCAACACATTTTATGATGTCTCTATACCAAAACTCAGCAAGTGTAATACAAGGCAGAAAGAAAAGGGGGCGGGGGGAGAAAGAAAGGAGGGAAGGAAGGAAAGGAAAGGAAGGACGGAAAGGAGGGAGGAGGGAGAAAGAAAGAAAGAAAGCCAATCCAGAACTATATATGAAGAAAACACACCATGACAAGGTTAAGTTTAGCCCATCCTCACCTGGTACTTATAGCCCAGAAAATGCAAAGGTGGTTTAACATTAGAAAATCAATTAATGTAATTTGCCATATTAATGGACGAAAGGAAGAAATTCCTGTCACCAACTCAATGCACTGGGAAAATGCATTTGATAAAATTCCACACATAGCAAACTGGGACTGACAGGGAAAGTCCTTACTCTCATAAAGGCATTTACCAAACACCGCCCCCCCCCAAACACTGTACTTAACGGTTAAACATTGAGAAGATTCCCTTTCCTTTTTTTAAAAGATTTTATTTACTTATTTAACAGAGAGAGAGAGAGATCACAAGTAGGCAGAGAGGCAGGCAGAGAGAGGGGGAAACAGGCTCCCCGCAGAGCAGAGAGCCCGATGCGGGGCTCAATCCCAGGACCCTGGGATCATGACCTGAGCCGAAAGCAGAGGCTTTAACCCACTGAGCCACCCAGGTGCCCCTGTAATTCTCCTTTTTTATGGGGTCTTTGTCTGGTTTTGGGATCAGGGCAATGCTGGCCTCATAGAATGCGTTTGGAAGCTTTCCTTTCATTTCTATTTTTTGGAATAGCTTCAGTAGAATAAGTTTGATTTCTTCTTTAAATGTTTGGTAGAATTCCCCCAGGAAGCCGTCTGGTCCTGGATTCCTGTTTTGGGGGAGGTTTTTGAACACTGCTTCAATTTCCTTGCTAGCTATTGGTCTGTTCAGATTGTCTATTTCTTCCTGTTTCAATCTTGGTAGTTTATAAGTTTCCAGGAATGTGTCCATGTCTTCCAGATTGCCTGGTTTGTTGGCATACAGCTGTTGGTAATAAGTTCTAATAATTGCTGCTATTTCCTTGATATTGGTCATGATTTCTCCCCTTTCATTCATGATTTTATTAATTTGGGTCATTTCTCTTTTCTTTTGGATAAGTCTGGCCAGAGGTTTATTGATCTTATTGTTTCAAAGAACCAGCTTCTAGTTTCACTGATCTGTTCTACTGTTCTTCTAGTTTCTATTTCATTGATTTCTGCTCTAACCTTTATTATTTCTCTTCTTCTTGGTTTAGGCTTTATTTGCCATTCTTTCTCCAGATCCTTTAGGTGTAAGGTTAGCTTGTGCATTTGGGATTTTTCTAATTTTTTGAGAGAGGCTCGAATAGCTATGTACTTCCCTCTAAGTAGTATCCCAAGAGTTCTGAATGGCTGTGTTTTCATTTTCATAGGTTTGTATGAGCTCTTTAAGTCCCTCTTTAATTTCCTGGTTGACCCATCCATTCTTCAGCAGGATGCTTTTTAACCTCCAAGTGTTCGCATTCCTTCCAAATTTTTCCCTGTTGTTGAGTTCCAGTTTCAATGCATTGTGGTCTGAAAATATGCAGGGAATAATCTCAGTTTTTTGGTATCAGTTGAGCCCTGATTTGTGACCCAGTATGTGGTCTATTCTGGAGAACGTTCTATGTATACTCAAGAAGAATGAGTATTCTGTTGTTTCAGAATGGAATGTTTTGTTTTTATCTACAAAGTCTATCTGGTCCAATGTGTCCTTCAAAGTTCTTGTTTCTTTGTTGATCTTCTGCTTAGATGATCTGTCTATTGCTGTTAGTGGAGTGTTGAAGTCTCCAACTATTAATGTTCTTTATCAATATGATTCTTTATTTTGGTTAATCGTTGGTTTATGTAGTTGGCTACTCCCTTGTTGGGAGCATAGACATTTACAATTGTTAGATTTCTCTTGTTGGATAGACTCTTTAAGTATGATATAGTGTCCCTCTGCATCTCTTACTACAATCTTTGGTTTAAAATCTAATTTGTCGGGGCACCTCGGTGACTCAGTGGGTTAAAGCTTATGCCTTCGGCTCAGGTCATGATCCCAGGGTCCTGGGATTGAGCCCCGCATCGGGCTCTCTGCTCAGCGGGGAGCCTGCTTCCCTCTCTCTCTGCCTGCCTCTCTGCCTACTTGTGATCGCTGTCTGTCAAATAAATACATAAAATCTTTTAAAAATATATTTAGAAAAGAGACCCAGGAGACAATTTCTATGATCTTGGGTAGGGGAGGATTTCTTAAGCAACTCAGAAAGGACAAAGCATAAAAGAGAAGATTGATCAACGCCATTACGTCTTGACTAAGACTTGTTTACCAAAGGGATCCAGAAGCAAAGCGAGAAGACACCGCAGACTGAGCACCGGTACCCGGAACATATAAAGAGTCCCTGCAAACAGTGGGGAAAAGACAACCTACATCAAAAAATGGGCCAAGAGGGGCGCCTGGGTGGCTCAGTGGGTTAAAGCCTCTGCCTTCGGCTTGGGTCATATTAGGGTCCTGGGATCGAGCCCCACATCGGGCTCTCTGCTCAGTGGGGAGCCTGCTTCCTCCTCTCTCTCTGCCTGCCTCTCTGCCTGCTTGTGATCTCTGTCTGTCAAATGAATAAATAAATCTTTAAAAAAAAAATGGGCCAAGACGTGCTCAGGCCATTTTGCCGAAAAGGGAACGTAAAGAAGCCCCACCCGCTGGTAGCCCGGGAGACCCCCGTTAAACGCCCAGCGGGAAGTCACCATCCCACACCCACAGAACTGACAGGAAGGACTAAGGAAAAGCCCGAAGCACGCGCGGTGGCCAAGATGGGGCGAGCAGAAGTAAGTGTCTGTGCGCTGGCGGCTGTGGGACACCAGCTTGGAAAACGAGCCCCCTCCAGGCCCACTCCAAGTGCACACGGCCTGGGACCCCCGAGCCTCCTTCCAGCGTCTAGGACCCTTGCGCTCAGCAAGCAGTCAGCGTCAGCACAGCACCCCGGGGGCTCAGAGCAGCAGAGGCCGCCTCCCCACCTTTCCCAGGGACCCTGACAAATGCGAGATCTGTGGGGATCGGCGCAAATACATCTCCACAGGGCCGTGGGGAGGAGAAGGATTTCTTTTCTTCAAGGTAGGAAAAATGTACTCACTGCTGAGCTTGAAGACGTCTGTCTTTCCTAAGGTCACCAGGGACACACGTGTGTTAGGTGTAGAGGTGGATGGAGAGATGGGGTTGGGGAGAGAGGGCCAGCTCCCTATGAGGTTGCTGAGGGACAGTCCTTCCGGTCCTATTGTCCGGAGTCCCTCCCCCCACCTCCCCCATGGCGGCCCTCCTCAACAGTCTACCCCTCCAGGAGCTTCTAGATCCCTCCCGCGCCCCTTCTTGGCCCCTTGGGGGGTGCATGGATGGCAGTCACATCTATGTCCGCATTTCCTGGGTCTTCAGGATCTGGGTCATTCACCTCCCTGGACACCCTTGGTCTCCCTTCCAGGTCCCCTCTAGTGACCCACGCTCGTCCCAGTGCTCCAGTCAACCCGGGCTGTGCTTTTTATGCTAAGAACCCAACAACTCCGTTGGCCATCTCCTCTTGCCTTATGGACCCCTCAGTCCTCCTGTCCTTCCCTGCGCCACCCACCCCCCCACCCCCACCAGCACCCCTGGCCCCACTGCCTCCACCCCACCCAACACTAGGTCTCCAGGATTGGGCCGCCTCCACCCAGGGCCACCAGCTTACACTTGTCCAAATTCAAAGCTATTTATAAGGTCATGGTGACATAAGTCCAGGTTCTCCCACATTTGCTCACCTCCACACCCACCTTGACCAAGGCTGCGCTCTAGGCGGGGGAACACACCCGTGGACCCATCACCTGCAAGCTCTCTCCTCTCCTGCCCAGTGCCTGCCTTGGTTCATGCTTCAGGGCCACACCACCTAATGGTTAAGTGCAGGGGCCCTGCAGTTGACTCTTAGCCTGGCCACTAATAGGCCGTGCAACTTTGCGCAGGTTTCCCCCAACCTCCTGTGCCTCAGTTTCCCCACCTGTGAACTGGAGGAAATAACTGTACCCCCTCCGGGGTCATCAGAACGAGTGAATGAGTTCACGTACACAAAGCATTTAGACCAGCCCCGGTTGTCAGGAAGACATCAGTAGGAGCAGAACTGTGTGGTTCAAGGTCAGCTTAAATCTCACTTCCTCCGTGAAGCTCTCCCTGAGACTTGGCTCCCCTCCTTGGGGCCCCACTGTGTCCTCCCTCCACAGGCGGGCTCTTCTGGCCATGGAGCCTCATCTGTTGGCAAGCAGTTCTGCCCCTGAGGCCCCGGAGACTCTTGGATCAGGAGGCGGTGGGCTGCATCTCTTTGCCACCGCAAGGCACTTAGTAGAAGGCTAGGGAGCGCCCTGCTACTCTACCCGCCCAGTTGGGGGGCGCGGCCCCCCTCTCACCTGCCCCAGCCAGGTGCACATGGCCGGCCCTGCGTCGTGCCCACCATGGCCGGCAGAGGGCAGCAGCGCCCTGCCCTGCACCGTCAGGCAAATGGGCGGGCGGGGAGGGGCTGGGCAGCCCGGCCGGCCCCGCCAGGATAAGTCGGGTTGGGCGCGATTGCATTGTGGGGACGGAGGCCGGGGCTCTGCGGGAGGCCGGGGCTCTGCGGGGACGCACTTCTGGCACTGCCAGCTGCTCTTCAGCCCCTGCCAGCGGCCCACCCAGGTAGGCAGGAGCTGGGGCCGGCGAGGGTGCGGGGTGCGAGGGCCGCTGGATCGTGGGGCGCCACCTCGGGGCGTGCTGGTACCTGGGAGAAGCCCAGGGTCTGCAGAGCCCACTTGCCCGACAGGGCAAAGGCCCTCAGGCACCAGTCCAAGCCCTGAGACCCCAGCTCCTGATGCCTTAGGGGCATGCTCCCCCGCTGAGGCTGTGGCCCTGGAGGTGGGAGGGAGGACCCCCAGGCTTTTAACCCCAAATGGGAAAGCTGGCGGGGCTGGGGGCCAGGGGCCAGGCCCAGGGTAGGGAGGAGGCCCGCCTGGCTCCCCAGCCCCACAGCCACCCAACCGGCCCAGCCAGGTGGCAGTGAGCTCCGTGGCTGCCACCACCTCGCCCTGGAGCCCAGAGCCTGCTGCTGGAGCCTGCTACCGCCATGCACTATGGAGAAAGTGGGGACCCCAACCCGAGTGCACCTGCCCCAGCACCCCAGGCCAGGCCCCCAGCTCTGCCTGCGTCCTGTGCAGATGGTGCCCTGGGGGGTGGGCAGGACGGCCAGCTGCCACTGGCCACTCCCTTCCCCACCCCCTTCAGCACCCCAGGCAGGGAGGGGAGCCTGAGGCCCATCCTGGGATGGTGTTTCCTCGGGGGAAGGGGGAAGGGAACAGCTGGCAGCCAGTTGCCGTGCCTGAGCCAAGCGCAGGGTTTCTGGGGCCACACCCCCCACCCCGTCCGGTGCCTCGTCCAGCAGCATATCCTCCGCAGGGCCGTACCTGGCACGACTTTCCAAGTCCCCTGAGGCAGGACTGGATGGAGACAGGTCGCTTGCTCTCTGGCCAGTCATATTCCGGGCCAAGGATGTGGGATGGGGGGAAGAAGGTCTCCTGGACGGGCTGCCCTTGTCAGCACCTCCCCACCCCCAGCCTGGACAAAGGCAGGCATTGAGGGCCAGGACTGGCACTTCAACCAGGCACCAAGCCTACCGAGGCTGAGGCTGGCGTTGCAGGGGCTCACAGCATCCTGACCTTCCGGGGGGGAGGCCTCAGTGGCCTACCCTGTGCCCTTCACAAGGACAGGGGGGGCGGGGAGGGACACAGAGAGGAGCCCGCTGGCTGGCACGGGTTGGGAGTGGGGTGGGGCTGGCTCTGTGGGTCTCATTTTTCTGGCTGAAAGAAACCGTGTCCTTTGTCCCCAGGTCCCAGGGGGTGTCTCTCTGGGGGTGGGGAGAGGCAAATAGCCCCCTGGCCAGAAGAGCCCGGGTGGGGGTAAGAGCACCAGATAGTGAGTCCTGGCCCGGGCCTGCAGACAGAGAGGACATTGTCGGGGTGGAGGCAGGGCTGCCTTGGCTCAGCCACCACGGACAAAGCTGCCAGCTGTGGGGGAGCCCAGCCGCCCGGCCCTTGGCCCCCCTGGCCTCCCTCCTCCCCCGGGGCCAAGCCTCAGCAGTCTCCCTCCCACTCTGGACAATGCCCCCCACAGCCGTCCTGTGCCCGTCACCAGTGCCCTGGGCCCGCTGAACGGAGAAGCGCCTCCCTCGGTGCCACACCGCCCAGGAGACCCCTCCGTTGCTCTCCTCCGAGGCGGTAAGTGCCCGGGGCCCCCATCTGCAGAGACGCCCCCGGGAGGGGCCAGGCCAGGCACGCCAGGCAGTCCCAGGGAGCCTGGGGCCCCTGGTGCTGCGTACCTCTGCCCCCTCAGCCACAACCCCCAGACACTGCCGCCGATATCCCGGGTTGAGGGGAAATGCCCCCATCCCCAAGCTGGGCCTGACCTTCCTGTCTGTGTTCCCAAGATAAGGGGCCTTGGGGCCTCCGTCTGGGCCTCCCTCAGGGCGCTGCCTCCAGCTGGCGCGCCTGCCAAGCTGCGGGGCACTGAGTGGCAGCGGGCCGGCTCCTGGCTGGCACATGCCCACGTGCCCAGCTGGGCAGGACCCTAGCTCTGCTGAGGGCCTGGCTTCTGTCCCCTTCTCTGTGGTCCTCTACCCAGGGGCCCTGCCCGGTGCGGGGTGTCTTTCTGTGCTGGTCACCTCGGCCGCCAGCCGGGGCCCAAGGGTGACGAGCAGGGGCCGAGGCTAATGGCTCCTGGCTGGGAGGTGGCCCGCAGGGGCCCCGCTCATGCCTTCTCAGGAGGTTTGGGGCCCCCACCTGGCCCTCAGCAGGTACCTTTAATCTGAGCTCTGAATGGCTCCACATGGGGAGGCGGGGTCGCCCAGGCCTTGCTCCCTGCCCCTGACCGTCCTCTCCTCAGTCAGGCTGAGGAGGCTGGTGCCGCCCCATCAGCACCCTCAGGGGCTGGGGCCCAGGCTTGCCCCTCGCCCTGCACTTTGTGTTGCTTTTCCGTGGCCCCCCTCATTGCCTCCCCCAGCCCCCATTCTGCCTGGCCCTCGGGTCTCCCCCAGCCCCTGCTCTGACCGCCTCCCAGCCCTCTAGCCTACCGTTCTCTGGCTGCCTCAGTTTCTCCCTGCCTCTCTCTCCCTCCCTGGCACTCATTCTCCCCTGTGGCAGCGGTCCCTCCTTACAGCTGGCCCTGCCTGCCCAGGGCGAGTTTTCTCTCCCTGCTCTTCAAGTCCCTTGTGCTATGGGTGTCCCCCTCCCCTTGCACGGTGGCCGTGCACCCTTCATGGTTGTCCTCGTCCTTGTCTCTGCTCCCCCCACCCCCCTTGCCTGGGGCCTGTCCACCCCTCTGTCTCTCCCGTCTCCCCCCATCAGAGCCTCCTGCCTCTCCCCTGTGCTGTCTTCCTCCCCTGCCCTTTCCCGTCTCCTGCCCTTCTGTCCCTCGAAGTCCTTCTGTTCGTGTTCCCACGGCTCTTCAGGATCTGTTCCCTCTAGATGCATAAAAAGGAGATGGAAGCAATTCTTTCCCTGGGCACCCGTGTGCCCCCCACCCGCCCCCATCCCTTGGACTCTCTCTCTCTCTCTCTCTGCTCCTTTTCTGTCTCCCTCAGTCTCTTTCTCCGTCCTCTTCTCCCTTCCCTTCGGATCTGTTGCCCTTCTGGATCGTTCCCTCCCTCCGGCGTGCTCCCTCCACCCCCTCTTCCCACGGCTCCTCCGCTCTCCCCCGCAGGTGCCCGTGTGCGCAATGACTCCCTGGTGTCCCTTGGGGCCCCGCCTCCTGCGGGTGCTTCTGCTGTGCCTGCCGCTGCCGCCCCCACCGCGGGCGCACCGCTTCTCGGCCCCCAACACCACCTTCAACCACCTGGCGCTGGCGCCGGGCCGCGGCACGCTCTACGTGGGCGCCGTGAACCGCCTCTTCCAGCTCAGCCCCGAGCTGCGGCTGCAGGCGGTGGCGGTCACCGGGCCGGTCTTCGACAGCCCCGACTGCGTGCCGTTCCGCGACCCGGCCGACTGCCCGCAGGCGCGGCTCACGGACAACACGAACCAGCTGCTGCTGGTGAGCGGCCGCGCGCAGGAGCTGGTGGCCTGCGGCCAGGCGCGCCAGGGCGTGTGCGAGAAGCGCGGCCTGGAGGACGTGGCGCGGGTGCTGTACCAGGCCGAGGACCCCGGCGACGGGCAGTTCGTGGCCGCCAACGCCCCGGGCGTCGCCACGGTGGGCCTGGTGGTGGCCGCGCCGGGCCGGGACCTCCTGCTGGTGGCCAGGGGCCTGGCGGGCAAGCTGGCGGGCGGGGTGCCGCCCCTGACCGTGCGCCAGCTGGCCGGGCCGCAGCCCTTCTCCAGCGAGGGCCTGGGCCGCCTCGTGGTGGGCGACTTCTCCGACTACAACAACAGCTACGTGGCGGCCTTCGCCGACGCCCGCTCGGCCTACTTCGTCTTCCGCCGCCGCGGGGCCCGGGCGCAGGCCGAGTACCGCTCCTACGTGGCCCGCGTCTGCCTGGGGGACGCCAACCTCTACTCCTACGTGGAGGTGCCCCTCGCCTGCCGGGGCCAGGGCCTCATCCAGGCCGCCTCCCTCGCGCCCGGCGCGCTGCTGGCGGCCTTCGCCGCGGGCCCCAGCGGGGCCCGGCCCGCACTGTGCGCCTTCCCGCTGGCCGAGCTGGACGGCAGCATGGAGCGCGCGCGGCGCCTGTGCTACACCGCCAGCGGCCGCGGCCCCAGCGGCCAGGAGGAGGCCACCGTGGAGTATGGGGTCACGTCCCGCTGCGTCGCCCTGCCCGCCGTGAGTGGCCCCGCTCACCCTCGGCTCGGCTCCTGCTGTCTCTCTCTCTCGGCCTCCTCCGGCCTGGCCTGCCTCTCTGTCCCCATCCCTCTGCACCGTGTCTCCAGGGACTGCTACCTGTTAGTCCCGATTGTGCGGGGCTGGGCACTGTCGGGTGATGATCCCGGTCAGAGGATGTCAAGGAGGAGCGGCTTTTAGTCTTGGCCTTTTAGTCTTTCTGCCTCTGCAGCGTCCGCTTGTCCTGCCGTGAGGCTGGGACCCTGACCAATCTGCCCTGCCCCCCCCCAAGGCTCCCCAGCCCTACCCTCCGGCCTGGGCTTGCTCTGTGCCCTGGGGAAGGTACCTCCTGCCTCCTGCCTCCTGCCGGGACTGATCCTCCCCTCCCTGCCCATCCAGGACTCCCCGGAGTCATACCCCTGCGGCGATGAGCACACCCCCAGCCCCATCGCTGGCCGCCAGCCCCTGGAGGCCAAGCCCGTGCTGCAGCTCGAGCAGCCCATCAGCGCCGTGGCAGGCCTCCAGACAGACGGGCACACGATTGCTTTCCTGGGGGACACCCAGGGTCAGCTGCATAAGGTAATGTGAGGGACCTGCCCTGGTCCCAGACCCCAACACCAAGGCCTCTAGGCTGCTGGGCAGGGCCCACCCTTGCTGCTTTGACCAGGTGTGGCCCGGCCCTGCAGCAGCTCGGGGAAGCCCCAGGTACCTTAACCTCTCAGGCTGTGTCGCACCAGCGGGTTGAAAGGCCATGCCGCACATGAGTGTCTGGCTGGGTGCCACCTCCTGGGGCTCCTAGTCGCAGAATTTAGGAGGGCTGCCCGGGCTCCAGCCGTTGGTGGGAGCCGACGGTCAAGGTGGGCGGGGATGCCACAGGGTAGGGGTGGACAGTGCCTGGTCCCAGAGCCAGCCTGGCCCCAGAAGTCTCTCTGAGGCCAAGCCTTGCCCCCTCCTGCCCTGCTGAGCTCCCTGCAGCTGTCCTCCTGCCTTGAGGTCCTTACCCGGAGTGGCTGGGTGATGGCGAATGGGAGAGGGGAGGGGAGCCATGCAAGAGGCCTAGGGGCCTGCCCCACCCTCCGTGGCCCAGCCTGGCCTCCCTGGTATAGCAGGAAGGAGAGCTGGCCCTGTGGCGCAGGAGGCTCCCCGGGAGCCCCAACCAAGAGCAGGGCACATACCCCAAATCTTGAGAGTAGGCCTTGTCATCTCTCCAGGTCTTTCTCAATGGCTCCCAAGGCCAAGTGTACCACTCCCAGCAAGTGGGGCCTCCGGGCTCAGCCATCAGCCCAGACCTGCTGGTGGACAGCAGTGGTCACCACCTCTATGTCCTGACTGCCCAGCAGGTGAGGCTTGTCCCTGGGGGGCGGGGGCACAGGAGGCCCGAGGCCCAGCGCCTACTACCTCTGCCCCTCGCTGCCCATCCAGGTGGACCGGGTGCCTGTGGCTGCCTGCCCCCGGTTCCCCGACTGCGCCAGCTGCCTGCAGGCTCGAGACCCGCTGTGCGGCTGGTGTGTCCTCCAAGGCAGGTGAGCGCAGGGCCTGGGTCCAGACTTGGGCCAACAGGTGCTGTGTGCAGGGAGGGCGCCCCTGGAAGCAGCTCGGCTTCCAGAGATGGAGGTACAGGGCTACCGCGGTGGTGGTACCTCAGGCCCCACACGGCCCAAGCTGTCTTCTCATTACCTAGCCCCGCTCCCTGGTCAGGCCCCTGCCGCCTCTCTCAGGTATTCCCGTCCCACTTCTGCTCCAGGAACCCCTTATGGCAACCCTTCCCTCCACAGCAGCGGCCCCCCCACTTACTCACAGTCAAGGCCAAAGCCCGCACTTTGGCCACGAGGCCCTATCTGCTTGGCCCATCCCTCACGAGCAACTGTCCCTTTCTGTCCCCCATACCCGGGTAATGTGCTCCAGCTGGGCCATCCTCCCAGCCCTCTTGCCACCCATTGCCTGAGGAGCCTGAGACCCACATGCCGACCCAATGGCCCCTGGCCCTACAGGTGTACCCCCAAGGGCCAGTGTGGGCGGGCAGCCCAGGCCAACCAGTGGCTGTGGAGCTACGAGGATGGCCACTGCCCGCACGTCCAGAGCTTGCTGCCAGCTCACCGCCCCCGCCAGGAGCAGGGCCAGGTGAGCTACCTGCCGCTGCCCACCTACGGGGCTGCCCACAAACTGCCCCCGTCGTCTTCCTCCTCTCCCGCTGCCTCTGCTCCTCCCCGCTGTGCCCGAGCTCCCTCTCCTTTGCTGACACCCACCACATCCCCCTACCGAGGAGCCCCTGCCTGCTCTGTTTTCCTTGACGTGTGTCCCAGGTCACCTTGTCTGTCCCCCGGCTGCCCACCCTGGCCATGGATGAATACTTCCATTGTGCCTTTGGGGACTACGACAGCTTGGCTCATGTGGAAGGGCCCCACGTAGCCTGCGTCACCCCTCCTGAAGACCAGCTGCCACTGAACCCTCCAGGCGCAGGTGAGGAGCCCCTGGGGCCAGGGGCCAGGGGCCGGGGCAGGAGCCGGAGGGGCAGGAGCCCCGTGACCCGCCCTGCCACCACTCTCCCCTCCCAGACCACGTCACCTTGCCCCTGGCTCTGATGTTTGAGGATGTGGCCGTGGCCACCACCAACTTCTCCTTCTATGACTGCAGCGCCGTGCAGGCCTTGGAGCCGGCAGCCCCGTGAGTGTTGGGCCTGGCGGCTGGGGAGGGGCAGCAAGCCCCGAGGGCGCCCGGCCTGAGCAGCCTCCTGCCCCTCCAGGTGCCGTGCTTGTGTCGGCAGCCTCTGGCGCTGCCATTGGTGCTCCCAGAGCAGCCGCTGCGTGTATGGGGAGCACTGCCCCGAGGGCGAGGACACCATCTACAGTGCCCAGGAGGTGGGTGGGCCCTGCCCCGCTGCCGCCGCGCACCCACCCCACGTGTGCCCTGCCCAGCCCCCTCTCCTGCCAAAGGGCTGAAGTGTCTCCTTTCCCCAGGTGGATGTTCAGGTGCGTGGCCCAGGGGCTTGTCCCCGGGTGGAGGGCCTGGCCGGTCCCCTCCTAGTGCCTGTGGGTTGGGAGAGCCGTTTGGCCCTGCGTGTGCGGAACCTTCAGCATTTCGGAGTGAGCGGGGGATGCAGATGGGGAGGGCTGGTGGGGGGCGCTGACCGCATCCAGGGTCCTGACAGTGTCCACTCCCAGACCCTGCCTGCCTCCTACCACTGCTGGCTGGAGCTGCCCGGGGAACTTCGAAGGCTGCCGGCCTCTCTGGAGGAGATGGCGGGGGACGTGGGCCTTATCCACTGCCAGGCCCAGCAGGTGTGTGGCCGCCCTGCAGCCTCTCCTGCCCCCGGCTGCTCTCTGCGGCCCTCATGCCCCCACCCCTGTTGCCTCCCAGATTGTCCTTTGCCCTCCGCATCTTGTCGTCCCTCACAAGGTAGGCTCTGTGCAGGCCCTGGGCATGCAGCAGGAACCTGGCACCCCAGCTTCTGCCCTAGGCTTGCAGTCCGGTGGGAGACGTGGGCACTGAACAAGGGCACCCATTCTGAGAGGAGTGTCCTGGAGGAGACAGGAGTCAGGGTTGTCCGGAGTTGGGCCCGGCCTGACCCCACCCTCTGCCCATAGTTCCGCCCCTCCATGGCACAGCGGGAGCTCCCAGTGCCCATCTATGTCACCCGGGGCAAGGGCCAACGGCTGGACAACGCCCACACTCTCCATGGTGAGCTTGGGGGCGGCAGGGGCAGGTAGGACTTGGTGGGGGGCAGGGGGCGGTGCCTCAGCGCCCTGCCTGACCTTCCTCAGTGACCCTGTACGACTGCGCCGTGGACCACCCTGACTGCAGCCGCTGCCAGGCGGCCAGTGGGAGTCTGGGCTGCGTGTGGTGCAGCCACGGCCAGCCTGCCTGTCGCTATGGTCCTCTGTGCCCCCCTGGGGCCGTGGAGCTGCTGTGTCCCACTCCCAGCATTGACACAGTGAGCCCCCAGCCTCCGACCTCCTCCCCATCGGCCCCGCCCCTCCCCCTCCCACTGTACTAACGTCACCTGGGTCAGACCCACCCTGCTCGGGCCCCCAAGCCCCGGCAGCGCAGTCCCGCCCCAGGCTGGCTGGTGGGGTACCCCCACTGCAGAGCAGATGTGGGTTCGGGCCACCCTTCCCTGCTGCAGGTCGAGCCCCTAACCGGGCCCCCCGAGGGTGGCTTGGCCCTCACCATCCAGGGCTCCAACCTGGGCCGGGACTTCGCTGAGGTACAAGATGCCGTGAAGGTGGCTGGCCGCCCCTGCAGCCCGGAGCCCTCTCTCTACCGCACCTCTGCCCGGTGAGCCATCTGAGCTGCCAGAGGCTGAGGGACGCCCTCCCGGGGAAGCCCTCAGAGAGCGGCTGCCCAGAGAGAAGGGGAGCTTGTGGCCAAGAAATGCGGGCCTGGGTCAGAAGCGCCAAAGGAAGACGAGCCGGGGGAAGGAGAGGGGTGGCAGCGGGGTGGAGGTGGGAGTTCTGGGCGGTGGCTGGCAGCTGGCCCACGGCTCCTGCTGAAGACGGGCCTGGTCCATGGGAGCCCTGAGCAGCTCCCAGGCCTCCATTCCCCAGGATTGTGTGTGTGACAGCTCCCGCCCCCAATGGCACCACAGGGCCCATCCAAGTGGCCCTTAAGAACCGGCCACCAGGCATCTCAACCCAGCATTTCACCTACCAGGTCAGCACCCACCCCAGGGTGGTTCCCACGCAGGACATATGGGGGGGTGGGGAGGGAAACCTCAGTGAGGATTTCAAAGTTGGCCCCGGGTAGCAGGAAGAGCTGACATGTGTCCAGAAGGAAAACCAGGTGATCCATGTGAGTGATCATTCCGGCCACCAAGTGGAGGACGGGCCAGGGACACCAGTGGGACAGTGGAAGCAGCCAGTGCGGCAGGCGGGTGGGACCGAGGGAGAACGGGGACACCTTGAGGCACTAGCCTACGCCAGGAAGTGCAGGGGGGAGCAGCGGGAGGCAGGGCAGAGCGGTATGAGGAGTCCGGCAGTACCCCCAGCTGGCCATTGGATCTCAGGATTTAGAGCTCGGAGGAGCCTGGGAGGAGTAAGTTGTGGCAGAGGAGGAGGCCGTCCTGAAGGGCAGAGACGCAGTGAGGAGAGACAAGCCCCTCTCAGGGCAGAGGAGAGCTTTGAGGCTTCTGGGAGGAGGGTGTGGTCAGCTGTGGCCCACGGGATAAAGCCCCCGCGCCTTGGGGACCAGAGCCTAAGGGAGCGAGTGTCCGGCACCCCAGCCTGCTTTGTCCCTCAGGACCCCATCCTGCTGAGCCTGAGTCCCCAGTGGGGCCCCCAGGCGGGGGGTACCCAGCTCACTATCCACGGGCAGCATCTCCAGACAGGGGGCGACATCAGTGCCTTCGTGGGTGAACAGCCCTGTCCCATGTGAGTATCTCTCCTCCCGGTCCCAAGCTGGGGGCTGTCTCCTGGGGGTATCCCTGGGGGCCTCGTTACCCCCTTGTGTACACGGGAGCCCCCGTCAAAGTCCAAGAGAAACGGCCACTATGCCCTAATGGTCTCTGCCCTCACTGAGGGAGGCAACGTGGGTCTCTGGTGGAGGTAGCCAGGCCCGGGCTAGAGCTCAAGATGCCAGAGCCATTCCCCTTCCCTCGGCCCCGCAGCCAGGAGCCAGTGTGTCCTGAGGCCATCGTGTGCCACACCATGCCCCGGGCCAGCCCAGGAGAAGCTGTGGTTCGCGTGGTCTTCGGCCACGCCCAGCGCACACTGCTCCCCAGCCCCTTCCAGTACACGGCCGACCCCCAGCTTGTGGCTGCGGAGCCCAGCGCCAGCTTCCGGGGGTGAGGACCCGGTTGGCGCTCCAGGCGGCCTCTGCTCCTTCCCCGGGGAGGTGGGGCTGGGCCGGGCTGCCTGCCACCCTTGTGGCTGCTGACTGCGACCCCACGCAGGGGCGGGCGGCTGATCCGCGTCAGGGGCACCGGCCTGGATGTGGTGCAGCAGCCCCTGCTGTCCGTGTGGCTGGAGGTGACAGCAGAGGTGCAGGCGAGGGGAGCCCGGCCCCCGGATCCGAGCCCGAGGAGGAGCTGCGGGGCCCCTGCCTCGGCCCCCCAGGCTTGTATCCCGCTCGAGGGGGGCCTGCTGCAGGTGAGCACCGGCAGGCAGCGGGACGGTCATGCGCGGGGGCGCGGGGTGCCGATGGGGGGCTGTTTTGCCCCCCCGGGGAGCAAGCGAGGAAGCCCCAGCTCACCCCTCCTTGTCCCGGGCCCTGCTGCCTCACAGTGCTCCACGGTCTGTTCCGTCAACTCGTCCAGCCTCCTGGTGTGCCACAGCCCCGCCGTGCCAGACGGGGCGCGCCCCCGGCGGGTCTTCTTCGCCCTGGACAATGTGCACATAGACTTCGCCAGCGCCAGCGGGGGCCAGGACTTCCTGTACCAGCCCAACCCCCGTCTGGCCCCCCTCAGCCGCGAGGACCCCGCCCGCCCCTACCGAGTCAAGCCGGGCAATGTCCTGGATGTGGAGGTGAGCGCTTCTGCGGGCCTGTGCGTGGGGACCACGGGCAGGGGCCAGGCGCCCCAGCTCAGGCCCCTGCTCTCTGTCCCAGGGCCAGGGCCTCAACCTGGGCATCAGCAAGGAGGAAGTGCGCGTGCACATCGGCGACGGCGAGTGCCTGGTGAAGACGCTCACACTCACCCACCTGTACTGTGAGCCGCCGCCCCGGGCCCCGCAGCCCACTAACGGCTCGGGGACGCTGCCGCAGTTCGTGGTGAGGGGGGGCTTCAGGTGCAGAGGTGGCTGGGCACTAGGGCCCCAGAGGCCCCCCCACTCAGGAGCCTTGCCCGCCCCCCGCCCCAGGTTCAGATGGGCAACGTGCGCCTGGCCCTGGGCCCCGTCCAGTATGAGACCGAGCCCGCCCTGTCTGCCTTCCCTGTAGAGGCCCAGGTGGGCCTGGGCATGGGTGCCGCCGTACTCATCGCCGCCGTCCTGCTGCTCAGCCTCATGTACAGGTGAGACCCCCCCCCCGTCATGCCTGTGCCCACCACCCTCCTCACTTTCAGAAGGTGTACCATGTCAGGCCTCCAGGCCGCCAGCCACCCTGGCTTGGTGGCCTTGGGCTCCCGGCCGGCTTCGGCCTGTGGCTAACACCTGGTCCCCGGGCCGCAGGCACAAGAGCAAGCAGGCCCTGCGGGACTATCAGAAGGTTCTGGTGCAGCTGGAGAACCTAGAGATCGGTGTGGGCGACCAGTGCCGCAAGGAGTTCACAGGTGGGGAGAGGGCGGCAGGGAGGGGGACAGAGGACCCACCTGGGCCTGAGCCCACACATCAGTGGCTCCTGGCCCGCAGACCTGATGACCGAGATGACCGACCTCAGCAGCGACCTGGAGGCCAGTGGGATCCCCTTCCTGGACTACCACACCTATGCCGAGCGCGTCTTCTTCCCAGGGCATGGCAGCTGCCCGCTGCAGCCTGCCCTCGAGGGCCCTGGGGAAGAGGCCCGCCGTGTCCCCGTGCGCCAGGGCCTCATGCAGCTCTCCAACCTGCTCAACAGCAAGCTCTTCCTCCTCACAGTGAGGGCTGTGCGGGCGGGCGGGGGACCTGGAGAGGCGCAGGCCGGGCCGGGCGGTGGGGCTGGGGGGGCACAAAGGCAGGGCGCTGCGTGGGGCGCCCCTGAGTGCTAGCGCCCTGCCCTCCAGCTCATCCGCACCCTGGAGGGGCAGCCCGGCTTCTCCCAGCGGGACCGCTGCCACGTGGCCTCCCTGCTGTCCCTGGCGCTGCACGGGAAGCTGGAGTACCTGACCGACATCCTGCGGACACTGCTCAGTGACCTGGCCGCCCACTACGTGCACAGGAACCCCAAGCTCATGCTGCGCAGGTCGGCGCCCGGCCGAGCGCTCCAGAAGCGGGGGCGGGGGGGGGGGGGCCCCCCCCCCCCCCCCCCCCCCCCCGAGCAGGGGTGGGCGGGGCAGGTGGGAGGGAGGTGGACGGGCCTCCTTACCAGGGACGGGGCACGAAGGGCTGACAGGTGAAAAAGCTCAGCCCCGGGCCTGGGGCGGGGGCGGGGGCCCTGCAGCACCCGCTCCCTGACCTGGGGCCCACTCCCTCCAGGACGGAGACCATGGTGGAAAAGCTGCTGAGCAACTGGCTGTCCATCTGCCTCTACACCTTCCTGAAGGTGACCTGGGCCGCTGACCTGGGCCCCCCGGTCCCCCAGGGGCCCTGGGGTGTGAGCCCTCGGGGAGGGCTGGGTGTGAGGCCAGGGCCGGCCGTCCTCGTCCTCCCTGCGAGCAGCCGACCGCCCCTCCCTGCCCCGTCGTGCCCGCTGCAGGAGGTGGCCGGGGAGCCGCTGTACCTGCTCCTGCGGGCCATACAGTACCAGGTGGACAAGGGCCCCGTGGACGCCGTGACGGGCAAGGCCAAACGGACCCTGAACGACAGCCGCCTGCTTCGGGAGGACGTGGACTTCCGGCCCCTGACACTGATGGTGTTGGTGGGGCCCGGGGCCGGTGGGGCACCAGGGAGCAGCGCCACGCAGCACGTGCCGGCGCGCGTGCTCGACACAGACACCGTCACCCAGGTCAAAGAGAAGGTGCTGGACCAAGTCTACAAGGGCACCCCCTTCTCCCAGAGGCCCTCAGTGCACGTCCTAGATCTCGGTGAGAGAACCTACCCGCCCATCCCTGCCTGGGGCCGTCCCCACCCACAGGTGCTCTGCCCGGCACTGCCCTGGCCGGGAGGGGGAGGGAGGCCGGCGGGGTGGTGGGGCTGAGGGGGGAGCTTGGGCCCTGTCACCCTGAATGTGCCACCAGTGCAGGCTCGGGGCACAGGCTGCAGGCTCACTGGCTTCCCCGGGCGCCCCCAGAGTGGCGATCGGGCCTTGCTGGCCACCTAACCCTGTCCGACGAGGACCTGACCTCGGTGACCCAGAACCGCTGGAAGAGACTTAACACCCTGCAGCACTACAAGGTGCCGGGCGGCCGGGGGCTGGGGGGCTGCCCCCGCCTCCGCATCAGCCAGGGAAAGAGCCCAGCCTCCGCTCGCCTTCCCGCCAGGTCCCGGACGGAGCCACCGTGGGGCTCGTCCCCCAGCTGCACAACGGACGTGCCGTCTCCCAGAGCCTGGCCCAGAGCTGCCCCTTGGGGGAGAGTGAGTCTTATGGCCCCAGACCTTGAAGCGGGCAGGCGGGAGTCCCAGTCCTGCCGTCCGCCTTGCCTGGGTGTCCCCCACACCTTGCCAGGGGGCGAGCACAACCTCTAGGCTGGGCCAGGGACCTGAGGCGGACGAGGGTAGCAGCTTGTCCTGGTTGGGGAGCTCTGGGACCCCGGGGTGTTGAGCTGAGCTCTTTTCGCCCCTGCTTTCCCCGGCTCCTGCCACCCTGCCTCACCCGGCTAGGTGAGCGGGTTGGGCATCCCCAGCCAGTGGTGTGGGACAGGGGACGGGGCCGAGGACTGAGGCCAGACTTCTGGGCCCTCAGACGTTCCCATGCTGGAGGATGGTGAGGAGGGTGGGGTCCGCCTCTGGCACCTGGTGAAAGCCACCGAGGAGCCAGAAGGAGCTAAGGCGCTGCGCAGCAGCCTGCGGGAGCGGGACCGGGAGCGGGCGCGGGCCAAGGCGATCCCGGAGATCTACCTCACCCGCCTGCTGTCCATGAAGGTTGGTTTGGCTGCGGAGCTGCGCCCCAGGGGAGCCCCCTGGCTGGGAGGGCCCGTGGGGGCGGGGGCTGGGACTGAGCTGGGGGGAGGGCGTGGTCCTGAGAGCTAGCGCCCCGGCCTGAGTGCCGGGTGGAGTGTGGCCCTGGCCTGCACCGGCCTCCCACACCCCTGCCTTCCAGGGCACGCTGCAGAAGTTCGTGGATGACACCTTCCAGGCCATCCTCAGCGTGAATAGGCCCGTGCCCATTGCCGTCAAGTACCTGTTCGACCTCCTGGACGAGCTGGCAGGCAAGCACGGCATCGAGGACCCGGAGACCCTGCACATCTGGAAGACGAACAGGTACCAGCGCGCGCGCGCAGAGGACAGGCGGAGCCCGGGAGGGTAAGGGCTGGCGGCGCTGGGGGCGGGGCCCCAGGGCCAGGACCGGAGCCCAAGCTTGGTGGCATCCGCCCTGCGTTTCTGACATGGACTTGTCAGACAGCCACCCCCCCGCGGGACTCGGGTCCGGCCGGGCCCATGACGCGCGCGGCGGGCCTGTGTCCCCAGCCTGCTGCTGCGGTTCTGGGTGAACGCCCTGAAGAAGCCACAGCTCATCTTTGACGTGCGGGTGTCGGACAACGTGGACGCCGTCCTCGCCGTCATCGCCCAGACCTTCATCGACTCGTGCACTGTCTCCGAGCATAAAGTGGGCAGGGTAAGCGCAGAGCTGGCATCGGCAGCCCGAGGCCCAAGGAGGAAGGGCTCAGGGAGGAAAAGCCACAGAACTCTCCGTGCGCAGCCGCGGGCCGGGCTGGGGAGGCGGGCGGGCCGCGGGGCACTGGCGGTGCGGTCAGGGGGACAGGGCCGGAGCTGCCCCCGCCTCCCCGCTCAGGCCCTCTCCTACCCGGAGCAGGATTCCCCGGTGAACAAACTGCTCTATGCCCGGGAGATCCCTCGCTACAAGCAGATGGTGGAGAGGTACGTGCTGGGGCGGCGGGGCGGGGGGGCGGGGCTTCCCGCCTTGCCCGCCCCTAACCGGGTCTCCGCCGCCAGATACTACTCCGACATCCGCCAGAGCTCGGCCCCGAGCTATCAGGAGATGAACTCGGCGCTGGCTGAGCTCTCCGGGGTAAGGCATGGCCCAGGGGGCACAGCCCTCTGTGGACCCCACAGCGCGCGGGGCTGGGGGTGGGCTTTAAGGTCCGGGCTGAGCCTCACCCCTCCATGTGCGGTCCCCAGAACTATGCCTCTGCTCCCCACTGCCTGGAGGCTCTGCAGGAACTGTACAAGCACATCCACAGGTATTATGACCAGGTGAGGCCCCGGGGGCCGGGAGGGGGAGGGGCATGCCCCCTGAGCCTGGAGGGAGGCCCCGGAATCTCCCTGGGGCTGGAAGGAGGTGTCTAGGCCCATGTGGGCAGAGGAGAGGAAGGGCGCAGGTGGGGGAAGGGGCGTGGCCTCGGTCCAGATGCCCCGGGAGGCCTTGGGCGGCCCCAGCCAATCCCCAAGCCACTGCTGAGACGGTCCGGGGCTGTCCAGCCCTGGGCTACAGGCTGAGGGCAGAGGTCTCAGGCAGGGCGCCCTTCTGTGCCCTGGGCAGATCATCGGTGCCCTGGAGGAGGACCCTGTGGCTCAGAAGATGCAGCTGGCCTGCCGCCTGCAGCAGGTCGCCGCCCTGGTGGAGAACAAGGTGACTGACCTGTGAGCGCCAAACCGCAGGGACACCTGAGGCCCAGCAGCCCCGGCAGGAGCAACCAGGAACCCCCACCGCAGTGCCTGCGGACCCCCAGATGGAGCCAGCAGCTGAGGAGGGGCCGGTGGAGAGCGGAGGGGGTGGTGCCCGCTTCCCCCCGACCTGCGCCTCGCCCGGCATTCCCCCCCCCCCCCGCGGCTATTTTCTAATTTATAGTAATCCTCACCTCTTCCCCCCACCTCCCCACTGTATTTATTTGCTTTGCTGGAGAATCACATCTGGAAATAAAATAGAAATCCATCTTTTTAGAAAAAGCCCAATCCCCAGCCCCTGCCTTTGCCTGCGCAGCGCTCCCCTCAGCCCCATGGCTATGACCTGTACCTGAGGAAGAGGAGTCATCAGGCGCTCCCAGGCCTTGTTCTCCCCCCTCCCCTCTCCTCCCCCAGCCCACCCCCTCCATGTATGCCCACCCCACCCTACCAATTCTTTCCTAGCCCAGGGCTGACAGGACCAAGCATCACCTACCTTGGGCTAACCACAGTCACTGCCGAGCCCCCTCTGCTTCTTTCTGACTCCCTGACAGTCCCCAGCTGGCCTCCTATCTCCACACTGTGCCCTCCGTTCCCTCCTGGTCACAGCCAGAGTGCCCTTTCTAAAGAGAAAAGTGCCTCTCAGCCTTCATGGGACTCTCACACCAGTGCCGACGGGCGCTGGGTAGGACCCTCAGCTGCCCAAGGCCTCCCCACCTCTCCCTCAACCCCAGCCACTCCGTGGCCCAAGAGGTCTCCGGTCCATCAGGCTATAGGCCTTGCACCAGCCAGGCCCTGCACCAGCCCAGAAGCTCACCCACCCCTTTCTGGGGAGCCGAGTCTTCCTGGTCCCATGTTAGAGCTGTGGGCTTGTTGGGTCCCCGAGGACAGGGCCAGGGTGCATGGTTCCCTGTGCCTCCCACAAGGAGGTGGAAGGGAGGCCGCACGGTGTCAGCGCTAGGGTCCTGAGTGGGCAGATTCCCAGGCTTTGACACTGTCCAGGCACCTCTGCTGGGAGGGGCCAGCTGCCTTCAGCTCATGTCCCTGACTCATTCATCCAGAATCCCCAGTGACAGCATGTTCAGGAAGAAGAAGGCTCCTGCCTAAGGGGTCAATGAGCCGCGGGAGAAGTGGAACCCCACTGAGAGGGGGCAGGGAATGGGGTACCCATGGGAATGGGAAGAGTCACCTCTGGAAAGGCTACCACAACGGCCACGCAAGAAGCCAGATACTGTTCCAAAAGTGTCACTGGTGCTGTAGGGCATATGCAGGGCAGGGCGGGGAGGGCTCCTGAGGACCAGGTTTTCCACTGCCCCCCTCAGCCGACTCCAGCTCTGGAGTGTGGGGACTCGGCCTGGGAAGCAGGTTGCTGACACGTCCCCACTCAGTGGGCCCCCTCTGCCACCCCTGGGCCACAGGGGCTTAGCCTAGGGACTGGGTTGCTACATCCTCGAGTGGGTGTCCCCCTAGGGACCGTAGGAGGGTCCCCCTTGGTGCGGGGGCTGGGCATGGAGGCTGGGTTGTAACCGTCCCCACCATGGCCCCCTAGGCCAGCCCCGGGGCGGAGGCGGCTGAGGGGCGGCTGGGAGGCGGCGGGTCCTGGGGGCCAGGTTCTCCGGGGCCACGGTGGCCGCACCGCCTCCTCCCCGCCGCATACCTTGCCCACAGCCGAGCAGCTGGGAGGCTATTTATAAAGGCGGGTGAGATCAGCGGCCGAGGCTATAAATGCGCGGCCGCAGCCGGGCCCCACAGGAGCAGCCGCCTGGGGCGCGGGAGCTGCGGGCCGCGCGGCCGGGATGAGCGCCAGCGCGGGTGGCGGCGGCGGGGACAGCGGCAGCAGCAGCAGGTAGGGCTCGGCCCGGGCGCCCGGGGCGGAGGGTGCTAGGGGGGCTCGGCGCCTTGGCCGCTCGCCGCCCGCTCACCCCACCCGCAGCTCGCAGGCCTCCTGCGGGCCTGAGTCCTCGGGCTCCGAACTCGCCACCCCCGCGCCGGCGCCGCGGATGTTGCAGGGGCTGCTGGGCTCCGATGACGAAGAGCAGGAGGACCCCAAGGACTACTGCAAGGGTGAGGCCTGGCCTCGGGCGGCACGCCGCCGGACACTGGGCAGCCCGGGAGGAGGAGGGTGCTGAGGCCGACCCACGTGGGCCAGGGAGCCTGCGGGGCCCGGGCGCCACCGCCCACCCTGCCGGCCGGACTCCCTTCCCCAGGAGGCTACTACCCCGTGAAGATCGGGGACCTGTTCAATGGGCGGTACCACGTGGTGCGCAAGCTGGGCTGGGGCCACTTCTCCACAGTCTGGCTCTGCTGGGACATCCAGTAAGTGGCCCCTCCGCCCCCCTCAGGGCCCAGGGCCCGCTGGGAGCCTGCCCCTGGGCTTGGGGGGGTGGGGAGGCACCACGATGCCCCACGGATCCCGCCGGGGCGGCAGCCGACACAGGGCTTGGTGTCGCAGGCGCAAGCGCTTCGTGGCCCTGAAAGTGGTGAAGAGCGCGGGGCACTACACGGAGACGGCGGTGGATGAGATCAAGCTCCTGAAATGTGTGAGGCGCCACCCTCCCGGCTCCCGGGCAGGGCGGAGCTCCCGCGGGGCCGCCTCCAGCTGGCGCTGCCCGGGGGACCCGCGGCAGGCCAGGGAGGGGGAGAGGCGGGCGGGAGCGCCCCGGGGGGTGCCGAAGGGAGCAGCTGCTGATGCGCAGCGCAGCTTGGAGCCATTCAGGGACCCTTTGCTCCAGGTCCGAGACAGTGACCCCAGTGACCCCAAGAGAGAGACCATTGTCCAGCTCATCGATGACTTCCGGATCTCAGGGGTGAACGGAGTTCGTATCCTTCCTAGTACGATGGACAGGAGCGCTGGCTCCTGCCGTCCCTGCCGCTAGGGCCTCCGTCCCCCGACCTGCACGAGGGGCGCTTGCGCCTCCCAGGGACACTAGTCTACAAAAGCCCGCCGCTTTGGGGGCCTGTGTTTATGTGGCTGGGGGGAGCGGGGGCTGGATGGCCAGGCGGACACTGGTTACCCGTGGGGCCGCCGCCGCAGCGGTGCTGTCCTCTCTCAGAGACGAGCACAGGAGGCACCATCCCAACGGACACACCTGAGAGGGACAGGGACACTGTGCTGACACCAGAGCCTCGGGTGGGTGGGGCCCACGCCGCAGCTGTGGACCCGCCAGCCATCCTTCACTCCTCGCCCCAGATGTGTGCATGGTGCTGGAGGTCCTGGGCCACCAGCTCCTCAAGTGGATCATCAAGTCCAACTACCAGGGCCTGCCCGTGCCGTGTGTGAAGAGCATCGTGAGGCAGGTGAGGCCGCGGGCTCCGCAAAGGCAGGGCATGGCACCACCCGCCCGGCCGCTGAGGTGCGGGAGGGCTCTCCCCAGGTGCTGCACGGCCTGGACTACCTGCACACCAAGTGCAAGATCATCCACACGGACATCAAGCCCGAGAACATCCTGCTGTGCGTGGGCGACGCCTACATCAGGCGCCTGGCCACGGAGGCCACGGAGTGGCAGCAGGCGGGGGCCCCACCCCCATCCCGCTCCACAGGTAGCAGCAGCCCGCATGGGTGGGGGGGGGGGGGCTGTGGGCCTCCGCCCCTGCCTGAGTCTCTGTTCCTTTCTCTCCAACACGCCACCTGCCCCCCCCCCAGTCAGCACTGCCCCCCAGGAGGTCTTGGTAAGTCGGGGTGCCCCTCTTTCCCTGGGCCTCATCTCCCCATCTCCTCAGAGCTCCCTCCGCGGCCTCCCTGCGCCCTCAGGGATGCAGGTGATGCGTGGCCTAGGTCACAGGCCCTGAACTGCCGCTGGGGGCCCGCTGCGCTTGTCACTGCCTGTCACTGCCTCGGTACAAAGACACGGTGTCTCAGCCAGGAGGGGCCCAGGCTGCCCAACAGGGGAGGCCAGCGCCCAGCCAGAGGGAGGTCCCTCGGCTCCTCCCCAAACCTGAGCTCTGGGGAGCAGAGCGGGGGCAGGGAGACAGGAGGCAGGCAAAGGGCTAGTGCCAAGGGGTGGGCTGGCGTTGGGTGGCACCACGTGTAGTCACCCCAAGTGGTCCTGGGGGGGACCTGGGGGGCACAGTCGTTAGGCGTCTGCCTTCGGCTCGGATCATGACCCCCGGGTCCTAGGATGGAGCCCCGCATCGGGCTGCCTGCTCAGGCCAGCTTTGCCAGGAGCCTGCTTCCCTCTGTGCCCCTCCCTGCTTGTGTTCCTGCTCTGTCTCTGTCAAATAAACAAACCAAATCTTTAAACACAAAGTAGCTCTGGGGCCCGGAAGCCTGGGCCCCCGTGAGGCAGGCAGGCCACAGGCAGAGGCTTGGGCTGCTCAGGGGACCCGCCGGGGGGTGGGGGCCGGGGTGACCCTGGCTCTACTGGCAGACCGGTAAGCTGTCGAAAAACAAGAGGAAGAAGATGCGGCGCAAGCAGAGGCAGCAGAAACGGTTGCTGGAGGAGCGGCTGCGGGACCTGCAGAGGCTAGAGGCCCTGGAAGCGGCAGCACAGTCCGAGGGTGAGCCGGCGGGGTGAGGGAAGCGGGAGTCGCGCGTCGGGGCCAGCGCAGTGCGGGCAGGCAGCCTCGAACCGTCGGCTCCGTCAGCTCACACGGTGCCTCTGCCCGTCTCTGCAGATGCAGGCTCGAGGCTAGAGGGGGGCAGCGAGTCCACCTCCTCTTCCGGCTGCCACCCTGGAGGGGCTGGGGCCAGCCCATCCCCTGCCTCCTGCTCCCCTGCCGCTGGGGGAGAGCGCAGCCTCAGCCCAGGCTCCCAGACCTCAGGCTTCTCGGGCTCGCTCTTCTCGCCTGCCTCATGCTCCATCATCTCAGGCTCCTCCAACCAGCGGGAGACCGGGGGCCTCCTGTCCCCCAGCAGTAAGTTGGGTAGGGCCTGCAGCCGGCTCTCTGGGGGAAGGGGGCAGGCAAGCTGGCAAGCAGGCTGCTGGTGCCTGGCCAGCTCAATGTCTCCCCACTTCTCTTCCTTCTCCAGCACCGTTTGGTGCCTCGAACCTCCTGGTGAACCCCCTAGAGCCCCAAAATGCAGACAAGATCAAGATCAAGATCGCAGACCTGGGCAACGCCTGCTGGGTGGTATGAGGGCAGGGGCGCAGGCCAGCTCCCAGGAGCCCGTTGCGGCCTGCAGTGCCACTCGACCGACCCCAGGGTCTGCCTCGTGACGCAGACCCAGGACTGAGCCCAGACCGGCATCGGTCCCATCCAGTCGGCAGAACTGGACGCATGGCAAGGGGCGGGACTACTGGGAAGAGGCCGGTCCCTCTTGGGACCTCTGGGGACCCTGAGGCTCAGAGCGATCCTCACTGAGCTCCCCGGGTACACGGCCCAGAGGTGGTGGGAGATGGTGGGGGCCGGTGGGGGCAGGCCAGCCGTGGCGCCAGCTCCTCCCCAGGGCTCCCCTTGCCTCCAGCACAAGCATTTCACTGAGGACATCCAGACTCGCCAGTACCGGGCGGTGGAGGTGCTGATCGGAGCGGAGTACGGGCCGCCGGCCGACATCTGGAGCACAGCGTGCATGGTACGCCCCGGCCGCTCCAGCCTCAGGCTGGCCCGCCGGCCAGCAGCCTCACCTTCTCCCCCTTCCAGGCCTTCGAGCTTGCCACCGGCGACTACCTATTTGAGCCTCACTCTGGAGAGGACTACAGTCGTGATGAGGGTAGGCGGACGCCAGTCCTGGGCTCATCCTTGGGGCCTCCCGGCTGCCCAGCCGCCTCCCAGCCACCTCTCTGTCCACAGACCACATCGCCCACATTGTGGAGCTTCTGGGAGACATCCCCCCAGCCTTCGCCCTCTCAGGCCGCTACTCCCGGGAGTTCTTCAACCGGAGAGGTAGGGCCGAGCAGCCTCAGTCCACCTGGCTATAGGGGACAGGTCAAGGAGCACAGGCCCCTGAGCAGAGGGAGGACTGCATCCCAGGGCCGGAGGCCTTCCTGGCAGAGCCTAACCTGCGGCCCGTGGACCCACCCCCAGGACAGCTGCGGCACATCCACAACCTCAAGCACTGGGGCCTATACGAGGTGCTCATGGAGAAGTACGAGTGGCCCCTGGAGCAGGCCACGCAGTTCAGCGCCTTCCTGCTGCCCATGATGGAGTACATCCCTGAGAAGCGGGCCAGCGCCGCTGACTGCCTCCAGCACCCTTGGCTCAACCCCTAGGCCCCACGGGCACCATGTGCGGCTTGATGCAGGCCGGGCTCACCCTCAAGCCCCTCCCAGTGCCTTCAGGGAAAGCGGGACACCTCCTGCCCCCCCCAACTGCCCCCCCCCCACCACTGGGCATCAGCTTCCTCCCAGCCCCACGGCAGGGCAGAGAGATGCTAGAGCCAGGCCCATGGTTCGGAACTCGTTCTGCCCCTAACCCTCACCAAGGGCCCCCAGTGGGAAGCGTGCGCGTTTCTTTTCTTAATAAAGTGTGAACTGAAACGTCGGCATCCTGGAGTGACAGGAGCTCACCAGCCGAGGCCGAGAACGGGGACGGAAGCGGATTTATTCCGGGGCTGCCCACCAAACCGGCGAGAGGGCTGGGAGCGGGAAGGGGGATGCGTGGGGACGGTCCCGGGGGACGGCCTAGGCGTCCACGGCGCGGCCATTGATGATGCGGATGTGACGGATGACGTCCTGGATGGCCTCCGATGTGGTGCCCTGCCCCCCAATGTCTGGGGTGTGCATCTGTGGGGCACACGCAAGCTGGCGCACATGCCAGGGGCCCGCCGGCACTGAGCCCTACCCTGCAGGCGGCCCGGGGCCGCCCACGGTCTCCCATAGCTTGCGGGGGCTAAACTGCCTGCGGGAGGGCGGCAGCGGTACCAGCTCTGGCCTAGAAAGCCCAACCCACCCTGGTCCCACCCTCCTCTTGGGGGCAGCGGGAAGCGCCAGGCCTCCAGCCCCTGGGAGGGGGGGGCACAGCAGCCCAACCCCCACCGGGCCCAGGGCTCGGGCGGAAGGCAGGGGAGGGGAGAAGAGAAGCCTCACGTTTTCGTTGTCCATGGACGCCAACACGGCCTTACGGATGGAGGTGGCGTAGGAATGGAGCCTAGAGAGGGAGAGGAGCTCTCAGGCCCTGCTTCCGAGGGCCTGGCCGGGCGCTGGCGGCCGGGCGTCCAGAAGCTGCTTACTTGAGGTGATCAAGCATCATGCAACTCGCCAGCAGCGTGGCTGTGGGGTTGGCGATGTTCCTGCCGGCGATGCTCTTGCCCGTGTTCCTCGTGGCCTAGAAGGGGCAAGACAAAGGCGGGGGAAGGTACGAATGGAGGGTATGTGAGGCCATTGGTACTACTGAGAGAGACGAAGAGCAGAGCAGTGGGGGCCAGCGGCTGGAGCTGGGACCAGGAGCGCTTGCTAATGTGGCCGGGGTCCCCTCTCGGGGCGCCAAAAGTGCTCTGGAACTAGACAGAAGCTGATGGTTCCACAGCACTGTGTGTGCGCCTAATACCCCTAAATCGCTCATTTTAAGTGGTTTCATTGTTATGTAAATTTTGCCTCACTTTTTAAAGAACTGACGGATAGGTAACAAAAGGTAGTCTCCCCATACGATGAAATACTATTCAGACATAAAAGGAACGAAGCTCTGAGCTGTGCTATAGTGTGGGTGAGCCTTAAAAATACCACGCTGGGGTAAAAAAACAAAGAAACAGAGACAAAAACAAAACCCAACTCCACCAAGCTAAAGCAGCTCATCATAAAAGCCCACATGGGGAGGGGTGCCTGAGGGGCTCAGCTGGTGAAGTCTCTGCCTCCAGCCCTGCTCATGATCTCAGGGTCCTGGGATGGAGTCCCCCATCGTGCCAAGGGGGGGACAGAAGGAGCGGGAAGCAGAGTCTGTGCTGAGCGTGGAGCACTCGCTCTCTAAAATCAATCCATCGGTCTGTAAGATCTATCCAGAACAGCCAACAACCTCCATGTATAAAAGATGGCCATAAGAGGCCAATCCACAGCGACAGAAAGCAGGTGAGCGGTGGCCAGGGAGGGACAACGAACAAGTTGTTCGTTGAAAACAACAAGGGTTTTCTCTTTGGGGGGATGACAACACTCGAGAGTGAGATAGCGGTGACGGCTGCGCAACTCTGAATGACCTAAACCACGGAGCTCTCCCACCTTCGGGGAACCCGATGGCACGCGCGCTACACAGCGTGGAGGGGCCGGGAGCCCTGGCCCACCGGGCCACTCACCGTCTCAAACACAGCATACACGTGGCCATAGTTGGCCCCGGCCACAAGGCCAGGGCCCCCGACCAATCCTGCGCAGACATTGTTGACAATGTTCCCATAGAGATTGGGCATCACCATGACATCGAACTGCTGGGGTCGGGACACCAGCTACGGGACAAGGACACAGATAGGAGCCGGAGCACCGGAAGCCCACAGTGCCCAAGGCAGGCGGCCGGGGAGCCCAGCAGGCTGGCTACCTGCATGGTGGTGTTGTCCACGATCATATTTTCAAAGGTGATCTGCGGATAGCGGGCTGCCACCTCCTTGCAGCACTGGAGGAAGAGCCCATCGCCCAGTTTCCTAGGAGGGGGGAGCATAAGACACCAGTTTGGCCATTTTCATAGTCAGCTGGAGGAATGGAGCATGCAGATGGCCCCGGAAGCCGGGTCGTAGCCTCTAACCGGCCCCCGTCTGTAAGACAGGCACAATCCCCCTCTCCCCCGCCCCCGAAGCGTGTACTGTGGTAAACCGGCATCTGGGAAACAGGCAAGGGGGTGCAGCCCTGAGCATGGCCCCTCGGTGGGCAGCCGGGGTTGTGGGCCCCAAGTCCCTGAGAGCAGGCCCAAGGAGGGTGGTCGGTTTGGCTCTTTCGCGACTGCTTGCGGCACGGGCAGGAGCACACCAGGGCTGGGGCATACATGATGTTGGCCTTGTGCACGGCTGTCACTTTCTTGCGCCCGCTTTCCTGGGCCAGTTTGAAGGCGTATTCAGCGATGCGCAGGGACTTAGCCTTGGTGATGATCTTCAGGCTCTCCACCACTCCAGCCACACTCTGGGACAGGGACAGGGAGAAGAGACCCTCGGGCACAGGTTTTTCTTTGGGTCTGGCCTTCTTTACTGTAGACCCTGGCCAGGCTCGTCATGGCCCTATGACCCAAGGGGATAAGGGGACAGTCTGGATCTCACCCACCTCATGTTCTAGGCTGCTGTACTCGCCCTCTGTGTTTTCCCGGACAATGAGGATATCTATGTCCCTGTGACGGGTCACCACTCCTGGCAGGCTCTTACAGTGGATGACATTGGCATAGAGGTCCAGGCTGGTGCTGGGGACACAGAGAGAAGAGGAGCCGGCCAATGCCGCCGCCGCCGCTGCGCGCCCCACCTGCACGGAGCCCCGACGCCGTGCCCTGGCCGCTCACCGAAGGATGTTGTTTCGGGATTTGTGAGACGGAGGCAGGTTGTGATTGGTTTCGATGTTGCCTGCAAGACAGAAAGAAGACAGGCTGGAGGGGGGCCCCAGGCTCAGCCGTGCCACCATGTTCCCCTTCTTGAGCAAGGAAACGCGTGCCGAAGGCGGCTCCAACCCGGGGAGAAGACGGCTTCCGGCAGCAGAAAGGCCTCACAGAGTGGCTCAGTGGCTGAGCGTAGCTTCCACTGTAAGCCCCGAGAGGGCGGGGCGGGGGGTGGTGTGTGCACGTGCGCTTGGTTCCCGGATGGCTTCCGAGGACCTGGAACAGCACCTGGCACGCAGCGGGCACTTGACAGGTACTGACTGATGGACTGACTGAACGAACGAACAAATGAATGAACAGGGGCTGGCAAGCTCTCCTGGCCAGCTGCCAGCCCCTGGGCAGGAAACGGCAAGATCAGGGTCTGGCTGGATAGAAAGTGACGACTCCTGCTTGCTAACGGGCAGGCCAGCCAGGCTGGCGCCAGCAATGTGACCTTGGCCAGCGTCACCGTTAGGCCTCACGTCGAGGTGCCACATGAGCCCTGGCTCGGGGGCAGGTGTGGGCCGCCTGGAAAAGACTATAGCTTGGCCTGGGCTGGACCCAGGGCAAAAAGAACAGGAACAGCGGGGGCCAGCAGTCGCTGGGAAAAGGCGGTCCGTCCAAGGGTGCCAAGTAAAGCAGGCCTATCTCCGGGCCCACCGGGGCCATCGCCCCTCCGAGGCACACCCTGCCCACACCGCCTTCGCCCAGTGCCTCGGGCACCTTTGCAGCTGCCACGTCTGCTCCTGCTCTTGCCTGCCAGGGCCTGGGGCTCTAGCCGGGGCCAGCTCTGCTCACAGAGAGTGGGTAATACAAAGAGTTTAAGAATGTGTACAAAACCAAGGCAAACTCGGGAAGGGCTAGAATTCTTTCCATGACACCCACAGCTGTGACATCTCTGTGACGTCTGGCTCATGAAAAAGGTTCTGAGGGTCAACGCTGACCCCAGCAGAGAGCGCTGCCCCAGGAGAGAAGGGGGTGGGAGGAAGCCCTTTACTGAACAGGCTCCCACACAGCCTACTGCCACCAAGATCTCAGAATCGCAGAGCGCACAGGACCCCAGAAGCTTCCGTTCACTCTCTAAGCACAAGGGTCCCCCCTACCCAGAAAAGGCCTGAAGTCAGAGTTGGGCGACCCCAGGGACAAGTGCCGGATGGAAGGGAAGGGAATTGGGTACGGTGTCCCATTCTGGGCCCCGAACGCACCCTTCAGGGCCACGCGGTTCCGCCGGATGGCCATGATGGCGTTGCGGATGTCCTGTTCGTCAGCACTGGAGCTCACGTGCACCTCTTCGAAGTCCACCGGCACACACGCGTGCCTGCGGCAGAACTGGGTTAAGGTGGCTGGCCCCAGGCATCCCCCATGTCTCCTCTAGGAAGTCTACCTGGACCACTGGGTGCAGAGGCCCCCCCACTGCTGCTGCCCACCCTGACTTGGGTCTGGCTGACAGGAGACTGGGACCACCTGCGCCAACTCATGGGGCGGTACTTGAACTCTACAACAGTTAGCAGGGCTGGCGGCACCTTCCCCACGCCCAGGCCAGTCTGGCAGGACCCCAGGCACCGGGATGCAAACCCTGGGCTTAAAACCCTCTTGCCGCTGGCATACTGGGTGCTCAGGCAAAGCCCCAGCCAGCGGGCTTCTGGGCTTACTGCCCGTCTTGGCACAGTTCTCAAGCCGCCCCCCCACAGGGTGGGCCTGGGGTACAACCTCCCCTAGGGGAAGGGGTACAGGAGGTGGGCCGAGGGGCTGTGTACCTGAACACAGACTTCACATGCAACATGAGCTCTGGCCCGATGCCATCCCCCGGGATCATGGTGACTGTGTGCCGCCCACCATACTTAGCCGACGGAGGCTGGAAGGAGGGGAGAGTGCAAGTGGGCTCAGTAGGCCGGCCAGTCATGAGAGGCCAGCTCGGGGTATCTTACCGCATCACCCCACCCCACCCCAGACAGGGCTGCTCCTGGGGGCTCCTGGTTCAGGAGCACAGCAGCCGTCCCCACCCCTGCCTGGACTTGGGTCAATCCGAAAGCAACTAAAAGCCCCAAAACCTAATAGGCAGATGAGAAGAATGAAGAATACTCACAATTGTTTGTTGCTAGAAGGGGAATAGGGAGGAAGAAGACACCCGTCAGCCAAGGTTGGAGGAACAAGGTTGTGCCCAGGGAATGGGGCCTTGTCCCTGGGGATAGCGTGCAGTACAGGCCGGGTAAGGAGCAGGGGAAGGCTATCCCTGGAGATCATGCCTCAGAGGGCAGGACTGGGGGGGCCAGGGAACAAAGGCACAGCACACACGCATCCACGTAGGCACAAACATACGCGCCTCTACACACACACATGCTCACACACACATACACACGCACCTACAGGCTACATGTGCAGACAGGGGCACACACGCGCCGACAGAGCTGACACACGTGCAAGCACTCACAGACACGCGCACACAACGCTCGGGCAGGTACTTACTGAGATGCTCCTCTGGGGGGCTTCATGGGCACCGAGAACCTGGCAAAGAGAACCCAGATGCCCACAGCTGCTGTCCAGCCAATCTGGCAAAGGCCAGCTGAAGTCCTGGCAGGGGAGGGGGGCCATCCCCACCGTACCCTGACCGGTCCCATGTGTCATCCCCTCACGGCCACCGTACACCACCACGTGGGGAAGAGCACACAGTGTGCGCCTCCACCCCCCGAGGACCAGTCAGTCGGAGCACCATGCGGGGCGGCCGCAAGCGCCACAGTCAGCGGCTGAAGAAACGTTCGTCTCCCTCCCCCTTCTTTGTTGTTTCTTTTTTTTAAAGATTTTATTTATTTATTTGACAGACAGAGATCACAAGTAGGCAGAGAGGCAGGCAGAGAGAGAGGGAGAAGCAGGCTCCCCGCTGAGCAGAGAGCCCGATGAGGGGCTCGATCCCAGGACCCTGAGATCATGACCCGAGCCGAAGGCAGAGGCTTAACCCACTGAGCCACCCCAGGCGCCCCTGTCGTCTGATTCTTTTTCAGCCAATTATTCCTGCTCTGAAGTGTAACTTTTATAACTAACTTGCGATTATGTGAAAGTTTTTAACACAGTGAACCTGGCACGACGGAGAAGTCATAACAAACCACAGGGCTGTCACGACAATCATTTTATCGTTTTTAAAATCCTTTTTCCTTATTGCAAAAGCAGCATACAGTCTTAACACGGAGATCAGAAGAAAACGATAGCCCCCAGGCCCCTGCCCACCCAGAGGCAGTCACTGCTGGCATGGCGGGGAACGGCCCTCTGGAATCACAAGCCCGAAGCAAACGCTGCACGGAAAATCCAACCATTTTAAAAAGAGTAACGGGCACCGATCCCTCGGAAGGCTTTCATGGAGCATTGCAAAAGTGCCTTGTGGCCCGCATGGGAGATGAGTGTCCCCAACCCCGACTCAGAAACAGCCACATTTAGCCACACCAAAGCCATGTCTGACAGCTTCAGAGTAAAAGCTGTTCGAGCCAAAGGGGACAGGCGTTGAGAAGTGATCCATCCAGAGCCCCCACGCTATCCTGGAGGTAGAAGCCCGTGTCCGAGGCGCCACTGCAGTGGGGCTGCAGGTCCTCACACTTTCCTCCCTGCTACGCCCCACCTGGGAACACACCCAGGTGTCCCTCAACCCAAAGAGGAAGGGACAGAGCCAGGGTCCTTTTTGTCCCTTGGATATGCCCTGCCACTCGCCTACCAGGACGGTAGCAGAGCGCTCCGGCCAAGAGCACCGTCACCGCGGCTGTTTGTGAAGAGCCACACCTTCCTGCTAGAAGTCTAGACAGAGACTGACCACCCTCTGGCGGTCTCCGTGGCTGGTACTCACAGGCACCCGCCTGCACAAGCTCAGGCAGCACTGGTGTGCCGGTCACCTGCCCAAGCCAGGGGGCGGGGAGTGGGGAGGGGTGACCACTAGGACAAAAGGCTCCAGGTGTCAGCTCATCCATGTGGCCCCTGGATCCATGGCGAGAGGCCCACCCACTTGTGGCTTTCCTATTTTTCTTTCTGGCACTTGTCAGTATCTGGATTCATCTTATCTGTAGGTTCTTTTTTTTCTTTTTTTAAGATTTTATTTACTTATTTGACAGAGATCACAAGTAGGCAGAGAAGCAGGCAGAGAGAGAGAGAGGAGGAAGCAGGCTCCCTGCTGAGCAGAGAGCCCGATGTGGGGCTCGATCCCAGGACCTTGGGATCACGACCCGAGCCGAAGGCAGAGGCCTTAACCCACTGAGCCACCCAGTCACCCCTATTTGTAGGTTCTTGATACAACTTGTGGAAGGAGGCTTCCACTGGCCTTCTTCCAGGAACCCTTCTGTGATGCCTTAAAGGCTGAACTGTGGGTTCCCCTGGGCTCCCAAAGCCCTACCTACTCCCTCCCCCACCAACCACAAGCTCCTTAGGCTGCCCTTAGCAACTGCCTCGCTTCCTCTCCCACCCCAAACTCCTGAGAGTGGAAGCCTTGTCTGTCCAGCTCCTTACTGTCATCCCGAGACCTGGCAGGATCTCTGGTCCAGAGCTTAGACATAAGAAACATTTCCCGCATTAATGAGCACATCAGAAAATGGAGGAAGGGATGGTGGGTTTGGGGGCCAGGGAGGCCTCAGTCCAAATCCACCACCCACTATTTTTGGTAGCAAACAGCTTAAGCTTGCTAAGCTTCTTGTCCTCATGTAAAAAACCCACGGAATCGAGATATGCACTTTATGTGGCTGCTGGGAGGAGGAAGCAAACCATTTGGTCCCCAGCAAGGCACACCCACCCACACACCACCCCTGGTCCCACCAGCTCCTCACGCCAGTATTTGATACTGGGTAGACCCCTACAGCTCCGAGGAGTCATTCATCCCGGGAGTCCACTGGCCCTAGGCAAGTACCTCGGCGGTGGTGGTGAGCCACCACCTGCACTAGGTCTGTATCCGGGCACCCACCCCCAGCCCCTCCCTCTGACCACATCATCACCTGAGCTAAACCTCTCCACCACCCGGTCCCTGTGCTAGAGGTTTCCTCAGGCTTTAGTCAAAGACCCAGAGACCTCTCAAGATAGACTTACTTCCCTACCTTGCTCTGGACAGACAGGCACGTTCTTCCTTCAGGGGGTTACAAGGGTTCTGCCTCACACCTAGGCTGCCCTGTGAAGCCACTGATCAAAGCCCAGTTTAAAGCAGGGTGGGATACACGCACAGGCCTACTGCTTATTCCTTAAGCAGGAGGGTACACTGTCAGTCATCCTTTGATAGTACCACAGAAAGAAAGGAGCCCCCAGTGGTATGTGTTCCTGCCAAAGGATTCCCACACTCCAAACCTTTTTTGGAGGTGAGGCTTCTTTCATCAGCGTGTTGTTAGGTCAAGTGCCAATGGTGGCTGCATGTTTTCCCACAGGGACCAAAGATCTGGGGTTCATCTCTAAAGCTTCCCATACCCAGGACAATCAGTCTCGGGGCAAAGCACTGTCCAGCTACCAAATGTCCCCTGCGCCCATCCCCACCCCGACATGGACATGAGCACACACGGAAGAGGGTAGGGAGGAGACAAATGTCTTCACCAAGACCCTACGGGAGCCTAGCTGCCAGAGCCGCTGGGCTTCTGGAAAGCCCCTCATCAACAAGCTCGGAGAAATGAGAATTTCATAAAGCATAAGCTGTCACAGGGTAGACTTCCTGAGGAGTCAGAGAGCAGAAGCATATCAGATGTGTCTACAAGTAGTGTCAGCAAAGTCACAGGTTTCTGGAAGGTCAGGGCTGGCTAGATCCTTTGAGACAGAGGGGAAACTGGAGCCCAGAACAGGAGGGTGGCCATACTGTGGGTCAGTGGGGGAAGCCAGGCCTGGAGGTCATACCTCTTGACTCCTAGAGCAAGTCCTGGCTCTCTAATGCTTCGGATGCTTTCCCATCCACCCAGGGACTAAATTATCCTCGCTTAAGTGTGTAAAGAAAGAGGAATGAGACCTGAATAACCAAGATCCTGAATGGAGAACTGAGGAAGCAAGGCCCCCACAGCCTCCTACCTCACCAGTCTCAGAATACCAAGCACTGTCCCATTCCAGAACGCTGCAAGGGAAAGGCATCTGGAGCTATAAAAACCTTTGGGGCTGGGGTGTGGTATCGGGGGTACTGGCGAACTGGTTCTCCAACTCCACTGGGATAAGTGACAAAGCGGTCCGCCATACAAAAACCCGAGGACGAATGGGGGCTGGGAACCAGAGTCTTAAGGCGGCAAGAACGAGGCGGGCCGGGACACGTAACCGCCTCAGGAGGGCTCCCACAATGACACTAGGGAGGTGACACTCGGCCCGCTGCTGCCCACTCACCCCGCCTGTCCGGAGCTCCCCTCCCCCACCGCCCGCCCAAGATGCAGACCCCTGGGGAAGTCGGACGAGGGTCAACTTTAGCCAAGCCCTTCACTGACAGCGGAGGGAGCCAATCAACTCCGGCGCGAAGCCTACTCCCCGCCCCTCGCGGGGCCCACAGCCAATCGGGCTCCAAGACGCTCCGCAAGCCCACTGTCTCCGGACCGGCCCAGCGAGCGCTGCGGCTGTCCCGCTGCCCACTGCCCCTTCTCACCTCCCAAGGACGGCAGAGGAGGGCCGGTCTGAGCACCGCCTTTGCAGCGCCACCGACGACCGCTGCCACCTTCAGCGCCATGACGGAAAGTGAGAGCACCCGCACGTCCAGAAACGCAGATACCGCTCTCGCGAGAGTTAGGCAGGGTGCGAAGTGCCGGAAGCACACACGGACCCGGCAGTGCGCACGCGCACGGCCGCACCGGTTCCCACGCCCTTTTCCGGCGCGGAGAGCGCCGCCGCCGCCGCCATCTTGATAGGGCGGCCACCTGGGCCACTGGTCTGGGGAGGGGACACGTCAGTGCCGCCAACAACGTCACAGGCCCGCCCGGCCCGCCGGCGCCTGATTGGCTGCCACTGCTGCTTACGCGTCGCGCTTCCTCCTCTGCCCCTCGTGTTCGGGGGAGTCGCTCTCTTTTTCCCTCGGCAGAGAAGAGGCGATGGCGGCGCTGGCATCTTTCGGCGCCCTGGCGCTACTCCTGCTGTCCAGCCTCTCCTGCTGCTCAGGTAGCGGCCTGGCCGGAGCTCCTTTCTGGCGAGCCTCTTTCCCACGACTGGTGGTGCGTGGGGGGAGGAGGGGTGCGGGCGAAGCAGGGTTCTGGGCCTTCTTCCTCCGAGAGGCAGGTGGCCTCGGGGCGCGGCCGCGGAGGCCACCACGCGCTCCTGCACCACACACGTTTACCCAGCAGCCTGGGTAAGAAACAGCCGAAGCTTTTCTGTCTACTCCCGCGAGGAAGAGCCCCAGAGTCTGCCCTGTGCGCCCGCTTCCCAGCTCCAGCAGGGAGAGTGACACCCGTCCCTGCTCCGCCTCCGGAGCTCCCAGTCCCGGAGGGCGGGGAGGGGGGTCGGACAAGAGCAAAACTGTGCAGCGCGGGGCGATAGAAGTGAGAAACTAGGCTGGTGGGAGAGCAGGCACCTGACCCGCTGAGGTGGGACCCGGCCTCCCCAGGCAGGGAGCTGTAAATGAACAGGGGAAGCAGGGTTGTGCCAGGCGGAGGGACCATGAGCTCCGGCAAGTTAGACAGGAGCAGAAGAAGAGGGGGGGAGGTAAAAGGGGTTGGGAGCAGGGGAGGGCTTGGGCGCCAGGCTGGACTGTTCACCTTTTCCCTGAGGCCCTGGTGTATTCTTAAGGGGCTTTTCAGGAGAGCTGAACCACAGTCAGATAGTGAACATTCTTGCGAGATTCTTAACACCTGGTGGCAGGGTTGAGCTCAAAAATGGAGTCCAGAAGTGTGTTTAGGAGGAGGTCCTTGCCAGAACCAGCGCTAGGCTTGGGGGGCCTGGAATGGGTCCGGGATCCCGTCTATACATTCACTTTACCTGCCTTGCTCAGGTCAGAGCCCCTGGTGCCTGGAGTGTTGCATCAGCCTAACTGGATTTCTTGCCTGCACCCTTTTCACCTCCCCTTTGGGAATTAGCCACAGTGTAGCCAGTGATGTCTGGGAGGGACAAACCTGGCAGTAAAATCCTTTGGTGCTCCACAGGGTCCATAGGACAATGGCCAAGCTTAGTGGGACACAGATGTGGCTCCTGAGAACCAGCCCCCACTGATGTTCCCAGGCTGCTTCCTCCTGTTGCCCAGACCCAAAGCTTCTCTGTCTCAGTCTAACACATGGCTGTGCCAGGACACATTCAGAGAGCAGTTAGCAGAGAACTTCCCCACTGGTAGCATCTGCTTGGCACCCCGTGATTTAGGCAGTGCGCTTCCTGTAACCCGTAGGAGTTGGGTCTTCAGCAGTGTGAAGTGGCTGAGGCAGCATATCCTTTCTGTCCAGGCAGCCCTGTTAAAGGGGACAAGATGTGCCCATTTCCTTCCCTTGGGCAACTCTGGGTCCAGTCTTGGCCTTCTGTCAGCTATGGCTGGAGGCAGAGACCCCTTCATCTCAAGGCCTTGTGCGTTGCAAGCAGCGCTATGCTTGGTGTCTGCAGAGGGTCCCTTCTGTCAACCGTCCAGGGCAGCCTGCAGCCCCAAATCACTGCATGGCTTCCCTGTCACAGGCCCGGGCACAGGTTGCGGTTGTGCAGCGAACTCATCCCGTTGCTGCTGCCCCTCCCCCCAACAAACACACACACACACTCTTTTTGGGTCTCTCCCTCGCTCCCTCTCCCCTGCTCTTCTTTTGCCCTCACATTTAGGTTCCATTTATACAAAGCCTTTCTATCCACCCCACCTCCCCAGCCTTCCTTCAAGGCCATCCCACCCTGCCCCCCCTTACTGCTGTATTTCTGACTAAGCATTTGGATCCGTCTCCTGCCTCCCCACCTGACAGGTTGCAAAGGGCCTTGTATGTCAACTGACAAGATCTGGGAAGTGGGTCTGGGTGGCCCCTTCTGCCCCCTAACCCAGCACACACAAGTTAGGCTCTACGTAGACCTGTCTACCTCCCCCCACAGCAGAGGCCTGCGTGGAGCCCCAGATCACCCCTTCCTACTACACCACCTCGGATGCTGTCATTTCCACCGAGACCGTTTTCGTCGTGGAGATCTCCCTGACGTGCAAGAACAGGGTCCAGGTGAGGCAGCGGGGGTTCAGCCAGGAAGTGCTGGGGCAGGAAGTAGGCAGCGAGCCTGGGGCCTGGAGCAGCCGTTCCTCACTGGCAGTTGATGGGGTCAGACCCACGCACCCACGCAGGCGGGGGGAGAGTGAGGATTCGGACTTAGGGGTGTGGGGAGAGGTCAGGGTAGAGCCAGGCCAGACCGTTTAGAGCAGGTGTTACACAAACATTTTCTTAGTCTGCTCTACCTAGTTGCGAAACCATGAGCAGACGCTTGCTGTGCCTGGTAAGAGCGTATGCCAAAGTGAGAAACAGCAGGGCTGTAGCCCCTGGGCTCCTGTGTCCCTTCTCTGGTTGTTGTCTGCCACGGTGTGGCCTTTCTGGCTTGAGCACGACACTCCTTGGGCGGCTCATTGGACACCCGTGGACCCCAGTGCCCGCTTCTGGGCTCAGAGGCATAATGACTACACTTGAGTCAGCCTGCCTCTGTCCACAGTTAACAGGCTTGCTGTGGGTTAGGGAGGCTAGGCCACAGGGGGGATGTGCCTCCCCACACACAGGGAGACACGCAGAGAGGCAGTGACCGCATCGATGGGTGTTGACTTCATGGCATGGCCCTGGTTCTCCCGTCATGCCCCCTGCACACACACCACAGTCCCTGTGGGCAGCACAGCGGGGCTTCTGTTGACCGCCAGAGAGCGGGGAAGGTGACTATCTTTGTCCCCTCTCCCAGAACATGGCTCTTTATGCTGATGTCAGTGGAAAGCAGTTTCCTGTCACCCGGGGCCAGGACGTGGGGCGCTACCAGGTAAGGGACGCTGCGGTTGCCGTTTGAGTGGAGGTCACCTGCTCACTAGGACTCTGAAGCCCTGGGGGTGGCCCAGTGGAGGAGCATTGAGGTGCTGTGGCGTGTCCGGCGGGGGGTGGCACTGTCAGCTCCAGCCAGGGCCGAACGTCCTCAACCCAGGTGTCCTGGAGCGTAGACCACAAGAGCGCCCGCGCAGGCACCTACGAGGTCAGATTCTTCGATGAGGAGTCCTACAGCCTCCTGAGGAAGGTGAGGGTCGGTCTCCGGCAGCCTTTCCTGGGCCTCCGGGAGGGAGGGCGCGCCCCACTTCACAGCCGCCTCCACCCTGCAGCCCCCCTCACCGTAGCTCCAGGCCAGTAGGGGCCTCGAGTTCGGGGAGCAAAATGGCTGGGTGGGCACCTCCCGTGTTCCTCTCTTGCCTGGTTCTCCTCTTCCACGACCCAGGCCAATGTTCCTGCCTGCCCAACCCCCTCCCCGCCCTACCTGGCAGCACCCGTCACCCCAGCGTCCCCTTTGCAGGCTCAGAGAAATAACGAGGATATTTCCATCATCCCGCCACTGTTCACAGTCAGCGTGGACCACCGGGTGAGTGCACTGAAGACGCCGCCCCGGCTCAGGGGACACAGGGAGCACACAGCAAGCCTCGCTCTTTTTGAGGGATGGGATTAAGCCATAGTTGGCCAGTGCCTTCCGGCCCCGGAGGGAGAGTGACTAGGGCTGGCTGGCTCCCCGCTGGCTCTCCCCTGACCTGACTTTGGTCTCCTTTCTTGCAGGGCACCTGGAACGGGCCCTGGGTCTCTACCGAGGTGTTGGCTGCTGCCATCGGCCTAGTGATCTACTACCTGGCCTTCAGTGCCAAGAGTCACATCCAGGCCTGAAGGCGGCACCCCAGGGCTGTGGCTACTTTATTTAAAAAATAAACAGCTGCTCGCTCTGACCAGCATTCAGGATGTGGGCTCCTGACTCGCACCGTCATGCCTTCTGCGCACGGGCAGAGCTGGGAAGCCGGCGCCCGTGCCCATGCGGACAGTGTAGGGTTGGTGTATTTGCTCCACACTCTGCCGTCGCAGGTTCTCCTTCCTTGGCACCAGTTCAGCCTTCCTTGCCTGCTGCCCCCCCCCCCATCTGCCTTCTGTCCCTCCCAGCTGTATGATCTCCGGGTGGCCGCCCTATCAGCAGAAAGAGATGACCGCCCGCGCCCCCCCCCCCCACGCCCTGAGAGCTGCCATCCTCTCCCAGTTCCGGCCTCACACCTTCTCTGACGCCTTGCCCTGAGCACCGAGAGGGGCCGGGCACGTGCAGGGTGGCTCGTGACCTGGCCCTGCCTGGGGACCTCCTCCAGACTGGGGAACACCAGCCTCTCCCTGTGCCTTGTCCCTCACTCCTCTGGACGTGGGTGAGGATGTAAAGACTGGTGAGCCCAGGGAGGCCCTGGGGAAGAGCTGGCTCCTGACCGCTGAGGGCGGGGCTCCGACCAGAGACTTGCGGCCCGGTCCCCTGAGGATCAGACCAGGCTGGGACTACTAGTGGGTGGGCTTTCTGGCTTTCAGAGAAAGACCCGTGGTAGGAGTTCAAGGGCTGCCTGCCGCTCCCCCTCACTGCCAAGGAGTGAAGGGAGATGGGTCCCCACGTCCTGCCTGCCAACAGTCTGCAGGGCAGGCAGGGTGGACAGTGGCAGCTTCTGGCCGAGTGGCTCTTGGTTCTGCTCAACAGCAGTAGGACCCAAACAGGAAGTCACTGTTCCAGGGCAGCGGCAGCTAAGGGTTGCTGGCCTTCCTGGTACCACCTCTCCCACTGTTGGCTTCTGCGGAACAAGGGACACCAGTTGATGGGCCGGTCTTGGCCCACATCCAAACAGCACTGGGCCTCCAGCACTCCCCTCTCCCCCAGGGCAAGGTTGGAGTGCCTCTAGAGAGGGTCGCCCAGCGACAGTTAGCCTCGGTCTTCAACTGATCTCCAGCCAGTTTCCTGAACCAGGGACTGAGTCCTTGGATCCCCAGCCTTCCCCACAGGGCCCGCTTGGGCCCAGGTGTCCCCTCCAGGGGAAGAGATGTGCCCAGTGCTGGACTCCAGGGTCCCCAGAGGGCAGAGGCAGCCGATGGCTCCAGGACGAGCCCCAACCCCTTGAGCTCCCATGTGCTGCTCACTACCAAGCGCTTTCCTGCCTTCCAGGTTGCTGGTGTTCCAGGGCTGCCTTGCGATATGCCGGGCCTTCCCTGGCCTTCCCTCCCGGCTGCTCAGACAACAGTTCACAGGTGGGGCCGGCCCTCAGCCCAGCCTTCCCTGCAGAGCAGCTGGCTTCTGGAACACTCGCTCTGATTCTCGCTAATGCCCATCACTGCAAATTAGGGAGATCAGCGACAGGACTGTGCTGATGTTTCTCGGTAGAACCTTCATGCATCCTCGCCCGCTCCAGCTGCTGGCGGTCTGCTGCAGACCGCTCCTCCACTGCTGTACTGCCCACCCCAGGGGGCGAGGCGCTCACAGCCCAGGGCCCCACCCAGCGCTTAGCATGTGCCCCGCAGTTCCATTCAGTGCAGCAAACCACAGGCCTTCTGCTAAGTGGCGGAGGAGGGCAGAACCCGCTTCTCAAGGGCTCCGGTAGACCAGCGTTGTCCACCTGGCAGAGGCCTGGTTGAGCACGGGTGGCAGGGCCTACCTCTGGGCATCACCCTGTGACCTCATACTTGTGAAACGATTCCGGTGATGGTCAACGCCTCTTCTCAGAGCATAAGATGGACTTGAGAAGACCCGGCTGCTCCCCAGTGGTAGAGAAAGAGCTTTCAACTGACCCAAGCCTGCCCACCCTGGTCCCCCCACCACAACCACCACAAGCGACGTCTCTTCTCCAGCCCTACGGGAATGAACACAGGGAGGCCAAGAGTCACCTCAGAAAGGCAGCTTGCTTTATTCTCTCGGTGCTGATGCGGGGCGGGGCGGGGCGGCCAGTCTGCCTCCAGCTGCGGCTGAGTTACAAGGGCCCTGGGCCGGGCCTGGTCCACACTTGCAGCGGGGTACAGAGCATCTCCCCAGTCAGCCCAGCTGGCAGGGCCCGGCTCTCTCTCCGGTCCAGGCCTCTCCCTTAGCTCTCCCTCGGTCATTGGGGAACTGAGTGGCCCCCAGGGCGGGCCACACAAGCCACATCGGAGGTTCCCCATCCACACACCTCAAGAGTGGAGACCCCCAAGAAAGCTGCTTCCCATTCTCCCTGTCCTCCCCCCCCCCCGCCCTCCCCCTGCCCCAGCCCTCCCTCTCCTCCTCCCCCCACCCACCTCCTTCCCAGCCATCACTGGGGCTTCCACTTTTGTCAGGCTGCCTGAAGGAGCTGCCAGCCCCCCCCCACCCCAGCAGGTCCACAAAACAGAAAGACAACAATTGGCAAGCACGGAAAAAGGGAAAAACACCCACAAAACTCAGGGGTGCCTTTGTCTACAAATAACCAAGGCCTCTGGCAGGGGCGAGGCTGTGCTCAGCTTCAAAGCCAGGCGTTCTCTTGTGCTTAGGACAGTCCTCTTGACCTCTGCTTTCCAGCTGGACTTTTCCTGTCCCCAAGCACCCACGCTGAGAGCTCTGGGGGGTGCGCGTGTGCGTGCGTACATGTGCCTGGGCCTATGTTGCGCACCCATGGCCCACACGAAGCTGAAGGGGGGCCTGCGACGGGCCTGCCCCCTGCACCATGCCTGCTGTCGACGCGGTCGCCGAACTCGGGAGAGCGGGAAGTAGCCGACGGAGAGAAGCGTCCCTTCTCCTGGGGGTTTCTCTCTGGTCACAAAGTCCTGTGCGCACGCACGGACACACACTAGATTCTAAGGAAGAGTAGGGAATGGGGCATCTTGGGAGGCTCACTGGACCTGGGCTGGGGCGGGGGGCCCTCCCCGGAGCGCAGCGGGGCTCAGACGGTGGTGACGGAGAGCAGAGGGTTGTAGACCCGCTTGCCGTCGGCAGAGCGCGTGCCGTGGGCCAGCATCTCCTGGATGGTGATCCAGTTATCCAGGATCTTCTTGTTCCGCTTCTTCATGGTTTTGCGGTGGCTCAAGGCGATGATGTTGAGCTCGGCCTTGCTGTCGCCGTTCTGCTGCTCCCTCAGGCACTCCAGCCGGCTCTGCATCATGAACTCGCGCCGCTTCCGCTGCTCCCGGGCCCGGATCAGGTGCTGCTTCCGCTCCTCCTTGCTCCAGTAGCGGCCCATCTTCATCTCGCTCACCGCGTCGTCATCCGTGGTCATGCCGCTGCGCTCCTCGCGGATCTTCAGGGCCCGGGCTTTGAGGAGGCGATCGCGCACGGGCCGCTTGGCCACGTAGCGGGTTCCGTCGCTGCGCACCTTGACCTTCCACTCCATGCGGGGTGCTTCGGGGGCCACCACGGCCCCGCTCACGCGAGGGCCTGCGGCCAGACTCAGGGGGCCGTGGCCCAGCTCCTCCAGGCCGCGCGGCGGGGCCAGCTGCACGCAGCTGTGGTAGTGCTCGCCCTCCTGGCCCTGGCCACGGTGGCGCCGGGACAGGTACGGGCTGCCTTCGGGACCCACGCGTTCCAGGGTTGCGCCCGTCTTGGGGCTTCGGCGGACACGCTCCTCCGCGTGCTGTCTCCTGCCCACCTCGGGATCCCGGGAAAGAGAGCGGAACTTGGCGGGGCTCCCATGCAGGGGAGCTGCCTTGGGGTGGGCGCTGACCACGGGGCCGGAAGAGGTCCGGTTCAAGTTGGAGTTGCCGGCAGCAGCCCGCTTCAGGGGGCTGTCCGGCGAGGGCTCGGCGAGCAGCGGGGTGCTGCGGCAGCTCTCCCCGGTGTTGTAGGCGCTGGTGCTGTCCTTGTCCGACTTCTCGGGCAACTCGGAGATGTCTGACAGCTCGTGCTTCTTGGGCTCCGCGGCACCCAGGTCGTAGAGACTCTCCTCCTCCAGCAACCAGGCCTTCATGCAGCGCTCCCGCAGCTGCTGCATCTTCTGCGCCCGCAGGACGTTCCGGCACTTGAACTCCAGGTGCCGCAGCTCCTCCTCCAGCATGGCCATCTCGTGGCCCAGGCTCTCGTTGCGGTTCACGTCTAGGGCGCTATTGCCGCCCGCGGCCCGGGGGAAGAGCAGGCCCGGCTGGTTGCCATTCTCCAGGTGGCCCTTGATCTCCAGCAGCTCCCGGTAGCGCTCGTACTCCTCATCGGTGAGGCCGGGGACGTCGCCTCCGCCCAGCCCCGCCCCCTCTGCCAGCAGCGAGTCCATGCTGAAGTGCAGGTCCCGGCTCTTGCGCAGGGCCCCAGGGGTGTTGGCGGCACTGGCGGGCTCGTCCCCCAGAAGGTCGTGCTCGGAGCTCTCCTCGGTGCGGGTGCTCTCATCAGTACGGCCCACACCGCTATCCAGCTCCTGGCTGTTGCTCAGACCCGTGCCCGCATCAGGGACCCCTTTCTCCTCTTCGTGGCCAAGCTGGAGCAGAAAGATGAGTCCCACTCGGTGTGCGTCCCGCAGGCCAGGCTTGGGGTCAGAAGGGCCTTTGGGTCCAGCCCGTCTGCCACCTTCCCCAGCTCCGTGGCCTCCCACCCGCCCTGCCTCCTTCCTCACCTGCTGGGCAGGGGGAGATCTCAGCTTCCGTGCACGCAGGTCCCCCTCGTGCTCAGAGCCAAATTCATCCAGAAAGTCATCCCGGTCACTGTCCTTCCACCGCTTTGCCAGCTGCAGAGACAGAACTGTGCTGTCCCCACTGCTTTAAGGACCGCCCTGGACACAACCCCACTGGTTGCCTTTAAGTACCCTACCCGGTCTCCTGGTCTCAGTGAAGTTGAATGAACCCAGGTGAGAGGGCGGCCGCAGCACACTCAGTCCTCAGAGGCCGGAAGGGGAAATGGGCCCCAAAGACACGCCCCACCCTCCATCAGCAGCCCCCACAGAAAGCCCGATGCCAGGGGTCCCGGAGGGCCCTGCCGGGCGCACACACACCTGGCTCTCGGGCCGGGCCACCAGCAGGGAGATGTTGGTGTTCTCCTCCTGGCTCAGAATGGCCACCGCCTCCTCCCGATTCTGGACGTCCACACCATTGATCTGCGACAAGCCAAGGGACCATCACACAGAATGCCAGGGCTGGCTCTGGGGCGGGCCCTGCCCTGGTGGAGCGTCCTGGGCTAGGAAAGGCTCTTGAGCTTTGACAAGATGGAAATGAAGTAGAAGGTGCCCAGGGAGAGGAAGGGGTCCGTGTGCCAGAGCAGCACAGACCCTCGATGCCAGCAGATCCCCCAGGGCAGCTGGACCGGGGAGAGAGAAGACCCAGCCCCGGTTTCAGGCACAGCAGGATGTCTAGCCATCGGGCGAGGCTCCTGGCAGGAGAGAGCTGGGACTGGCTAGGGAGAGATCCGTGGGCAGCCAGGGCAGCGGGGCCACGGTCAGGCCCGTACGCGGCCACTCACCTGGATGATGCGGTCTCCCTCGCGGATCCGGCCGTCTTTGGCTGCAATGCTATTGGGGTTCACCTGCAAGGCATCCTTCACTCGGGTTCCCTTTCGGGAGCAAGGGGTGGCCTCACCTTGGGGAGGGGAGTCTGAAACCAAACTGCAATCTCCTTGCTTGCCCCCTCCTCAGCTCGGACTGGAAGCTTCCGAGCTCCAGGAGGCAGGGACAAAACAGAGGGCCTTGGGCTAGTCACCTCTCCCCAGCACCGGCCAGCTAAAATCTCCCCATGCCCAGGCCCCCAGCTGTCACTCGTATACTCTTGTGCCTGGAAACCTGTTCTTTTCCACGTCAGAGGCTGGGCAAATGCTGGAAGCCGAACACTTCCCCGTCCTTTGCCCCCCCCCAGCTCTGGGGCTCCATGGGCAGTAAGGTATCCACACAAAGGTTGACTTGAGAATGCGGGCGGCTCGACGCACCACGTCCACCACGGACAGGTGGGAAAGAACAACCCTGTGAGTACCAGGGGGCGCTGGCTGCGGGCCGTGGGAGGAAGAGCAAAGCTGGGCCCAGACCTCAGCTTCGCTCCCGGTCCCAGCCCAGGCTCGAGTCTCCCGGGGAGGACGGCGGGGGCTGAACACAGGCCCCATGGTACTGAGCAGGCGCCACCCCTGGCAGCCGGGGCTTTCCGGGCGGCCTCAGAGCCCCGCGCCGCATGGAGAGTCCACAGGGATCGGGCGGTGCGGGCACTCTCCGTGTGGCTGCGTGTGGCTGCCGTGTCACCCACCACCACGACGCCCCGCCCTCCCCACTGCCGGCGGCCCGGGGGGGGGGGGGCCCGCGGAGAAGGCCTGGAGCCCCACCACCTCCTAGAGGCCCGCCCCCACGCCCCGCCGTCGTACCTCCCCAACGTAGATGCCCAGGTCCTCCTCCTCGTCCGTGCGGTAGCACACCATCAGGCCGAGCTTGTCCCGGTGGCTGGTCTTATACAGCTCCACCTCCTGCCACAGCGGGCGTGGGGAAGCAAAGGAAGAAAGCCCCCAAAACCGGTGAGCGCGGAGGCATGCTAGCGGCCGGCAGCCGCGGCCCAGCCCCAACCCCAGCAGCACGCCGCCGGAAGCAAGTTTCCAGCCTCCAGCTTAGAGGGTCTCTCTTACCATCCCAAGTGGCGCACGTGTGCCGCGGTCTCCCCGCCAGGAAATGCCTGAGACACACGCGAGACGCACGGCACACAGAGGACACAGACATGCGTGGGACACAGACTCGCTGACACAGACTGGCTAAGGGACCTCGCCCACGCCCCTCCCCGACTCAGCCCCACTTGACCCGCCTTGGCCCGTGAGCCTGAGTAGGCAGCCGTGCATCTCGGCCGCTGGGGACAAGGGGAGCCAGGCCTGAGCTGGGCTGCGGACAGCCGTGCCGGGGCTCCTGAAGCTGGCTCACCTCATACTCCAGCTCGTCCATGCGGTCTGCCTCCTGCGGGCCGCCCTCCATGAACTCCGCCGGGTCATAATACTCATGGCTGATGGGGGGGCTGCCCAGGAGAAGTGAGGTCAGGCCAGCCATCTGCTCCTCTAGTGCCCTAGCCCCAGCTCCTGGGCTGGCCGCTCCCACTGAGCTCAGCATGGAGCCCCTCGTTCTGAGCTACGTGCATCCGTGCAAAGACCAGGAATGCTTCTTGAACGCGAGTGTGCAGGGCTCTGCACTGAGGACACGGGCATGCCTCGCTCTCCCCACTCCATCCCGCCCTGTCGACCAGCTCTCCCCACTCCATCCCGCCCTGTAGCCCAGCCCAGCCGGCAGGGTACCCACTTCTCTAAAGTGCAGGTGCCACCCACCCCACCCCAGCACTGGCCCCGCCCATGCAACGCCCCCAGGAGTTATCCAGGCCCCAGAGGACTGCAGGGGAGTAGAGGAGGACCCATTCTACCTCCAGGGCAGCCCTCCTTGCCCCAAGGCTAAGCGCGGCTGCCGGGGGCCTCACTCTCTGCGGAGGAGGGCATCCTGGGACCCCCCCGCCCTGCAGCACCGGTTTAGATTAGCGGAATGAGCCACCAGGCCTGGATGAGATGCCCTTCTTCGGAAGGGGCCAGAAAGAAGCCGAACAGATGGAGGAAGTGCAGAACAGCGGAAGCATGGGACAGATAAGGATGTGAGAAGATTCAAGGAAGGAAGCTTGAGAGGCAGAAGACGATGGACGGCAGAGAAGACAGGATGGAAGAGGAGCAAGGTCCCGGGAGGGGGACGGGAGGTACCAAAGGGAGCCTGTGTGTGAAGTCTCCCCGGGCCCTTCACCGGCTGCTGTCCAGCCTGAGGCTGCAGACGCCTACAGACTGCTGAGCCCTTGGAGGTCCCAGTCGGCTCTGGAGGCCAAGCAGCCTGCTTCCTGCCCAAGAGGGCAGGGTAGGCAGGGTCTCCCTGCCGCGCCCAGAGCTGCGGCCACGTAGCCTCTGGGTGGCGTGCCCTCTCTGGAGGCAGGGCCCGGGGCCCTCCTGAGGGCGACTCACAGCTCAGATAGGACGTACGGCTCCAGGATGACCATGGGCGGGGTGGGCGGGCGCAGCTTGCCCAGCGCCATGATATGCTCAAAGGTGATGTCGGTCTGAGTGCCACTGTCCACCAGCTGCAGGTCATGGCACGAGCTGTCCCCCCGGAGGCGGGGGCTGCGTCTCAGCACCTGGATCACTAGAGGCTCCTTGGAGGAGCGGAGGGCCTCCAGGGTTTGCTCCTGAGACAGCTTGGAGAGCTCCTTCCCGTTCACCTGCGGCAGAGACACGCCCCCGTGAGAACCCGCCAGCCGCTCCCACTCTCCAGCTCTCCATGGCCGAGTGCGCTCTCCACCCTCATGCCCCCGAGACGTGAGCCCCACGTCTCAGCCCTACCCCTACATGGTGCTGCCTGGGCCTGAGGGAACCCCCGGGACTCCGCCCCCACCCTAGACATCCAGCAGGAGCCCCCCAGGCTTCGGTCCTCAGTGCTCCTGAGGACCAACTTTTCCTCCAGGCGGCACAGAGGCCAGAGCTAGCTTCTAGGAGACCCGCAGCGAGGCCCCCTTGGCAACGACGGCACTTCTGTCGTGCTCATCCGACATCAGGGCTGGAGGAAGACCTGGACCCCTCTCCCCGTGGAGTCAGTCCATAACTGGGTTCAGGCAGGAGGGTCGAAAAGAGCACGCAGACGTCAAGGACAGGAGCTGTCCTCAAGCCAATGACGAAATCACTGAAGACAAAGGGTGACCCCCACAGAGCCCCCTGACGTGGCAAGACAACCTAAGGGAGGTGTCAATCAAGTGACCCTCGCAAGACAACCGCCATTTCTTGAGCACCCGATGTGTGTCTCCCCTGGATCCTGACCCCAACGCCCTATTGTGCCCATGAGGAAACCGAAGTCCAACAAAATGAAGGGAGTGAGTGAGTCAAGGTCACGAGCCGGGCTGCAGAGTGGCAGGAGCTGGGGAGAAGGCTGGTCTGCCGGCCTCAGGGGAAGGGAGAAAGGGAGGCGTGTTTGCAGGCCGAAGCAGACTCCGCACCAGTCAGCACGAAGAGTGCAGGATGAGGGGACAGGGGCCGCACTTGGGCACCGTGGCCAGGTTGTCCCAGTCTCCGAATTCCCACAGTGCCCTCCGTATCTCTGGGGGTCTCGGGGATGGGAGCTCTGCAGAGACATGCCCAGTCCAACTGCGAAATAGCATGTCCCAGCTGCTACGGAACAGACCAACGCCTGGACGTCACTCCAGGGTCACGGCCGTGTCAGAAAAGCCAACAATTACCTATCCACCACTTCATTCTGTCCTTGTAGATAAGAAGCTCAGTATTGAGGTTTCCCGTCTCCACAAACTTTCCCTGGTCAGAAGACATTTTTTCTTAACCAATCTGGTCTACTTATGCAAGAAACACAGGTTCATTGTAGAACATTTGAAAACTACAGGAAACCATAAGGAAGAACACAGAAATCTGCCAAGAAGTTACTAGTTGCCAACTAAAGGTAAGTGTGAGATGTGGTCAGTACCGCCAGGGAGACCACAGTGTGGGGCGCAGGGGGCACAGGAGAAACTCAGGAAGCTGTGGGCAGGGCGGCAAGTACTCCAAGCTCATGACTTTCTAGTTCGACTAGACTCTCCTGTTAGTTAGCACTGTTAGCGTGACCGGTGCCTAGTGTGTCTGGCGTGTGCCTGTGTGTCTCTCCCTGGGCTGAGTGACACCACGGAAATCAGCCACAGCCCCGAACGCGGGCTTTTGGTCCTGGACATTTGCTAGCTCCCCACTGCTCGTAAGTCAAGGGCTTCCCTAAAATGTGTAAGGGCTGGGCTGTCAGCTGGGCTGTCAAAGGCTAGGTGTGCCCCTGAAACTCCCCGGGCAGGGCCACAATGAGGGCCACAAGGGACATTGAGAAATGCAGGAATGTCTTTCTCCCTGGAATCTGTTGTTTCACCTGCCACCTCGTTGCTATGGAAACCGGCCCAGACAGTGGGGAGGAGAATGCAGGGTGGGCTGGGAAGGCAGGAGGAGGAGGATGACGGGTGCTCACAGAGGTGCGGTCATCACAGTGAGGCCTGGGGCACCCAGCAGCTTCCCCTTGACCCACGGGCTCCTTCAGCTTCCTCTCTCCTTTTCCTCAGTCAGTGGGTGCTCCCGAGCCAACGAAGAGGAGTGGGGCAGAGACACGTCCTGGCAAGTTAGAAACAGGCCCCTCCCAAACCGGGTGTGGGCTCCCGACCAGGTAGGGAAGCGGGGGGCGGGGGGTGTCGGGGATGAGCAAAGCAGCCTGGGGCCAGGCACACAGTGCCGACCCAGTGCTCTGCAAACACCTGTGCTCGTCTTGCCCCGAGCCCGGCCCTTGTCCTGCCACCATGAGTTACAGAAAGACCACGGGGGCCTGCTCCAGTCTCAGCCTGTCTGAACCCAGGACGGCTTGCCCTGCGACTCCCCGCGACTCCCCACCAGGAGTCACAGGCAAATGTCTCCAGAAGCCCCGAGGGAGGAAGACATCCAAGACCTAATGCCGCCACTCCAAGGTCAGCCACGATCCAAAATGGACCAAAGTCCTAAAAGGACAAAGCGAAACTGCCTACTTTGGGCGGGAGGGACAATGTCCGCGATGCTGCGACAGAGAATTCTTTTTTTTTTTTAAAGATTTTATTTATTTATTTGATAGAGAGAGATCACAAGTAGGCAGAGAGGCAAGCAGAGAGAGGAGGAAGCAGGCTCAATCCCAGGACCCTGAGATCATGACCTGAGCCGACGGCGCCCCAGCGACAGAGAATTCTTAAGATCAACACGGGCCGCAAGAATGGAAGACACACGCTAAACGGTAAAACTTCTAAACAAAGGACAGAAACACAGTGAAAAGACAGGCTAAGAGGATCCTTACAGTGCATAGAACTGATAAGGGATTATCCAAAATACTCCGTAGTAAAGAATAATCCCAACAAAACCCTAAGACAATACAGAAACAGTAGGAAAGCTCACCGACTCACTAGCCCCCAGGCGAGGGAAGGACAGGCTTGGGGTTTGGGACTGCGGGCACAGGCGGCTTCAAAGCTGCCTTCTTAAGGAATAAATGTTGAGGCCACGAGGCCGAGACCCAGGCGGGAGGCAGCACGCGCCAATGCCAGAAGGACATGCAATGCTTTTCTGTACTTGAGAAATGTTTCAGGACTGTCCCACGGGAGGGGACGGGGACAGGGACAGCCAGGGGCAGGGGAGGCCAGTCCCCTACTCGGAGGGGGACAGAGCACGCTGGCGGGCCGCGTGGCCGGCGCAGCGGGAGAAAGTGACTTGCCAGCACCAAGGACGGCGTCCGGCACGGGACAGGAGGGGCTGTGTCTGCGGGGCGGTGGCCTGTGTGGGTGGGCGGTAGGCCCCGCGGTAACAGCGTCGGCCAGAGACCCTGTGTGGAAGCCCGTTCTCCTTCCCCTCCCTCCCCTCTCCGCCCCACGCATCCGCCCGGATCCCTCCCTCTCCGGATCCCTCCCTCTCCTTCGTGTCTCCCCTCTCCCCCCCCAACCCCGTCCCGTGCACCCTTCTTTACTCCCTCAGCAGCTGCTCGTCCCTTCCTGCCCCTTCCTGTCACCTACACCCACTCAAGGACAGGTGCCCAGGTGCGTCCGCCTCCACTCTGCTCTGGGTCTGTCTCTCCCACCAGGCCAGGGCGCCTGCTTTTTTCTTTTTTTTTTTGTTAATTTTTTTATATCAAAAAATTTTTAGACTCTCCAGGCAGACTCCCCACTGAGAGCACAGCCCCGGTGAGACAGGGTGCTCGATCGTGAGACCCGTGAGGTCATGCATGACCCATACAGCCAGAAGGAATCCAGAATTAGGGTCACAGTGGGAACTGTCATTTCCACTTCAGGGACGGCAATACCTGCTGGCCACACCCATTGTCAGAAACTCATTATTAGAAGATGTTCCCTTCTCAAGTACAAACCTCTCTTCTTTGGAACATTCCAGAAGACATCCACTGTGTCTTCCAACACTCCACATACACCTGAAGCCCACCTGAAATGTCCCCCCGCCACGCCCTGCCCCAGTTCCTGATGACTCATCTCCAGCTGGGCCGGCCTTGCCCTGCGCCAGGCATTACCCTGCCTTCGCTGGAACCATCTTCATAGCAAGCAAACCCTCAAGCACGGCCTCGCCTGAGGCAGACGTCATGCTCGCTACTCAGGAGCTCTCCACGCACGGCTCCATTTCCTGCTGCCCGGATGGGCCCGAGTGGGTTGACCTGAAACCCACAGCTCTAATCCAATCCCAGCTGAGCGGGAAGTCACTTCCCTTCCACTGTGGGGAGAGGGGACCCAAGCCTCAAGGCACCCCTTTGCTCAAAGTGGCCCGGGTGGCCCTCACACGGCCCTGGCAGGTGTGGCCTTGTTCCCGTCTACGCGCCGACAGAGCACGCAGGGCCCTAGGCCCGCAGGCACCGGAGCACCTTGCCAGCCCGGCCACCCTGGGCCCCAAGCACAGCTGCCAACGCCGGACCCTGACCCTGGCTGGCCCCGTCGCCCGGTCACGCTCTCTCCGTCTGGACCTCACACACTGATCTGATAAGCTCCCCGGACGAATCTGTCATTATCTGAAGAATCTTGGAAACATTCATCACCCCCTTCGGTCCAACAAATTTGCTCTAAGTAATAGATGTTCCTTAACACAGGTTCTAGGCTCATCCGTATTGCAGTAAGCACTAGTACTTCATTCCTTTTATGGCCGAATAACATTCCATCAGATGCCAGAATATTCCTTTATATGGAAGGACCACATTTTGTTTACCCATTCATCTGTCAATGGACATTGGATTGTTCCCACTTCGTGGCACCGTGAATAATGCCGCTATGAGTACTCGTGTGCAAGTGTTTGAGACCCAGTTTTCTACTCTCTGGGCTGTGCGTGTAGGAGTGGAAGTGCCCAGCCCTACGCTCCTACATTTAACTCAGTCAGGTACCAGCACCACTTCTAACGCCGACAACTCCACACCTAATTAAAGCACGCAGCTGCCCTACCACAGTCTTTGAGAAACACGCCTGTTTCTCAAAAAAGATATAATGGGGCGCCTGGGGGGCTCAGTGGGTGAAGGGTCGGACTCTTGGTTTTGGCTCAGGTTGTGATCTCAGGGCCGTGAGAGGCAGCCCAGGGCTGGGCTCCGAACTCAGCTCAGCTCACGGGAGACTCTGTCCCTCTGCCCCTCCTACCCCTCTAACAAATAAATAAACGTTTTTAAAGATTTTATTTATTTGACAGAGATCCCAAGTAGGCAGAGAGGCAGGCAGAGAGAGAGGGGGGAAGCAGGCTCCCCTTCTCTGACCTCTCTGACCTGAGCTGAAGGCAGAGGCTTTAACCCACTGAGCCACCCAGGTGCCCCAAATAAATAAATTTTTAAAGATTTATTTCTTGGGACGCCTGGGTGGCTCAGTTGGTTAAGCGGCTGCCTTCGGCTCAGGTCATGAACCCAGCGTCCTGGGATCGAGTCCCACATCGGGCTCCTTGCTCGGCGGGGAGCCTGCTTCTCCCTCTGCCTCTGCCTGCCACTCTGTCTGCCTGTGCTCGCTCATTCTCTCTCTCTCTCTGACAAATAAATAAATAAAATCTTAAAAAAAAAAGATTTATTTCTTTATTTTTGAGAGAGTGAGTGAGCAAGCAAGCACGAGCGGGAGAGGCAGAGGGAGAGGGAGAGAGAAACTCAAGCAGACTGCACTGACTGGAGAGCCCGACGCGGTGCTCAATCTCACGACCCTGAGATCATGACCCGAGCTGAAACTGAGGGCCAGACACTTCACTGACTGGGCCGTCCAGGCGCCCCAACAAAGAAATCTTTTTAAAAAAGATATAAAGGGGCACCTGGGGGGCTCAGTGGGTTAAGGCCTCTGCCTTCGGCTCAGGTCATGATCCCGGGATCCTGGGATCGAGCCCCGCATCGGGCTCTCTGCTCACCCGGGAGCCTGCTTCCTCCTCTCTCTCTGCCTGCTTCTCTGTGATCTCCGTCTGTCAAAAAAATAAATTAAAAATAAAATCTTTAAAAAAGATATAAAATGACATGTAAACTAGGTTGATTACCATACAAAATAAAAAGGATGGGAAAGAATGTATAAAATCATTGTAGGAAGGAAATCTGAGATTTTTCCCTCTTTTTTCCTGTACTGTTTTTTGAAAATAAAATAAATGTTTGTGAACTGCAAAATAAAAAAACATTATTGCTGGAAAATTCTCACTATAAAATATTAAGCAAAAGACCTGCTTAGACCAGGGCAACCCCAATTCTGGGAGCATGGGTCTGGGCATATGTTACATATATTCACATATGTGTTCAACACAATACTTTCTTTAAAGAATAGGAGAAAATTCACGGGAGAGAGTATTTACAGGTGACTTCTCTTTTCTCTTGTTCTTTCTAGTATTTTCTCCCATGAACATCGCCTTTATGATCATAGAGAAAACACACAAAAGCAATCTCACCCGATATATTCGGAGTCGTTCTCAGGCTCTGTGGCAGGGGACGGGTGTGTGCTCCCAGCCCCAGGACAGCGCGGGCTGGGAATGCGGCTTCTGGGCTCAGGGCCCTGGGTGCCAGCAACAGCAACAGCGAGCAGCACTAATGAAGTCACATCACATTCGACATCCACACCTGATCTGAGGTGGCTCAGGAGAAGCACTGCTTTCTCCCTCTACTGCCTTCCATTTCCTGCTAGGGTGTCCCCAAAAAGGAGCCTGGAATCCCAGATGGAATGAAGGAGGCCTGGGGGCGGGGGGAGCCGCTCGGGCTGAGGGCTCCAGGTGCGCGAGGTGAATCCCAGCCACCCACCCCCTAGAGGAGGTGGCCCCGAGGGCCCCGCCCCACGCCCACCCCAGGGGCCACTGGGAGACTGGCCTGACCACAGGGCTGGCCTTCGGGCCTTAATGGGCCTCAGGCCCCGGGGGCAGGACCGAGCAGACACCCACCCCGTGCCCCCAGCGCAGCACCCCTGCGGGCCGGCCCCCTCCTGCCTCCCTCTAAGGTGGGATTTACAGAAGGCGTCCTGTGGGTGATCGAGCTGTGGGCCCCAGTGTCTGAGCAGAAGAGGACAGGAGGCCCCTGGGACTGGGGGGTGGGCACTGACCCCATAAGCACCAGCCAACAAGGCAGGGAGGCAGAGCAGGCAGGCCCCCAGGTCTACCTTCAGAAGGAGCCTGTGGCCAACCCACACACAAGGCCCACCCCAGCCCCTTGATGCAAGCCAGGTCACAGCGGACCCCTTCCCACCAGGGGGTGGACAGGCACAGGGCAGCAGATCAGGTAGTGGGCTGAGACAAGACACAAGCTAAGGCAGGGACATACCTCAACTCGGGTTCTAAAGGAGGGTGGGGAAGGAGCTCCAATGGGGGAAGAACTTTCTAGCAATCAGGGGTGTTGGGGGTGAGCAAAGAAGGTGAGGGGGGATGTCAGAGGCTACAGTGGGGATGGATCTGGGCAATTGAGCCACTGCCCACTTGTCTCTCTCATTCCAGGCAACTGAAGACAAGGAAGTCCTGGGACGGACCTGTGAGGTCCCACATGCGGCTTCTCCAGGGAGCAGAGGGACAGTGGAGAATGAGCCCCGGAAGCAGGGAGGCAGACTGCTTTGAGCCTGGTGGGAAGGTGGGAAGGGGAGGGGCAAAGCTGTCCCTGGCAGGGAGTCCAGGGGATGAGGGCAGCACAGGGTTCCTGGGTGCACGAGGGACTGTCTGTGTCCCCGGACAGCAGGGAACCACTGGAAGGAAGAGGGCACATGCTCCTTCTCCAGCCGAGCATTGGAAGAACAGGAAGAACAGCCACGAACCAGACAGACATGTGATCCCTGTGCTCGGAGAAGCTGGTGCCAGGGCGGAACCCAGGCGAGAAGCAAGCGAGTGAGGCCTTCTGGCACCGCAGTCAGAGCCCTAAGTCCCGCTGTAGAAAAAGCTCAAGTGGGGCCTGCTTTAGATGGAGTGTGCAGGGACAGTGTCCCTGGGGACGCCTGACCTAAGACCTGAATGACGGCAAGCAGCCAGCCACGGTAGGGACTTTGAAGAATGTTCCAGCCAGAGCTAAGCCCTTGGTGCTCTCTGGAGAGTGCCGGGCACACACAGGACAGGCCCCCCCATGGCCCCGGCAGAGGAGGTGGGGAAAGGAGCCGCAGGCTACTACAGCAGCCCAGACCGGAGATCATGGTGGCTCGGCCTGGGATGGAGGTGGCGGTGGAGAAGGGGACCCGAAGGGAGGAAGGATGCCTGACAAGCACAGAGTCGATGCCCGGCCTTGCTCCCCGTCAGGAAGGCGCACATCAAAAGCACAGTGAGATCCCCACTCACGTCCACTAGGATGGCTGGGGTGGCGAGGGGGAAGACGGGGGGGATGCACTGGGGGGGATGGAAGATGGGACAGTGGCTATAGAGAAGTCCAGAAAACAGGCATCCACACGGAAAGGCGCAGACACCTGTTCATAGCGGCACGGTCCGTAACCGCCGACACCTGGAAGCCACCTCGAATCTGCCCACAGATGGATCAATGCAACACGGTAACATCCACGGCAGGGATGGGTTATGCCCCGCAGAAAGGGACGAGGGCCTGACAAGTGAAAGAAGGCAGACTGCAAAGGCCACCTGTGTGATTCCACAACAGCAAATCCGTAGGGACAGAAAGCACAGGAGCGGGTGCCGGGGGCTAGGGGGAGGGAGAATGGGGATTGCTTCCTTAATGAAGTTCCATTTTGGGGTGATAAACATGTTCTGGAAATAAGAGTGGCGATGGTTGCACAACACTGTGAATGTACATGGCACTGATGGCAAATCTGATGTCCCAGCCTTTCCCGCAGTAAAAATATAAGAGTGCCACCCGGATCCGCAGAGACCATGACGGTGAGGGTCACTGTGGACGATGCGGGCGTTGGGGGGAAACAGGGAAAATGGGCATATTTTATTAATGGAAAAATTTTTTCTCAGATTTGAAGATCCTGAGACATGCCAACATCCTTGATGGCCGCGCTGCTCCTCCTACATGTGTCCCGAATCATGAGATTGGGGGGGGCGCTCTCCCACTTCCTCTGCCTCCACCTTTCTCTCGAAGATAAATAAATAAATAAATCTTAAAGAAAGAAAAAGTGGGTCTCCTGGGTGGGTCAGTTGGATAAGCGTCTGCCTTCAGCTCAAGTCATGATCCAGGGTCCTGGGATCAAGCCGTGCATCCAGTTCCTGCTCCGTGGGGAGCCTGCTTCTCCCCCTACTTGTGTGTTAAATAAATCTTTAGGGGCGCCTGGGTGGTTCAGTGGGTTAAGCCTCTGCCTTCAGCTCAGGTCATGATCCCAGGGTCCTGGGATCGAGCCCCACATCGGGCTCTCTGCTCGGCAGGGAGCCTGCTTCCCCCTCTCTCTCTGCCTGCCTCTCTGCTTACTTGTGATCTCTCTCTCTCTGTCAAATAAATAAATAAAATCTTTTAATAAATAAATAAATAAATAAATCTTTAGAATAATTAAATAAAATCTTTAGAAGAGAAAAAAAGGCCTGAGATGGGGCACCTGGGCAGTTCGGACGGCAGAGCATGCAGTGCTTGATGTCAGGGTTGTGGGTTTGAGCCCCACGTTGGGCCCCGAGATTACTTTAAAATAAAAATAAATTATATACAAAAGCATGAGATGAAGGAGATAACGGGGGGTTGAATGTAGACAGAAGAGGCCCACGGACGTTCATGAGGCTTACATTTAGCAGTTGAAGAGAGAGACCCAGAGTTTACAGCCAGCCAGAGAGAATCTAAGGAGGAAAGCTGAACAAGACGGCATGGAGGGGGAGGGAATGCCTGGCCCAGCAGCCAGAGTGGCCCTCGGCATCTGTTAAGGGGTGGACCACCGCTGGGCGGAGTGAGAAGCTTGGTCTGTACAGACACAGCGTTTGGGAACTTTTGCAGAGAATGGGGTCCCAGTGGCTGGGGGCTGCGGGTGAGCGCTGCCTTTGGGTTTTACCAGGAGAGACACCTGCGCGGTCTGAATGCTGATGGTAAGTTTACAAGAGGGAGACCTCAGGCCAAAGAGCGCGGGGGACACTGCAGCGGCGCAGGCCTTGGGGGACATGGGCGTAGGCGCGGGGAAGACGGAGGAAAAGAAGAACCACCAGCGGCAGGTGAAGGAGACACAGGAGCCACGAGGGGACACGGTAGGGAGGCGGGGCGGGGGCGAGAGCTATGCGGGAAGCCGGGTGACCAGTCGTGGCACAGCCTGGGCCAGCGGCCCACGGGGAAGGTGCTCTGCCCCGCCCCAGCCGCTTGGCCCCGACTGCGAAGCGGCGGCGCCCCGGGCGGCGGAGGGCGGGTCCCCGGCGCGCCAGCCCCGCCCCCGCGCCCCCCACCCCCCGCGTCCGAAGCCGCAGACAAAGAGGGCGGCGGCGCGAGCGGGGAGGCGGTCGTCTCCCGCGCGTCCTCTCCCAGCCTCGGCTGCGGCAAAGCCTCCGGGCCCCGACCTGGGGAGGCTGGCGCAGCTGTGCGGGGGGCTCCACGGGCGCTGTGCGGGGCGGCTGTGCTGCGGGATCTCCCGGAGGGTGGGGAGCACGGCGGGGGGGGGGAGGGGCCCCGGAAAGACCCCGGCCGGGCGGGGCCTGCGACCCCAGGGAGGCCTGCGAAAGGCCTCTTCCACTCGCCTGAACGCGGGGAGTGGAGGGGCTACCTACATAAATGTCTAGTGGGGCTCGAGGCTGCTACGTTAGGACCCTCCTAACCCCCCTCTGCGGATGGAGGGACAGACTAGGAGACAACAGAAACCGGAAGTTGCCCTCTGCAACTTGGGATAAATCAGTGCACCCTTGGGTCCTGATCGGTGGCTCTCAGCTCTGCTGACAGGTGTGACCTGGCCTCAAACAAGTGTTCCGTCGACGCCCAAACAAACGGAGCAGGGGGGAGAGAGAAAGCAGAGAAGGGAAGCCTGAGCCAAGGGCAGGCTCTCTGCACTCCTGTTTTCAATGGCCCAGCACAAGTCCTCCCTCCTGTTCTCCCAACTCTGGATTTTGAAAATGGTCAACCCACAGGACCGCTGCAACCCTGCATTCCCTTCAGGCAGCTCTCCCCCAGAGTGCACATTCCCACGCCGCTCTCTCCTTTCTATACACACGATTTTGCAAGAAAGATGCCAGCGCCATGCCTCCATTCCAGGAGAACCACCGTCATCAGCCACCCCCACATCTCCACAATGTACCCCTAATGCCCTTACAGCCCGTTTGTTTTGGTTTCCAGACCCAGGATCCAGTCAAGGACCACACACATTACATTTGGCTGTTATGTGTCTAGTATCCTTTACTCTAGAATAATCTATCCACTTTTTCTTTTTTTAACTTTCATGGCACTGATCTCGGAAGAGGTTTGGGGCAGCTGCCTTGTACAATGCCTGCGTCTGGGTCTGACAAATCGCTGGGTCCTGCCCCCTCTGGACCAACAGCATCAGGAAGCACTGGGATGAGGCCGTCCCACTGCTGGGGACTATTGATGTGCTTCAGTCACATGGTCATAATCACGGCTGCCAGGTCTCTCCTTTTCCCTTCCTAATTTACAAGGTACCGGGGTAAGACCTTGAGACCCTGTGACCATCGCATACCCTGACACCCTTTAAGTAATGGTTTTACCATTTGAGGAGGATCCTTGCCTAAATGAATCACATCGGTGGCTACGAAATGCCTTAATCTGGAAGAATCTAGCTGGGCAGTACATTCCACCATCGCGTGACTGGCCCAGCGAATGGACAAACCATGCCATCCAACACCCTAACTGTGCCCACCACTTCTTGCCCAGGGGCAGGAGAAAGAAAGGGAAGCATGGGAGGCCTTCATCTCAAAAGTCTTTTTAGCTGTTTGGGTGTGTATGTCCAGGTACCCTGGGGAGCTGTGTGCGTGTTGGTGAGGGTGTGCGTGATGGGAAAGGAGGCTTGCTTATCTGGAACACAGTGTGTCCCTTAGGAACCTCAATGGGGCAGTAGCCCCTGGAAATGGATTTGGTAGGTCCCAGGTGATGCCTTGCCTCCTCCTGGATGATGCTGATGGGATCTGGGGCTTCACTGATGTACCCCAAGCTCCTTCCTGAGGACCTTGCTCTTGGTGCGGCCTGGAAGCTTGCAAGAAATGCAGACTCTCAGGCCCTGAGCCTCCTCCAATTCTGCATTTTAGCAAGGGCCTAGGACTGGGGTCATGCTGATCCAGCACACACTCAAGGAACCAGGAAGGATGCAAACAGACCTGAATGGGGCTCGGACACCAGACGAGTGACTCAAAGGGTCTCTCCTTCCCTCTTACTCTTTACCTCCCCAAAGCTGCTGAATGGATGGTGGGGCCCACCCAGGGTCTGCTGAAATCTGATCCATTTGCCCTGCCCCCACATCTAGGTGAAGCAGGTCTCTCAGGGCAACTCTGGGTCCTGCCTGGGAAGAGTGGCTGGGAAGGGATGGTAACCCAGATGGCCTGTGTGAAAAAGCAAAGCAGGGGCACCTGGGTGGCTCAGTGGGTTAAGCCTCTGCCTTCAGCTCAGGTCATGATCCTGGGGTCCTGGGCTCGAGCCCCGCAGGCTCTCTGCTCAGCGGGGAGCCTGCTTCCCCCTCTCTCTGCCTGCCTCTCTGCCTATCTGTGATCCTTCTCTGTCAAATAAATAAAATCTTAAAAAAAAAGAAAAGAAAAGGGATTCTTGAGGTTATCATCAAGAACAATCTTGCGGGGTGGGGGGGTATCTGGGTAACTCAGCCGATTGGGTGTCTGCCCTTGGCTCAGGTCATGATCCCAGGGTCCTGGGATGGAGCGCTGCGTGGCATTCAGCCCCAAAACGCATCAGGTTTCCAGCTTAGCTGAGGCCTGCTTCTCCTTCTCCCTCTGCCGCTCCCCCTACTAGCTCTTCTCTGTCAAATAAACAAATAAAATCTTAAAAAAAAAAAAAAAAGGATCAACCTTCTGGTGTAATAAGCTCACAACAACTAAAAACATCCACCAGCCACCTCTGGGCTGACCTGGCCTGTCCAAGGCCGGCAGTCACCAGAATGATAGTCATTTTTTATTTTTAATATTACTTATTTATTTATTTATTTGACAGAGAGACACACAGCCAGAGAGGGAACAGAAGCAGGGGGAGTAATTAGCAGAGGGAGAAGCAGGCTACTGACTGAGCAGGGAGCCCAAAGCGGGGCTCGAACCCAGGACCCTGGGATCATAACCTGAGCCGAAGGCCGACACTCAACTACTGAGCCCCCCAGGCGCCTCTCTTTTTTTTTTTTTGTAATTTAAGAGAGAGAGAGAGAATGAGAGAGAGAGCATGAGAGCAGACAGGTCAGAGGGAGAAGCAGACTCCCCGCCAAGCAGGGAGCCCGATGGGGACTGATGGGGACTTGACCGTGGCTTGGAGCAGTGGAAATGAAGATCGCATAGAGAGTATCAGTCCGGGGCACCTGGGGGGCTCAGCTGGCTGAGCTACTGCTTTCGGCTCGGGTCATGATCCCGGAGTCCCACGATCAAGTTGAGCGTCTTGCGTGGGCAAGAAGCAGGCTGCTCCGCAGAGCCCTCAGCCCCGCTTCGCAGACTTCCCTCGTCCTCACTAATCTCGGGCCTCTCACTTCACAGCTTGGGGCTCCTCTCCAGGAGGGTTTCCTCTCCTTTCTTTCACATTACACAAACCCTCAGAATACTACTGAACGTCCTTCTGTCGCCGGACATTGGCTGTGTCTCCATCCATCTGCCCCGCCTAAACCACCCACCACATGGCCTGAAGGCAGCAACTCGACCCTCTAGCCAAAGGACATCCCCGCGGACCCAGGGTCTAGGAGAAAAGGCTGCCGGATTTCCCCATGGCCCTGACCACGGGAGGCAGGCACTGTTTCCTCCCACATGGTACTGTCTTCCCCGTGGGGACCCTGAAGCAGAAGGAAGGAAAGACCCCCCCCAACCCCACTAGGGCCCCATGTTGGGTTAAGTACGCTCATGTGTTCTTCCTTTGGTGTGTGTGTTACCCGTATTTCTTGTTTTTAAGGGTTTACTAAGGTAGAGTTGCCATGTAATCGGATGCACGTATTCAGAGCGTTACGCTTTCCAGTTCTGTAAATTGTGGCTGTGACACCACCGTCACAGCCCGGATAGTGGTCATTTCCTCAGGCAGCCCCGTGCCCCTCTGTCGTCCCTCGCTTCCACCCATGCTTCTGCCCATCCCTGCAAAACGCAGATCTGCCTTCAATCACTGTAGATTAGTTTGCATTTTCTAGAATTTCCTAGCCCCATGGCTCAGGCAGTCCTTGGAACTGAGGTAAGGAAGGGCATTTTAAAATGTTGCGACAATGGAAAAACATGGTGAGCCAGAGCAGATGATGGCTACTGGAATTCAGCGCCGCGGTCATGCCTCTACAATTGCTTCCAGAGGGCCTGCTACCCTCGGAAGCAACGCACAGATCCTGCTCACAGGAAGCCCCAACTCAAGGGGCAGAGAGCCTGTCAGGGGGAGGAGAGCCGCCACCAAGGAGGGAGGAAGATGGAGAGAGGGGACAGCTGTGGGCCCGCTGCCCTGCCCTTGCAGCACACTAGGCCCTTCTCTCCCCAACTGTTGCCTCTTTGTTCCCTCGCAGTCTCTCCCATTACAAAAAGGCTCCAGGGGTGGGAGGGGGAGGGAGGGGTCTGCAGCTCCTCCTCGCGGGGAAATGAGGGCTGGCACAGGGGGGCTCCGGGTGGGGGTGGTCACAAGGAGACCTGCAGGGCTGTTGCTCCGCCTCTCCGGGGGTGGACAGAGGGGAGGGGGAGCTGGTGGTGGTCCTGACTCGCTGCCGATGAAAGAAGAGCGGAAGTCTGGGCGGCCCCGCAGGGAATGGGTGCAGCGGGCCTGAGGCCAGTTTTCCTTTGTCACATAGGTCTCCCAGGCACGGGGCCTGTCAGCAAGCTTGTGATGGTATGGGGGGAGGATACCAAGAACTAGAAGGCTGGGGTGGCAGGGGAAAGACAAAGAGGCAGAAAGAAGCCCAAAAAGAGTGGGGTGTGATTAGATCCACGACAAAGGGGTCAAGGGCCCCCAGCCAGCAAGGGCACCAGGAAAGGGTCTCAGCAGGCATCGTGCCCTTGGCGCTGATGCCACTTTCTTCCCCCCTTCCACCCTCCGGAATCTGGTTCCCGCCTCTTCCTGAGGCACCTTGCAAGACCTCTCACCCCCCAGGACCTTTCTCCAGAGTTGGTTGGTGTGTGGCACCCCCCTCCACCCCGGCACCCACCTGGTGTCACCCAGCGACACACCGCCCCGCGACACACCAATGGGACAGAGGTGGGGCTGGCGGCGGCAGGGGGGTAAAGGGCCCAAACCGGGGAGGGGTTCAACAGCCACCCGGAACACATTGGACAACGTCCTACGACACTTCATCATAAAAACACCCAAACTAGGAATAAAAGGGAACTTCCGCGACTTCATAAAGAGCATTTATGAGAAACCTACAGCAAGTTGTAAGTCACTGGTGAAAGTCTGGAAGCTTCCCTCTCCGATCGGCAGCAAGGCAAAGACACCTGCTCTCAGCGCTTCTACTCAACATCCTGCGGGAGATTCTAGCCAGAGCAAGTAGAACGAGAAAGAACAGGTATCTGGGTTGGAACGGCAGACGGAAAAGTATCTGAGTTTGCCCTTGACATAATCCCACACATACAAAATCCTCCAGAATCCACTAAGAAACGATGAGAGCTAATATATGAATTGAGTAAGGTTGCAGCATAGAGGATCAATATACAAAAATCAACTGCATTTCTACCCAGTAGCAATGAGAAAGATGAAAAGTAAGTTAAGAAAACAGCCCCCCAGACGTCTGACCGGTTTCAGCTCAGGTCATGATCCCAGGGTCCTGGGATCGAACCCCAAGTTGGGCTCCAAGCTCAGCACAGGGTCTGCTTCTCTCCCTCTCCTCTCTCAAATAAATAAATAAATCTTAAAAACAAAACAAAACAAAACAATTCCTGGCTGGCTCAGTCAGCAGAGCACACTGCTCTTGATCTCAGGGTTGCGAGTTCGAGCCCCATGGTGGGTAGAGAGATCGGTTAAATAAATTAACTTTTAAAAATCTTTAGGGGCACCTGGGTGGCTCAGGTGGTTAAGCGACTGTCTTCAGCTCAGGTCATGATCCCAGAGTCCTGGGATGGAGCCCCATATCCGGCTCCCTGCTAAGCCGGAAGCCTGCTTCTCCCTCTCCCTCTGCTGCTCCCCCCACTTGTGCGCGGACTCTCTCTATATATATCAAATAAATAAATAAAATCTAATTTTAAAAAGCTTTTAAAAATAATGAAAAAGAAAACAATTCAACTCACAAGAGCATCAGATAGAATAAAACAATCAACAGTAAATGTAACAAAAATGCAAAACATCATTTAAAGAAACGGAAGAAAGACCCATGAAAAGGAAGACCCATATGGAAAAACATCATATGTTCATGGGTAATACTCCACCCAAATCGATGCACAAATTCAATTCCTACAAAACTGCAGCTGCCTTCTTTTTAGAAACTGGCAAACTGATCCTACAATTCATATAGAAACTTAACAGGGGCGCCTGGGTGGCTCAGTGGGTTAAAGCCTCTGCCTTTGGCTCAGGTCATGATCCCAGGGTCCTGGGATCCAGCCCTGCATCGGCTCTCTGCTCCTCCTCTCTCTCCCTGCCTCTCTGTCTACTGTGATCTCTGTCTGTCAAATAAATAAATAAAATCTTTTAAAAAATTTTAAAAAATAAGATTAACTTACAAAGCTATAGTAAAAGCAGAATGGTACTGTCATCCAAATCGACATTTCTCCAGAAAAGACACACAAAAGGCCAATGGCACATGAAAAGATACTCAACATCACTCGGGAACTTCACATCAAAACCGCAGTACCCCTCATGCACAGCAGGACAGCCACAACGGGAAACACGCTGTGCATCTGGGGGGATCAGTCGTTAAGCGGCTGCCAGGGTCCTGGGATGGAGCCCAGCTGGGGGCTCCCTGCTAAGTGGGAAGCCTGCTTCTTCCTCTTTCACTCCCCCTGCTTGTGCTCCCTCTCTCCCTCTGTCTAAAAAACATGCGTTGGGGGGATATGGAGAAAGTAAAACCCTCTTACTTTCCTGGTAGGAATGTAAAATGGTTCAGCCCCCGCTGAAAAGAGATCAACAGCTCCTCAAAAAATGAGACAAAATTACCATACGATCCAGCAGTCCCAAGAGAATTAAAAGCAGGGACTGAGGGCGCCTGGCTGGCCCAGTCGGTGGAGCCTGTGACTCCTGATCTCAGGGCTGTAGGTTTGAGCCCCATGAAGCATGCAGAGAAGACTTAAAAATAAAATCTTTTAAAAAATAAAATAAAAGCAGGGACTCAGATATTTGTATATCGATGTTCACAACAGCATTATTCACAATTGTGAAAAGGTAGAAGCAACCTCAGTGTCCATCCATACCATGTGGCACACTGACGCGATGGGGTATAATTCAGCACTAGAAAGAAATCCAGCGGGTGCCTGGGTAGGGCTTAGTCGGAAGAGTGCGCAACTTTTGATTTCAGGTCACGGGTTTGAGCCCCACGTTGGAGGTAGAGATTACTTTAAAAAAAATTTTTTTTTTAAAAAGAAAACATGATAAATGGAAGAAGCCACACATAAAAAAAAATCACATATTGTATGGTTCATTAAGGTTCATTAAGATGAAATGTCTGGAACCGGCAAATCCATAAAGAGGTGAGTGGTTGGGGCGCCAGGGTGGCTCAGTGGGTTAAAGCCTCTGCCTTCGGCTCAGGTCATGATCCCAGGGTCCTGGGATGGAGCCCCAGAGCCCCAGAGCCCCAGAGCCCCACATCTGGCTCTCCGCTCAGCAGGGAGCCTGCTTCCCCCTCTCTCTCCCTGCCTGCCTCTCTGCCTACTTGTGATCTCTGTCAAATAAATAAATAAAATCTTAAAAAAAAAAAAAGAGGTGAGTGGTTGCCAGGGGCTGAGAGGTGTTGGGGGAAACGGGACTGCTAAAGACGGGCTTTCTTTCTGGAGTGATGACTGTTCTGGAAGGAGACAGCGGGGATGGCTGCACAACTCTCAACATATCACCACCAGCGACCACACACTTCCTCAGGGCAGGCTCAGTAAAGCTGCAGCCGGTCTAGTGCCTGCGAGCCACCATGAGAAAAGGGCCTGGAAGTCAAGGCTAGAAGAGACAATTTGGGGTTCTCAAGCTGGGGGCTGGGGGATCTAAGGCACACAGAAGCCCCCGGGCAAGCGGTGCAGGCCTGCGCGTGCGTCCCTCTGGGCTGCGCAGGGCCCGCCCAGGTCCCTCACTCTTGCGGGGTGCAGGGGTGCAGAGGCCGGCAAGGACAGGACAGGGAGCACCACTGATGCTGGGGGGTGGGGACCAGGGTTTAGGGGAGTACGGGCCCAAGCAAGGGCTCTGACTGGTCTGTTGGGACAGAAGCTTCTTTCTGCTCTGGGAAGAGGACCGGACTGGGCCGGGAAATGCTTTCCCTGCTGTGCCTGGGACTCCAGCCCCCAGAAACCGGGTCATCTGGGACTACCAATGGTTTTCCCTGCTTTCCAGCCCCTTTTTATTCGATCTTCTTTTGTCTACCTTTAATTGTATTTTATTTACTTATTTATTTTAGAGGGGGGGAGAGAGAGTCTCTTAAGCAGACTCCACACCCAGCACACGAGCCCCGACTGGGGCTCCATCTCACCCGCCTGAGATCAGGACCTGAGCCAAAATGAAGGGACAGTGTTAATAGGACGCCAAGCCACCCAGGTCCCCCCAACGCACCCCGAGGCCGCTCCTTCATTTTTAAAGGATTGTTCCTCGTTTAAAAGTGCATCCACGTTCTGATGCTGCCCAAACTTCCTCAGGAGCTTTAAAAGGGGGCAGTGCCCCCAGAGACCGGTCTGCGATGGCTGCAACCCCGACCAGGAAATGGCAAAGGGCAGCTGGCATGCAGGCCCCTCCCCTGGGGACTTCTCTCCCCAGGGCTTGGGGCTCTTTCTCAAGGAAAGCCTGGCTCGGAACTTTCCTGCCCAGGTTCATCTCAAGCCCTCCCCCAACACGGAGCCTCCCTGACGGCGGTCCCTGCTTCAACTGTGGCAGCCTCCCCTCCCTCACTGCCAGTGGGAGCCCGAAGGGTCACCTAGGCTTGCACGGTCAACTACAGCTCGTTTCAAGCCTCCAGGGCGGCGCCGGTCGCCCTTCTTGTTCCATGCACCCCCGTGAGATCGGTCTTAAACGAAATACGACCTCAATCCCTGTCTGAGGAAGTCAAAAGCCAAGAGCTTTGGAATTGCTTGCCATTTGGTGAAATAATTCCAAGAAAGGAAGGAGCGAGGGTGGGATCCCACCGTGTCACCCACCAACCAGTGCCGCCCGACCTTCCGCCTGCAGCCCCGGTGCCCGCCACTGGGATTCCGAGGGGCGGCCTTTTGGTCCCAGCGCGAGTTATTACCGAACCCGATTCCACTAGCGGGCAATGACAATGGCCGGGAATTGCCCGGGAACAGGACGAGAGGAAAACCCCGGGGGGCGGTCGGCGAGAATGGAAGAAACGCGAGGAGCAGCGAGGGGGCAAAGCGGAGGGCTGCACGCGCCCCTGGAGCCAGGGCCTTGGAGAGGAGGAGGAGGGCAGAGCACGAGTCCCCCTCCCGCCGCCTCCCGCTCACCGGGACCAGAACCGGGCTCACGCCCCCCGAGCTGGGCTCCCGCGGCCTCCGATGCCTCCCGCACCCCCACACACACCGCGCCCCGGCGGATGCTTACAGGAGTTCCCCTTATTCTTCTAAGGAGACCCCATTCCCCCAGTCAACGCCGCACCGACCAGCGACTGCTCCCCAGTCCTGACCCATAAATCCGCAATCGAAGTGCATACCTGTCCGCGTTGGGTCTGCCCCTGGGTCCCGATTCCCTCCGACCTTGAACTCCCTCCACTTAGACCCGGGGGCGTCTCAGGCCACACCATGCGGGACATTTCCCTAGACACCTGAGCGCACACAGAAAGTACACACACGCGGGGCCGGAGGAGCCTCCGCGCACACACAGACGGGGCACAAGCACGCACTCACGAAGTCACGCCACGCACAAGCAAGGAAGCCCCGCTCCGGGCTACCGGGCTGGGCTTGGGTTCCGAGAGTGCGGCCGGGCGTACCCGCTCCAGCCCAGCCGAGCACCTCTCGGTCCACGCCCCCCGCGGCCCCGGACCCGAGGCCCTGCAGGGCAGAGAGCGAGCCGGGCACCGCCGCCTGCAGATCGCCCTCCGCTCGCTGAGCCCGCGGCACCCCAGTCTGGGAGCCCGCCATCTGGGCAGGGCCAGAGCGGAGAGTGGGGGCCGGTATAACCACCCCGGCCCCAGACCGCCCGCGCGCTCCTGCGCCCCTGGTCCTCGGGGCCCTGGATTTGGCCGCCCCCCGCGCCGCGGGGGCCCCTCTCCCTCCTCCGCCCTGGGTCCAGCGGGGCGACCGTGTGCAGGGAACGGAGCCCGTTGCTATGCAACCTCCATCCCGCGCCCGCGCCGGCAGCACCGCGCCTCCGGACTCCCGGGCCCGGGGTGCAAGCGCGCCGGAGGAGGCCGAGCCCAACTTCCCGAGCCAGACCGATCTGGACCCGGGGTTCACGTCCCCACCTACGCCGGGCGCCCAAGGAATGCGCCCTGCACCCCATCCCCACGCAGCTCCCCCCATCTGTGACTGGTTCCCACGGAGCGCCAACACCCAGCAGCCCCAGAAATCGAGGGCGGGAATGGCTCCCTACCTCTTCGTTTCCGAGCCCTTCAGCCCTCCCAGGTTTGCCGCCCGCTGCTTTCCCAGGTGGCGCCCACGCCCCCCCCCCGCCCCAGCGGCCCCTACCTGAAGCATCACTTTGTACTGCTCCTCCGGTTTCTGAACCACGCACATATTACATCCCATGGTGCTGGCCAGCGAGGGGAGGAGGGCGGGAACGGGAAAACGCCTTTCACTGGCCGGAGTGCGGGACCTCGGGTCCCGGGCCGGGGCCGGGGGCCATACCCTAGCGCAGGGGGCGGGCCGCTCAGCGGGGGAGGGGGGACGCCCCCGAGGGAGGGGCCGCTCCACGCCCCTCGGGTTAACTGGGCAGCCCGAGGCCGGGCGCGGGCATGCTCCCTCACACCCGGCCAGGAGAAAAAGGGCAGCGGGGGATGGGCGGGCGCGCGGGGCGTTGCTGGGCGACGACCCCCCCAGGAGGCGCGGGGGCGCGCCGGGCCGCCGGGGGCCGTCAGGGGCCGTGGGCCGCGCGCCTCCCCGCCCGCGGGGCCCGCCGCTGCCGCTGCCGCTGCCGCCTCCGGCTCCCACCCATGGCCACCGGCCCCGGGAGCCCGGCCCTCGCGCTCGGCGCCGCGGCCCGGCCCGCCGACTGGGGGGCGGCGGCGCGGCGGCGGCCCCCGCCCGCGGCCAGGCCCGCGCCCACGCTCCCGCCTCGCCCGGCCGCGCTCCCCGCGCTCCCGGCGCCCGCTCTCTGGCCCGCAGTCGGCCCCGCAGTCTCCGGCTCCCGCCCGGGACGACGGGCACGCGCGCGCGCCCGCGGCGGCGGCGGCGGCGGCGGGGGGGGGAGGGGCGCGGGGACGGGGCGCACGCGCGCGGGGGAGGGGAGCTGGGCGGGGTGCGAGCGCGAGCTGCGGGGGCCGCGGGAGCCGGCGCGGAGAGCCGGGGGCGGGGCCTCGCTGGGGTGGGGGGGGGCCTGGCGCCCCGCTCCCGCCGGCGTCGAGTCTCCCGGCTCTCGGCTCTGGACGTGCCGCCGAGGCGCTGCGGGCCCAGCAGGCAGGGGTCCGGTTTGGAAAAGCGTCACCCGGGATCCCCCAGAGAGCTCGGGGCCTCGGGAGGGGGTCGCGGTCTCAGCCCCGTTCCCAGGGCCTCCACGCTGCAGCCCGACTACCTCTACCCCTCCCTCCGACTTCCCTTTAATAACTGCTTCTCCCCTTCGACTCAGCCGTTCCCCCGCTGTCGTTTAAACGGACACCTTTGTTAAAATAAGATAAAAAGAAGAGGTGGTGGAGAGCCCGCCACGCCACATGGCTTGGGGTGCCCTGGGATCCTTGCGCTTGTGCAGGGCTGGCCCGCCTGGGTCCGCTGCCTACCTGTGTCTCCCCCAGCCCACGCTCAGGCACCCCGCTTTGACGTTCCCTCCATCTCCTTCCCCACAGCCTGCCCTCTCCTCTCAGGAAGGCCTGTGCCTGGAAAGCAGCATCAGACAGAACTGGTTTCCCATGGGGTGCCCGGGAGAATTGCTGAGCCCAAGCCCCCCGGCTGAAGTTCGCTTGATTAAATTGCCGCACGCTTCATTTCCAGGCTTTGGCAAATGACGAATCATTAACCACTAGGAGCTGTTTAATTAGACAGCGGCGAATGGAGAAGGCCCCCCCAAAGCCCTTCCCCTCCCTGACTGCTGGGTTAGAGGCTGGGAATCAGGAATGGTGGGCCTGCTCCCAGTCTGCAGAAGAGATATGAGTGGAAAAGCAGACCTTGAGACAAGGGCTGGTGTACAGGTTCCTTGTGCTGGACAGTGGTCTCGGGATGAAAGCCAGTTCAAGGGTACATTCTCAAGTTGGTGGGCACTAGAGGTGCTGAGACTTGACCTTGCTAGGAGGTGGATAGAGGGCATCTTAGAACTGTCTACCCCAAACCCAAAGAAGGTACTGCCACGCTGAAGGACCACAAACCTGGTGGCTTAAAACAACGGAAACGTGCTTTTCCACAGTTGTGGAGGTTCCACGTCCAAAATCAAGGTGTTGGTAGGGCCATGATCCCTCTGAAGGCTCTAGGGGAGGATCCTTCTTTACCTCTTCCTAGGTTCTTGGTGGCCCCCAGCAATCTTTGCTGTTCCTTGACTTGTACTGCGTCACTCCAGTTTTTGCATGTCCTCACATGGCCTTCTTCCCCTTGTGTCTCCTCTGTGTTTCCAATTTTCCTTTTTTCTATAATGACACGGCCCATTGGACTTAGGGCTTACCCTCCTCCAGCATGACCTCCTCTTGACATGACTACGACTGCAAGGACTCTAATTCCAAATAAGACCGCGTTCACAGAGATTGGGACTTGAACATTTTGGAGGACATCATTCTACTCACCACACAAAGCAAAGTCCAGATTCAAGGACTGCATAGACCGCTTCTTGATGGGAGGAGTGACAAAGTCATATTGCATAGGAACGTAAATGTCTCCGAACATGAGAATGGTTAGGACTCTGTGGCCATTTTACGATTGACCATACCTCCATCACCAGTTCTGAATGTCCCTTGTCCCTGGAAAGGTGTTTTTCTTGGAGGCTTCAACTGGCTCTTCATCCCACATAGGTCTCAACCTTCCTTGTCAGGCCACAGTTGTGTGTCTGTTTACGAAACACAGAGACACCCTATCGAATGTTCTCGGTTGCAGGCATTCTTTTTGCTGTCCTTAGAGAGCAGCAGTGCCACTCCTGATGTCCCCCGGGCCAGCTGCCCCACCACTATAGCAATCTTTTCTTGGCTGGATGGTCCACGGGCACGAGGAGCCTAGATGGGCCAAATGCTAACATCTGTTTCAAGTTCAACAGAACACTTCACCGTGAGTCCCTCGCCCTGAAGTAGTGTTGTGTAGCACAGCATGTCAGTCCATTAGGGGCTGTGTGCGCCCTCAGATGGATTGCTCCCAGAGATGCTGCACATAGGGAAGGCAAATCCACATCCTAAGTGTAACTAATTTGCTACCCGCCCCCGCCCTCCCAGCGTGGGAGGAATCCTGATGTAACTGTCCTGCTACCAAATGGCTGGCTGGTCCTTTTGAGAAAAGGGCCTCATACCAATTGCTCAGCATTGATCTCTGCTGGGTCGGTTAGGCATTCAGTAGTGGCAGTATCAAGATCATCCTTGGTGGAAGAAAACCCTTCCTTCCGGGCCTGTGCAGAACCTACAGCCCTTGCATCAAGACCACTGCCTTCACAGATCCATTGCTGCTGTGGGGAGAAGCCGGCTGAGCCCCACCGCGGGGTTCCCTCTCTTTGCCAGGTGGTTGAGGTGGAGTCCCCATTTTGCTGGGGGCCACTGGCAGAGACACAGGAATCCACGTACCCTTTCTATGCACTGCCCTAGGCACATTAGATGTCTCCACGCACCTCTCCAAAACTTCTGGTCTCTGACTGTAGCATTGTGATTTATAATGAAAAAATGTATATATTTGGTCTTTGTCCCTGTTTTTGGCCCAGAGCTCCTGAAATGCTTGGAATTTCCTGTGAGGAGAGCAATAAACGTGTCTTTTGTTATGTGAATGAGGTGACTTTGGGACCACACCTAAGGATGGGGGCTGGTTGCCAGGAGAACCAAATGAATAATAGAAGGTTGGAACTTTCAGTTCTCCTTTCCCGACATCCACAGAGGGAGGAGGGGCCGAAGGTAGAATCGGTGGCCCATGGCCAGTAAACTGACCGATCCTGCCTTCGTGGGCGCACCTGGGGGGCTCAGTTACTGAAGCGTCTGCCTTCCGCTCAGCTCCTGATGGTGGGGTCCTGGGATTGAGCCCCGTGGCAGGCTCCCAGCTCAGTGGGGAGTGTGCTTCTCCCTTTCCCTCTGCCTCCACTCCTGTGCCCTGCTCTCTGGCTCGCTCTCTCTCTCTCTCAAATAAGTAAATAAAATCTTTTTTAAAAAGCATGCCTTTGGGGCGCCTGGGTGGCTCAGGGGGTTAAAGCCTCTGCCTTCGGCTCAGGTCATGATCCCAGGGTCCTGGGATCGAGCCCCGCATCGGGCTCTCTGCTCGGCGGGGAGCCTGCTTCCTCCTCTCTCTGCCTGCCTGCCTCTCTGCCTACTTGTGATCTCTGTCTGTCAAGCAAATAAATAAAATCTTTTTTAAAAAATAAAAATAAAAAGCATGCCTTTGTAATGAAGCCTCCTTTAGTACCCAAAAGGAACACGGTTTGGAGACCTGGGTTGGAGGGACAGGAGAGTGGCATGCCTGGAAAGAACATGGAAGTTCTGTGCCTTTCCCCCATACCTTGTCAATCAGGCTGTTCCCAAGTTATAATAAACCAATGATCTAGTAAGTGTCTCTGCATCTTTGAGCTGCTCCCGCATATTAATCCAACCCACAGAGGGGGTCTTGGGAACCTCTGATTTATAGCCAGTTGGTAAGAGGTACAAGCAACAACCTGAATTTGAGGGGTGCCTGGGTGACTCAGTCGGTGAGGCATCTGCCTTTGGCTCCAATCATGGTCTCCGGGTCCTAGGATGGAGCCCAAGTCGGGCTCCTTGTTCAGCAGGGAGAAGGTTTCTCCTTCTCCCTCTGCCTCTTCCCCTGCTTGTGTGCTTTCTTTCTCTGTGTCAAATAAATGTATAAAATCTTAACCAAAAAACAAAAAGCGACCTGGATCTGAGACTGGTGTCTGAGGTGGGGTGAGGTCTTAAAAGGATGAATGCTACACAGTCAGAATCGAGCTAAATTTTCGGACATCGCATGGTGGACAGGAATTGCTTGGTGCTCTAGAAAACTCCCACCACACACTGGAACTGGGTACAGAATGTTTTTTACTGACCTTCCAATCTGATGCCTCCTGGGTCCCTGACCAATCTTCCAAGTCATTTTTCATGGACATCTTTATCTCAGGCCATTTCTCTCTCTCTACCAAGTAGAAAACCAAGTGTACTGCTCACTGGGAGGATTTCTCTGTCATCACCCTGAGTGGGACTGGAGCTAGTCTGTTTTTACTAGTACCAACATAATAAGACGATCCACCAATGAGCCAGGTCTAAGCGTTTCCCTATCTTTGGTCAGTCGCAGTGACTCCCTCTCCCACCACTCAGGAGTCCACAGGTATGAGCTAGTTGAGGGGGAGTACCAGCGTGATGGAAGCAGGCGACCTGGGGTCTAGACTACCGGTCCTCGCACCTGACTTGAGCCTCTCTCTGATTCCAGATGGGCCTGGTCCTAAAGGTGCCATCTTCGCTATCTTGCTTCTGTGCCTGCCTGGCCACATGACTTGGTGAGTCTGCCAATACTTACTTAGCTCATGGGTGGGCAGCTCCAGTCACATGGGTACTGGATGTCCCGAGGTGGGCTTCCACGTCTGCACCAAAGCCCAGCAGCGTGATGGCAGCTGCGTTTTGAACAGTAAGGAGCTCCGCTGCACAACTCCGGCCTTGCTCCACACTCCCACAGCTCTGTGCTTGGATCCTTTTATTGAGGCTTCCCACGGACTCTTCACAGCGTCGTTATCTACCATGGACAGATCCCCGCCAGCCTTCAGGTTGGCTGTGTTAGGCTCCGATGGCTGAGAGGCTGGCACCGCAGCCCAGTCCTTCTGCGGGACACTTCCTTGCTCTGGGCCCTGCGCAAAACAGGTCACACCTGTGCATCCCAAGACCTGCTCGATCAAACATTCCACCATTTCAGTGATCTACTCAGCATCATGCCAAATACACCCCTTTTCTTGCCTGAGTTAATGTCGGTTTCTTTTTGCAATCAGAAAATTAAAAAAAAAAAAAAAAGAAAAGAAAGAAAGAAAAAAAAAAAAGAAAATCCGAACAGCCCTTTTCTTCTTTGCCTCCGAGAGTGAGATGGGTCGCCAGCAACTCTACTGGAACCATCCGAGGAAATCTGCTTAACCCAGCACGGTCTGATCTGGAAAAACGGCCTCATTGTTTGCCCCCACTGTCCCCATCAGTACACAAAGAACACAGGCTTCATTAAGTTGCATTATGTGAACTTCCTTGAATGAGTCATCCAAGAGGCCTACCTTATCTGCAGATATCTACCTTAATGCTAACTCATTACACATAAAATCAAAATACTTCAATTTAAAAAAAAAGAAAAAAGGGGCGCCTGGGTGGCTCAGTGGTTGGGCCTCTGCCTTCGGCTCAGGTCATGATCCAGGGGTGCTGGGATCGAGCCCCACGTCTGGCTCCCTGCTCAGCGGGAAGCCTGCTACTCCCTCTCCGACTCTCCTTGCTTCTGTTCTCTTTCTCTCCCTCTCTCGCTGTTTGTCTCTATGTCAAATAAATAAATAAAATCTTTGGGGGCGCCTGGGTGGCTCAGTGGGTTACAGCCTCTGCCTTCGGCTCAGATCATGATCCCAGGGTCCTGGGATGGAGACCCACATCGGGCTCTCTGCTCAGCGGGGACCCTGCTTCCCCCTCTCTCTCTTTCTGTTTCTCTGCCTACTTGTGATCTCTGTCTATCAAATAAGTAAATAAAATCTTTGGGAAAAAAAAAGAAAAGAAAATCCTAACAAATACAAATTCCCAGAGTGTGGGGGAGGAAGAGATCAAGAGACAGTCAGTTGATCCAGGGGTAGCTACTTTGATCTGAGCTCAGCAAGGAGGAAGGGACTGGAGCCCATTCCAGCATAGCAGGAGGGCTGTCACCACCATGACTGACGGTCATGGCCACTGTAGCATTGTTTAGCCTGAAGACAAATGCCAAGGTGAGCCTTACCTGGGTTCTTATCCGGACGGGTCCTGTCATGACTCTGTGCCGCCTTCCCTCCATGCCCTGAAGCTTGGATCTCCTGAGGACACTGCATCGCCCTATGGAAGGCTTCTACTTCACCCCACCCTTGATTGCACGAAGAGGTCAGGAGCTTACTCTTTTATTTTTCCCCTGGATGTGGCTCCTGGTCCACATCCCCACCATGCCAGATGCCCATTTGGGGAGCCCTGTTTCCCAGTAGTCACTCATGACCTTGCCCACTGGCTTCCCCGGAAGGGATCTCTCAGGGAAGCTGAGGCCAGACCGTGGCCCAGAAACTCTGTCCAACCTCTCTTCAAGCGTTGAGTTTGCCCACTCCAAAGGCACCAGAAACTTTGTATCCAAAGAAGTCATCGCCAAACCCAAGGTCATTTCCCCTAGGTTATCATCTTCTGGGATTTTATAGTTTTGCATTCTATGTTTCGGTCTATGATCTATTTTGAGTTAATTTCTGTGAAGTGTGTGAGGTCTATGTCCAGATTCATTTAGTTGCATGTGGATGTCCAAGGTGTTCCCACACCATTTGTTGAACAAATTGCCCCTTTCCCCACTGAACTGCCTTTGCTCCTCCGCCAAAGCTCCGTTGACAGCATGTGTAAGGGACTGTTCCTGCTGTTCCATTTGGCCACACTGAAAGCCCTGTTGATGGCATGAAGCAAGCAAATGCGAGACCTAGGGGGCTTCTCGTGTTCTGTAGGAGAACTTGCCTTGGCTCCTGGGAATATGGGTATTTCCTTTTCCAGTGTTTTTTTTTTTTAATACAGATGCAGAGAATGAGATTATCCACTATCCATAAAATTTGTCCATTCAAGGCCCACTTACATTTTGTTTATTTTTTTTTAACGATTTTATTTATTTATTTGACAGACAGAGATCACAAGTAGGCAGAGAGGCAGGCGAGGGGGGGGAGGGAAGCGGGCTCCCTGCTGAGCAGAGAGCCCGATGCGATGCGGGGCTCCATCCCAGGACCCAGAGACCATGACCTGAGCCAAAGGCAGAGGCTTTAACCTACTGAGCCCCCCAGGAACCCCACACTTTGTCTATTTTTAAAATAAGCTCATTAGGATGCCTGGGTGGCTCAGTGGGTTAAGCCTCTGCCTTCGGCTCAGGTCATGATCTCAGGGTCCCGGAATCGAGTCCCGCATCAGGCTCTCTGCTCAGCAGGGAGCCTGCTCCCCCCTCTCTCTCTCTGCCTGCCTCTCTGCCTACTTGTGACCTCTCTATCAAATAAATAGATAAAACCTTTTTAAAAAAATAAGCTCATTAATGCCTGTGAAACAGGAGCACCTGAGGGGCTCAGTGGGTTAAGCCTCTGCCTTCAGCTCAGGTTGTGATTTCAGGTCCTGGGATCGAGCCCCATGTCAGACTCTCTGCTCAGTGGGGAGGCTGCTTCCGCTTCTCTCTCTGCCTGCTTCTCCGCCTACTTGTGATCTCTCTCTCTGTGTCAAATAAATAAATAAAATCGTTAAACAAAACAAAACAAAAGAAAAAACACCCGTGAAACTACCAGCTGGCCCTGGCACAGAACCACAGGGACCAATAGCCTGGACTAAGATTTATCATTCTCTTGCTTTTTTAAAATTGCCATAGAATATGTATAAGACAAAATTTGCCATTTTCACCACTTTTAAGCACAATTCGGACACTAAGTACATTCCTAATGACTCTCGCCATTATTTCCAAAACCTTTTCATCACCCCTTAAGTCTGTTTCTGTTCAGCACTGGCTCCCCATTCCCCTCCTCCAACCCCTGGTAACCTTTACCTACTTTCTGTCTCGGTGACTTTGCCCATTCTAGATGTTTCATTTAGGTGGAATTATGTAATATTTGTCATTTTATATCTGATTTCTCTCAATAATGTCTGCAACATATTGTAGTATGGATCAGAACTTCATATATTTTTTTAAATGTTTTAAAAGATTGTATCTATTTATCAGAGAGAGTGAGAAGGAGAGCATGAGCAGGGGGGAGCAGCAGGCAGAGGGAGACACAGACTCTCCGGTGAGCTGGGAGCCTGACGCAGGGCTTGATCCCGGGACCCTGGGACCATGACCTGAGCCAAAGACGATTGCTCAACTGACTGAGCCACCCAGGTACTCCAATATTTTTAAATTTTTATTAGTTTTTTATTTTTTTACATATTTTTTAAAATTCCCTCCAATTAAAAAAAAATTCCTTCCCATGTCTGTGAATCTGTGACCCTCAGGATGGGGGTGTCCACTCCCTGGGGAAGGAGGTGGACAACTTCCTCTGCTGTGAGAGGCCTCCAGGCCGTACTCCCAGGTAAGTAAGGATGACTATTCCTCGAGGAGGAAATGTCCCATCAATCAATTTTTCTTTCAGATTTTATTTCTTTCTTTCTTTATCTGAGACAGAGAGAGCACAAGCAGGGGGAGCAGCAGGCAGAGAGAGAGAAGCCGGTCTCCCGGCAGAGCAGGGAGCTGGATGCGGGGCTCTATCCTAGGACCCCAGGTTCATGACCTGAGTGAGATGCTTAACCAGCTGAGCCACCCGGGGCGTCCCACCATCAATCATTCAGTCTCCATAGAGACTGTCAAAACTTGCCAGAGCCAACTCTATCTCAAGTTGTCACTGCGGGGTACTGGGAGAAGTTTTCAATTAGCAACGATCATGCTGCGGATAAACCTCATTGGCCGAATGTGGATGGACCTGTGTGGATGGACCACATTCATTTATCCATTTATCTGTCAATGGGCATTTGAGTCGATTCCCCTTCTTTATATGGTTTTAAAGTATTTTTAAAGAAGATTTTAATTATTGGGGCGCCTGGGTGGCTCAGTGGGTTAAAGCCTCTGCCTTTGGCTCAGGTCATGATCCCAGGGTCCTAGGATCAAGCCCCGCATCAGGCTTTCTGCTCAGCGGGGAGCCTGCTTCCCCCCCCCCCCCCCCCCCCGCTCCCGCCTGCCTCTCTGCCTACTTGTGATCTCTGTCTGTCAGATAAATAAATAAAATCTTTAAAAAAAAAGAGAGAGAGAGAGAGTACAGAAGAAAACCTATGGACAGACAACTCTCATTTTGAATACAAGTGCAAACATTCCAAAGTAAAGATAAACAGGACTACAGCAACATAGCAAAAGAATAAGGTACAACATATGACCAAGTAGGGTCCAGTCTGTAAATACAAGGGGAGTTCAGCATCAGGAAATCCTTTCCCAGGATTCCCATCAGTAGGTGCTGATAAGGATTTGATAAAATTCCACACTTGCTCTGTTAAAACCGAGCACAAACGTGTGAACATGGGGGTGAGAGACAGTGCTTCGACTCCTCTAGTGATCTCACAAAACCAGTGAGGTGCATGGGAACCCTCTACCAGCTCCATTTTCAGCAAAATGGCCCCATGCCAAGGTTAAGGGTCTGACGAAGTAGAAGCCACAGGAGACAGGTACGCAGAAACAAGAGGGGGCCGGCCTCACGATAGCATTTTCCAGGTAAGACCAGTGCGCTTCGGCTAAGTACAGCGCTCTGTGAGGTAGGAACCTATATCCATTGCACATGGCAAGGACTGTGGGACTCCGGGAACATCAGCAGGACATGGAACAGAAGCTGCTTAGGGGAAACATGCGGTTAAAGGGCAAAGAGCATAGCAAAGCAGGGGCGCCCAGGGAGGGGGGGCTCAGTCAGCTGAGCAGCCAACTCTTGATTTCAGCTCAGGTCATGATCTCAAGGTCCTGAGCCAGAGCCCCAAGTCAGGCTCCCTGTGGGGCAGGGAGCTTGCTGGGGATTCTCTCTCTCCCTCTGCCCCTCCCCTCTTCTAAGACAAAACAAAACAAAACAAAACAAAAACAGCAAAAGTGCCCAGGGGCAATACACCTCAGAAAACACCTGAAGGGGCCCCTGGGTGGCTCAGTGGGTTAAAGCCTCTGCCTTCGGCTCAGGTCATGGTCTCAGGGTCCTGGGATCGAGCCCCACATCGGGCTCTCTGCTCGGCAGGAAACCTGCTTCCCCCTCTCTCTCTGCCTGCTTCTCTGCCTGCTTGTGATCTCTGTCTGTCAAATAAATAAATAAAATCATAAAAAAAAGAAAACACCTGAAGCAAAGTAGTCATCTGTAGGTAAGGGACTCACGGTGAAATGGTAACCCTTCATGCCTTGCTCAGAAAACGCTCACTTCCCGCCATTTTCCCTATGGTCAGTGCTTTCTGTGTCTTAAGAAATCTTGTCCAACCCCAAGACCATGAAGATGTTCTCTCCTTGTCTTCTACAAGCTTTGTTGTTTTGTCTTTTATTTTTACATTTTCAGTATAATTGGAGTTGCTTTTGTGCAGAATGTCGGGCAGTAGTCAAGACTGTTTTTTTCAAAGGAAGAAAGGGAAGGAGAGAAAAAGACTTTTCCAGGCTGAAGAGGCTTGGGAGGGCTCTAGAGTGTCTTGTCACCAGGCCCAGGGCAGTGTTGATCACTGTTTTGCTTGGCCAGGAAACCAACAAAGTATTCCCTTCCTTTTAAAGGACACTGACAAGACAGGAAACAACGTGTGTTGGAGAGGATGTGGAGAAAGGGGAACCCTCTTACGCTGTTGGTGGGAATGCAAGTTGGTGCAGCCACTCTGGAGAACAGTGTGGAGATTCCTTAAGAAATTAAAAATAGAGCTTCCCTATGACCCTGCAATTGCTCTACTGGGTATTTACCCCAAAGATACAGATGTGGTGAAAAGAAGGGCCATCTGTACCCCAATGTTCATAGCAGCAATGGCCACGGTCACCAAACTGTGGAAAGAACCAAGATGCCCTTCAACAGACGAATGGATAAAGAAGATGTGGTCCATATACACTATGGAGTATTATGCCTCCATCAGAAAGGATGAATACCCGACTTTTGTAGCAACATGGAGGGGACTGGAAGAGATTATGCTGAGTGAAATAAGTCAAGCAGAAAGAATCAATTATCATATGGTTTTGCTAATTTGTGGAGCATAAGGAATAACAGGGAGGACATGGGGAGATGGAGAGGAGAAGGGATTTGGGGGAACTCGGAGGAGGAGATGATCCATGAGAGACTGCGGACTCTGAGAAACAAACAGAGGGTTTTGGAGGGGAGGAAGGTGGGGGGTTGGGAGAGCCTGGTGGCGGGTATTGAGGAGGGTAAATATTACATGGAGCACTGGGTGTGGTGCAAAAACAATGAATCTTGGAACAATGAAAAAATAAAATAAAATTTAAAAAATAAAATAAAAGGACATTACAATGAGATGCAAGTCCCCTTAGGTCTCGGGTACTTTTAAATTTTAAGGGAAGCCCTTGAAAATTCTTAGGGTCAGATCACCACTGCTTCCAAGAGTGAATGCAAACTAGGAGTTCCTGGGGAGGGATGTTGTGCATTCTCTCCCTCCGCTCCGCTAAACCCTGAAGGTCATTGAAATGCAAGTCCCTTTGAGGGTAGAGGCATTTGCTTATCCATACCAGGTCTGGGCTACTTTTACATTGTAAGGGGCCACTGGAAATTCTCAGCGCCGGATCAGAGCTGTTTCCTGAAACACAGGTCTCCTGTGAGTTCCTGTGGAGGGGATATTGTGAATGGATCACACTGACAATTCTCAGATGGGCCCATCCCCTCCTTTCTGCCTGGGGCCCCACCTTCTTCGCACAGACTAGGCTGTGGCCTCCAAACAACTTTCTGCATCTAGTTCCCCCCCCCCCCCCCCCCCCCCCCCCCCCCCTTTTTTTTTTTTTTTTTTTTTGGCAGATGCAGCTGTGTTCTTCGGCATGGGTGGTGCCCCAGATTTGGGGGGGGGGGCACTGTCTTCTACTCTCTTTGGGTCTCGAGCTGGGTTTAAGAATGAAACTGACATCAGACAGATGAACAGGAGAGAAGCGCAGACGTCGTTGAATTTTTGCAGGTAGCGGGGAAGCATGGAGATCCGAGGAAGGGACCAGAGCAGGCAGCAGCTTTTCTATTTTTTTATACAAAGAAACCATGAATCTTAAAAACTGACAAGACAGGGGGTAAAGGTGAGTTTAACAAGGTTTGTTTGTACGGATTTCTGGGCCCCTAATTCCCCACATACTTTTGATATTAACACTCATTTTTAAATAAATTCACTTTACTCTTAGCCAGCTTGATCACACATTAAAATTCCCTTTCAAAGATTGCGCTCCATATTCTGATTATACACTGTTTTATTTTTTACAGCCTCAAGATCAAGAGTCACATAGTCTACCACCTGAGCTAGCTGGGAACCCCTGTTTTTCTTCTTTAAGCAATCAACCTCACTTTAGGACAAAATGACTGTCTTTTCCCTCAATAAAAAATGCATCTCCATTCCCCATACCTTCTCTTACCAAAAACACATCTTACTCTTCTGGCATTCAAAGCTGTTTTCCTGGGGCTCCTGGGTGGCTCAGTGGGTTAAAGCCTCTGCTTTCAGCTCAGGTCATGATCCCAGGGTCCTGGGATTGAGCCCTGCATCGGGCTCTCTGCTCCCTTCCCTTCCTCTTTCTGCCTGCCTCTCTGCCTACTTGTGATCTCTGTCTGTCAAATACATAAATAAAATCTTTAAAAAAAAAAAGCTGTTTCCCTTATTTATTTATTTTTTTAAAGATTTCATTTATTTGACAGAGAGAGAGAGCACAAGCAGGGGGAGCTGCTGGCAGAGGGCGAAGCAGGCTCCCCACTGAGCAGGGAGCCTGATGCGGGGGCTCGATCCCAGGACCCTGGGACCATGACCTGAGCTGAAGGCAGACGTTTAACTGACTGAGCCACTGACTGAGCATTTTTTCTCTCTCTACATCTGCCCCTCCTTCCACTCCAGTGCTTTCTCTCTCTCTCTAAAAAAAGATAAATAAATCCTTAAGAAACAGAAGAGTGTGCGGGGGTGGGGGGGGTACCTGGGTGGGTGCTCAGGTCATGATCCCAGGGTCCTGGGATTGAGTCCCATATCCGGCTCCCTGCTCAGCAGGGAGCCTGCTTCTCCCTTTTCCGGCTGCTCCCCTTGCTTATGCTCCCTCTCTCTTTCATAAATAAAATCTTTATTAAAAGAAAAAAAAAGTCAGACTCTTAACCGACTGAGCCACCGAGGCTCCCCGAAGCATATGCCTTTTTGAATGGGTATAAATTCAAGAGCAGTCGAGGCACCAGCGCATCCAAATCTGTTTTAGTTTCTTGCAATCAAAAGCCAAGAGGAGATAAACTGCCTTGTAGAAGGTCTCCCGAGGCCCGACCACGCAGACCAGTTTGAGCTGAAGCCCGACTCGCCCCGGTGCAGACAGATCGTGCAGTGACCCGTGGAGAGACCAACAGCCACCTTTACCTCATTAATAGTAAACCCCTGCCCAGGGAGGAGCTCACACCTCACTCACGTGACACACAGTGACGTATGTGACACACAGTGACGTATAAGCATGTTTCCTGAAGGCCCACGAGAAGCTTTGTTTTTCCCGTAGAGGCAGGGGGAGGGGCAGAGCAAGGGGGAGAATCTCCAGCAGGTGCCACAGCCAGTGCAGAGCCCCACACCAGGCTGCATCTATGACTCCGAGATCATGAACTGAGCCAAAATCAAGAGTCTGACAGGTAACCGGCAGAACCATCCATATGCCCCACAAGCAGCTTTTTGCATCCTAATGGGATCCTTAAACTTCAAACTTCTAAACTTGGGGGAGCCGGGGGCCTCAGTCGTGAAGCGTCCAACTCTTGATTTCAGCTCAAGTCACGGCCTCAGGGTTGTGAGATCGAGCCCCACGTTGGGCTCCGAGCTGGGCGTGGAGCTTGCTTGAGATTCCCTCTCCCTCTGTCCCTCCTTGTCTGTTCCTCTTTAAAAAATTAAAATAACTAAATTAATTAATTAAATAAAGAATAAATAAAAATTCTAAACTTGCCAGAACCACTGGACTTCCCCGGCTTCAGGCACTGCTTTTAGCGTAGCTGTTAGTGGTAGTCCTTTTGGGACACACAGTCATTCCACACAAGGTAATCGGCAGCCAACCAAGCTGTGCTGACACAACTTTCTGCTGATCCCTTGTTGCCTCGGGTAGTACGACCAGCCAGTGGTCATGTCTAATGCCCTATGTTCAAGCCTGTCACCAACAGGTTATGAAAACCTTCCCAGATCCCGTGACAGAGCATCCTGCCCGTCAGTTTACAGTACGATGACCGGGTGCTCCAGACACGTCATGAAAGGAAGGCAGCCTCCCACCCCCAGAAAAAGAGAAGACAGCCCGCCAACCCGCTTGAAAGGGACCTTGCCAAGTGCTCCTGACCACGAACACTGCCATGTGAGAGAACAAGACTTCATACTTTACTTTTTTTTTAAGATTTTATTTATTTATTTGAGAGAGAGCATGAGAGAGGAGGTCAGAGGGAGAAGCAGACTCCCCATGGAGCTGGGAGCCCAGTGCGTGATTCAGTCCCGGGACTCGGAGTCATGACCTGAGCCGAAGGCACTCGCTTAACCACCTGAGCCACCCAGGCGCCCCAAGACTTCGTACTTTAAACATGAAACGTTTTGGGGCACCTTTTGGGTTCCCCAAAGAGGGGCGCCTACCTCTTGATTTCAGCTCAGATAATAATCTCAGGGTCATGGGATCGAGCCCTGCCCTGGGGGGGGGGCCCTCTCCCCTCTCCCTCTCCCTCTGCCCCTCCCCACCCCTGTTCCCACATGCTCAGTGTCTCTCTCTGAAATAAATAAATAAGTCTTTAAAAAAACAACAACAGGGAAACCCTTTCTCCGTCTCCTTTCCTTTACTCTGGCATTAGTGGGAGAAAGATTACGATCTGATCTGTACCTCCCAGGCCCCTGGTAAGTGGGAAAGTCACTTCTGGAAACGAGACCAGCCTTTTACTTCAGTCTAGGAGAAAACGTAACCAGCCCAGCTTTTCCGAAGCAAAAGAAGAGATCTCGTTGGCTGGCTGCCCTGAATTTACACGGCTCAGTTAGAAAGGACGCACCAGGATTCACTGCGTTGGCCGGTCCCAACTGCCCAGTGAGGAACACACATAAATGAGGCTGTGATCAAGAGTTTTTCCTTAATTCTTGAAATTCCTGCAGAATCTGCAGCGGAAGTTGTTGGTAAGAGGATAGCTTTCGTTCTTTTGTGCCTGAGCGAGGAAGCCTCTGTACTGTGGCTAAGCTAAACTCGCCCCTTATACCGGGATTATACGTTCGGTCTCACGCCATCCCTGAGCAAGCTCCTCGGCTTACAGGGCTGTCCCCTGCAGTGGGGTCTTTCTGTGATTGGTCTGGGTCTCGTGGACCATGGCTCATTAGGAATTATCCTTCTTATAGTCACCATAATCTCCCTCGCGTGTCCTCTCAGAGGCTGTAGATGCGCAGCTACCAGCTACCGAGCCTGTGACCTCCCTGAGGCTTGAACTCGAGAGGAAAAGTGAAGAGAATGGCTGACGTAAGGGCTGGGGCCTGAGAAGATCACAGGGATTCAGCAACAACGTGAACCTGTGAGGGTTACTTACCACCCAGAGGGTCAGTACAGCCGGAAGAACTACAGAGCCAGCAGATCTCCCATCAGGCGGGAGTCTAATGCTGAGAAGAAAACCACAGGACCAACATGGCGGCACTTGGGCCAAGTCGCCCAACCCCGGCTTGACATGATACAGACTGCCCTTTCAGCCTCCCCCAGAAATGTCGGTCTGAAAGGGCAGTCAGGAATTTTCTGATCAGGGCCAATAAGGGAAGCTGTCACAGGGGCTGTCTCCGTCCTCCAAAGGGAGATGAGGCCATCCCTCCGACAAGACCCCTCGGCCTTCCACCGGAGGGAAGGGGACCTCACCTGGGATAACCTTTCTCTTCTGTTGCTAATAACTCTTGCGGCCCACCTCGTGGTGCAGTTCCTTAGAGCGACCCCCCTACCTGCTAAAGAGGAAAAACTCAACTGAATCACTTAATAAAGCCGATTGTATCCTTGAATGTACTTAGTTGAGTTTTCCTTTTTTTTTTTTTTTAAGATTTTATCTATTTATTGGAGAGAGAGAGCACAAGCAGGGGGAGCAGCAGAGGGCTGGGGAGAAGCATCTCCCTGCCCAGCTGGGAGCCCGATGCGGGATTTGATCCCAGGACCCCAGGACCATGACCTGAGCTGAAGGCAGATGCCCAACTGGCTGAGTAACCCAGGCGCCCCAAAGTTTTCTTCTCTAACAATATCTCAAAGCTCTAATCCCCAGTGGGATAATATTTGCAGGCGGGGACATTAGGAGGTGATTAAGTTTGGATGACGTCATGAGGGTGGGCCCTTGGAAGGGATTAATACTCGTAAGAAGAGGAGGTGAGCCGTCCAGTTTTTCCCACCCGCAGGAGGGCCTGCGGGAGCAGACAGCACGACCGCGGCTCGGTACCAGAAGTGGGGCTCTTTTTAAAAAAAGATGTTACTTATTTATTTGACACAGAGAGAGAGATCACAAGCGGGCAGAGAGGCAGGCACAGAGAGAGGAGGAAGCAGGCTCCCCGCTGAGCAGAGAGCTCGATGCGGGGCTCGATCCGATGCGGGGCTCCATCCCAGGACCCTGGTATCATGACCTGAGCCGATGGCAGAGGCTTAACCCGCTGATCCACCGAGGCGCCCCAATAAATAACATCTTAAAAAAAAAACCACTCTGTCAAGTGCTTCTGCAAACTTCTGGAGCACAGAGAAAAGAGGGCTTTATTTTTTTCACCTGTTTCTTTTTCTTTGTTTCTTTTTTTTTTTTTTTTTTTTGAGAGAGAGAAAGAGAGTTAGGAGAGAGACAGAGGGAAAGGGAAAGAGAGAATCTTAAGCTGGCTTCATGCCCAGCATGCAGCCCAAAGCAGGGTTCATTCTCACGACCCCGAGATCGTGATCTGAGCTGGAAACAAGAGTCAGATACTCAACCAACAGAGCCACCCAGGTGCCCCCAGAAGGCTTTAGGTGGGAAATATCAGATGACAGAAAAGGCAAGTGGATGACCTCAGAGTCCCAAGTAGTTTCTCAATGGCATCGGCTTTCTGGCCATCCAAATAAGAAAGCCCGGTTTTCCTCGCCTTGAGGCAAGAAAGGGGGAAGATTGTATGGCATTCAGGTCTCCTTTCCAGTGTTGATGCCCATCAGTTTAACACCTTATTAATAACAGAAAGACAACAGGAAAATCGCCAAACGCTTGGAAATAATCCATGGGTCAAAGGAAATTTTTTAAAAATACACAGAACTGAATGAAAATGAAAATACAATGTGTAGGAGACAGCTAAAGCAGTGCCCAGATGGAGATTTACACACTAAACAGATACATTAGAAAAAAAAGGGGGGGGAAGGGTAAGTCTCAAATCAATAAACTAAGCTCCCAGGGCGCCTGGGTGGCCCAGTGAGTTAAGCCTCTGCCTTCGGCTCAGGTCATGGTCTCAGGGTCCTGGGATCCTCTCTGCTCAGTGGGGAGCCTGCTTCCTCCTCTCTCTCTGCCTGCCTCTCTGCCTACTTGTGATCTCTCTCTCTGTGTCAAATAAATAACATTCAAAAAAAAGAATGAATTAAGGGATATTAACACAGACCCTCCAGGCATCAAAACGATAATAAGGAATTCTACCAATAACTTATACACAGAGATTTGACAAAAAAAAGAAATGGAAATGGACCCATTTGTCAACAACACAACTACCACAACCCACTCAATATAAAATAGTTTGAATAACCCCCTAACTATTAAGGAAATAGAGTTGATTTAAAATTTCCCACCAGAAAAAGAAACTTCCAGTCCCAGAAGGTTTCTCTGGAGAATTCTATCAAACATTAACAGAAGGATAAATAACCATTCTACACACTCTCTTCCAGAAAATAGAAGAGGAGGGAACACTCTTCCCAATTCATTTTCTGAAGCTGGTATTACCCTGATACAAAAACCAGACAAAGTTTAAAAAAAAAAAAAAGCAAACTGCAAACCAATACCCCGCTTGAACATAAACATAGAAAACATTTTAAAAGATTTTATTTATTTATTTGACAGAGAGAGAGAGAGAGAGGGAAAGAGATCACAAGTAGGCAGAGAGGCAGGCAGAGAGAAAAGAGGATAAACATGGAAATTTTTTAAAAAGATTTTACAGGGGCGCCTGGGTGGCTCAGTGGGTTAAAGCCTCTGCCTTCAGCTCAGGTCATGATCCCGGGGTCCTGGGATCGAGCCCCGCATCGGGCTCTCTGCTCGGCGGGGAGCCTGCTTCCTCCTCTCTCTGCCTGCCTGTGATCTCTGTCTGTCAGATAAATAAATAATATCTTTAAAAAAAAAGATTTCACATATGTACTTGAGGAAGAGACAGAAAGAGCAGGAGCAGGGGAGGAGCAGAGGCAGAGGGAGAAGCAGGCTCCATACTGAGCAAGGAGGCTGATTCGGGGCTTGATCCCAGGATTCTGGGATCATGACCCGAGCTAAAGGCAGACGCTTAACCAACTGAATCACCCAGACGTCCCAGAGATATTCTTTCTTTCTTTTTTTTTTTTAAGATTTTATTTATTTATTTGACAGACAGAGATTACAAGCAGGCAGAGAGGCAGGCAGGGAGAGAGAGGAGGAAGCAGGCTCTCCACGGAGCAGAGAGCCCAATGTGGGGCTCGATCCCAGAACCCTGGGATCATGACCTGAGCTAAAGGCAGACGCTTAACTGACTGAGTCACCCAGACGTCCCGGAGATATTCTTTCTTAACAACATTCAAAACATGTATTAATTCTTGGGCATTTCAGTATGCATGCAGATGGTCCTAGCCTCTCTGCTCCTCACCTAATTTCCAGCAATGGTTTCGTCCTCTTCCCTACTTTAGTCACTCACTTACATAGTCATACCCTGGATTCTGTCATTCCCAATAACTGCAACATCTACATAATATTAATTAAAGCAGAAACTTATATAGGAACTATGTGTCAGGTACTGTTCTGGACCTTTTTATTTATTTTTTTCTTAAGATTTTATTTATTTATTTGACAGAGAGAGATCAAGATCACAGAGACCGTCAGGGACTCCATCTCTTGAAGGGAGGAGCTGAGAGGTCATGCTACAGAAAGATATGAATAAAGGATAGGAGGAACGTGCTGTCATTTGTGTGATCTATCATAGGTATTTCATCGGATACAAAATTCTACACTGGTAGCTATTTTTGCCAGCAAGTCAAATATACTATCACCTTGCTTTCTGGTTTCTGTAGTTTGTGCTAAGAAGTTGTCTGGCTCTCTGTCTAATCGCATAAGTAAAAACAATCTGCGCACCGCCCCCCGCCCCGCGTTGCTTTGAATATTTTCTCTTTGTCTTTGCTTTTCCTAAACTTTACTCTGATGTACCTGGGTGTGGTTTTCTTTTGTTTTATCTTGCTTCAGGTTCACGTGACTTCTAGATGTCTGTCATCAATTTTGGAAAATGTTATGTATGCCCCAATTTTTCCTCTCCTTTCATTGTGGCACTCCAGTTAAACATCCGCTAGGCTTTCCGTATGCCCTATGTCTCTTACCTCCTTTTACCTTGTCTTCTACTATCCTTTTACCTCGCTAGGTTTTATTCTGGCTATTTTCTTCTGACCTAACTTCCAGTTCCCTGATTTTCTCTTCAGCCCCTGTTGAATCCACCCTTTGAACTCTTAATTTTGGTTGTTGTACTCTACGTTTCCAGAATTTTTATTTTATCCTTTTTCTAGTTGCAAATTGTCTGCTAATTTCTCAGTTTTGTCTCTTATTTCCTTAAATATATTAAATATGATTATTTTGAAGTTGGCATTGGGTAATTCCATTACTGAATTTCATGTAGCTCTGTTACTGTGGTTTTGCTTGCCTGTTTGTTTTAATGCACTCTACACCCGATGTGGGCTTGAACTCACAAACCCAGGATCAAGAGTTGCGTGCTCTGCTGACTGAGCCAGCCAGGTACCCCTCTGTTACTGTTTGCTGCTGTTTTTTGTAACTTTATTTTTATTACATTTTCTTCCCTTCCTATAGCCTGGTTGTTTTTAAGTGAGTGTTGGACATTAGATGTGGAAAACTGCATAAATAAATTGAGGCCAAGGATGATGTTATTTTCCTCCAGAAAAGATTTATATGTGCTTCTGGCAGGCAGTTACGACAATAGAAATCTTGGATTCCTTTCATCCAGTTTCCAGGTATTGAAATGGCTCAGATCTTGACTACAGTCCCTTAAGGACAGGAGTATAGTCCTTGTTCAGGACTATTCTATTTATACTTTATGTTTACTCCTAGACCTTTGTAACCCAAAGCGTGACATGCCACCTCTTTGGTGGGCCCTGAACGCCAAGTCTTGATCCCTTGGCACGTAAGTCTGTCAACTACTGAGTTCAGCTTTTCATACTCTCAGCTGCCTCTTCTGGAATCAGCGGCTGAGCTCAGCTTTCTCTGTCTCCCCTTTCTCCCAGATCTTGGCCCCATAATGCTTCACTGCCTGTTACCTCTTGGATATTTTTTTTTTCTTAAGATTTTATTTATTTATTTGAGAGAGAGAGAGTGAAAGAGAGAGCACAAGCAGGGTGAAGGACAGAGGGAGAAACAGGCTGCCTACTCAGCAGGGAGCCTGGTGGGGGACTAGAACCCAGGACTCCAGGGTCATGAGCGGGCTGAGGGCCACCCAGGTGCCCTTTTTTTTTTTTTTAAGTAATCTCTATACCCAGCGTGGGGCTCAGACTCATAACCCCGAGATCAAGAGTCACGTGCTCTCCCAACTGAGTCAGTCGGGTACTCCTACCACTTGGATATTTTCAAGCGAATGTTTTTTATATTTCGTTGAGCTTGTTTGGTTGTTCTCAGTGAGAACCATAATTCAAATTACTTACTCTGTCCTTACTGGCCACAAAAGTTGTTCGGCACCATGCTTTTAGACTTCCTCTGCATTGGTGGATCTACATATAATCTTGCTTGAAAATTCTGCGCAGTGTTCCCTAATGTCCTATTTGCTTACTCAGTGATGGATGCCAAGATCACTTGCCCTTCCCAGTCGCCGCCAATAAAGCTGCAATGAGCTTTCTTACACATGCCACCTTACACCTTGTGTAAGAACTACTTTGTGATGTACACCTAAAAGCAGAATTGCTGGCTGTATAGGCTGGGTATACGCTTAGCCAAATACTTATATGTTCTTCTCCAGAATGGCTGTGCCCATCTATCTTCCCAGCAGCAGGACACACACGCTCCTATATCCTTATATCTCTGCCAGCATTTGGTATTACGTATGTTTCTGGGTGCATATTTGTATTTGCCAACTAATGAGTATAAAGTGACTTCTCCTTGCTGCTTTAATTTGCATTTCTGTGATAATCAGTGGCTTTGAGCATCTTTTTTTTCTGTAAACCCCTTATTCGCATGCTTTGCCCAATTTCTTATTTTTCTTATTTTTTCTAATTTTATTGAGATATACTTGGCACATAACCATTAAAGTACACCGTAAGTCAGGATCCAGTCAGAAAAAAGCTACACCAAGTGTTTCAACAGAGCAACCAACTGCAGCATCTTAAACGGCGGCGGCACGACGTGCCTGGTAGAGCACCCAGCTCCTGGCCTCTGGACTGTGAGTTCAAGCCCTACGTTGGGCAGGAAGCCCGCTTTTAAATAAATAAACAAACAAACAAATAAATAGCAAAGGAAACAATCAATATGACCAAAAAGCAACCTGCACAATGGAAGAGAATATTCGCAAACCATATATAAGATAAATGGTTAATATCTAAAATGTATTTTTTAAAAATCTATAACTAAATGGCTAAAAACCCCAATTAATCTAATTTAAAGATGGGCAGAAGACCTGAATACACATTTTCTTTTTTTTTAAGGATTTTATTCATTTATTTGAGAGAGAGAGAGAGCACAAGCAGGGGGAACAGAGGCAGAGGGAGAAGCAGGCTCCCCGCTGAGCAAGGAGCCCGATGCGGGACTCGATCCCAGGACCCTGAGACCATGACCTGAGCCGAAGGCAGATGCTTCACCCACTGAGCCACCCAGACGTCCCCTAAATATACATTTGCCTAAAGAAGACATCCAGGTGGCCAACAAACACATGAAAAGATGCTCAACGTCACTCAAGGTCAGGGAAATGCAAATCAAACTGACAATGAGATACGCCTCACACACGGTAGAACAGGTTTCATTGGGGGCACCTGGCTCGCTCGGTCAGAAAAGCATGTGACAGGCGCCTGGGTGGCTCAGTGGGTGAAGCCTCTGCCTTCGGCTCAGGGCATGGTCTCAGGGTTCTGGGATCGAGCCCCGCATCGGGCTCTCTGCTCAGTGGGAAACCTGCTTCCTCCTCTCTCTCTGCCTGCCTCTCTGCCTGCTTGTGATCTCTCTGTCAAATAAACAAATAAAAAAATCTTAAAAAAAAAAAGAAAAGCATGTGACGATCTCAGGTTTTGAGTTCGAGTGACACACTGGGTGTAGAGATTACTGAAAAAGATAAACTAAAAAAAAAAGAATTAGGGACGCCTAGGTGGCTCAGTGAGTTAAGTGCTCATTGGGGAGTCTGCTTCCCCCTCTCCCTCTGCCTCTCTCCCTTGCTCATGCTCTCTATCTCTCTCTCTCTCTCTCCCTCTCTTAAATAAATAAATAAAACCTTTTTTTAAAGAATGACTATCATGAAAATGATATCTTGTCAAAATGACAAGAGATTATTAATGAATGCATGGATAAGGATGACGTGGTTTTGTATGTATTTGAATATATTATTGAGCCATTAAAAAGGAAGGAAATCCTGTCATTTGGGACAACATGGATGGACCCTGAAAGCGTTCTGTTCAATGAAATAAGTCAGAGAGAGACAAATACCGTGACCCCATTTACATAGTATCTAAAAAAGCGGAACTGGTAGAGGCAGAGAATGGAATGGTGGTTGTTAGGGGTTGGGGGCTGGGTAATGACATGTTGGTCAAGGGTACAAGCTTTCAGTTACAATATAAGTAAGTTCGGGGTGCAAATGCACAGCGGGGTGACTAGAGTTAAAAATACTGTGTTGTGGGGGCGCCTGGGTGGCTCAGTGGGTTAAAGCCTCTGCCTTCAGCTCGGGTCATGATCCCGGGATCCTGGGATCGAGCCCCACATCGGGCTCTCTGTTCAGCAGGGAGCCTGCTTCCTCCTCTCTCTGCCTGCCTGCCTCTCTGCCTACTTGTGATCTCTGTCTGTCAAATAAATAAATAAAATCTTTAAAAAAAAAAAAATACTGTGTTGTGGGGCGCCTGGGTGGCTCAGTGGGTTAAAGCCTCTGCTTTCGGCTCAGGTCATGATCCCAGGGTCCTGGGATCGAGTCCCACATCGGGCTCTCTGCTCAGTGGCGAGCCTGCTTCCTCCTCTCTCTCTGCCTGACTCTCTGCCTACTTGTGCTCTCTCTCTGTCAAATAAATAAATAAAATCTTAAAAAAATATACTGTGTTGTATACTTACAGGTTGCTGTGAGAGTAGGCTTTAAATGTTTCCATCATAACGACAACAAAATGGTAATTTCAGGAAGTAAAGGGTATGTTTTTGTGGTAAACATTTTGCAACATATACATGTACCAAATTATCGCATCACACACACCTTAAATTTACACAGTGATATATGTCAGCTACAGCTCAATAAGGCTGAAAAAGAATTATGCATTTACCTACTGACCCAGCTAGCTATTGATTTTATTTTTGCCCCTTCCATCCGTTGAGAAAAATTTCTTTTTCATTTTTTATTTTTATTTATTTATTTTTTAATTTATTTGTCAGAGAGAGAGGGAGAGCGAGCGAGCACAGGAAGACAGAGTGGCAAGCAGAGGCAGAGGGAGAGGGAGAAGCAGGCTCCCCGCCGAGCAAGGAGCCCGATGTGGGACTCGATCCCAGGACGCTGGGATCATGACCCGAGCCGAAGGCAGCCGCTTAACCAACTGAGCCACCCAGGCGTCCATCTTTTTCATTTTTTAAATTAAGATTATTTATTTAGTTATTTGTCAGAGAGAGAGAGAGAGCAAGAGCGATCGAGAGAGGGCACAAGCAGGGGGAGCGGCGTGCAGAGGGAGAAGCAGGCTCCCCACCGAGCAGGGGAGCCTGATGCAGGATCGATCCCAGGACCCTGGGATCCTGACCTGTGCGAAAGGCAGATGCTTAAGGACTGATCCCCCCAGGCGCCCTGCAGCGCTTGTTGTTTCTTCTGTTTTCTGTTTTAGCCACAGCTGCAAGGTGATCCCTCCTTGTGGCTTTAGTCTGGATGTCTTCGTTGGAGAAGTGTCCGCTCATGTCTTCTGCCCAGTTTTTAATTGGATGATTCACATTGTGGGTGTGGAGTTTTATAAGTTCTTCGTGTATTTTGCACACCAATCTTTCATCGGATGTGTCACTTGCAAATGCCTTCTCCTGTCTGGTAGGTTGTCTCTTAGTTTTATTGGTTGTTTTCTTCACTGTACGGGAGGGTTTTTGTTTTTTTTTTTAAGATTTCCTTTCCTTTTTAAAAGATTTTATTTATTTGAGAGAGAAAAAATGAGAGAGAGAGCACGAGAAGTGGAGGGTCAGAGGGAGAAGCAGACTCCCTGCTGAGCAGGGAGCCCAAAGCGGGACTCGATCCCGGGACTCCGGGATCATGACCTGAGCTGAAGGCAGTCGACCAACCAACTGAGCCACCCAGGCACCCTGAAGCTTTTTAATTTTGATGCAGTCCCAATAGTTTATGTTTTTGCTTTTATTTACCTCGCCTCAGGAGACATCTAGAAAGACGCTATTATGGCTGATGTCAGAGAAATACCTACCTGTGTCCTCTCCTGGGATTTTTATGGTTTCAGGTCTCACATTTAGGTCCTTAATCCATTTTGAGTTTATTTTGTGTATATTTGGTATAGGAAAGTGGTCTGATTTTGCTCTTCTGCATGTAGCTGATCAGTTTCCCAACACCATTTGTTGAAGGGGCTGTCTTTTTTTCCATTGGACATTCTTTCCTGCTTTGTCGAAGATGAATTGACCATAGAGTTGTGGGTTTATTTTTGGGTTTTCTGTTCTACTCTGTTGATCTATGTGTCTATTTTTGTGCCTGTATCATACTACTTTGATTACTACAACTTGAAGTCTGGCATTGTGATGCCTCCAGCTTTGCTTTTCCTCTTTTTTTGTTTTAAGATTTTATTCAATTATTTAACAGTGAGAGATACAGCGAGAGAGGGAACACAAGCAGGGAGAGTGGGAGAGGGAGAAGCAGGCTTCCCGCTGAGCAGGGAGCCCGATGCGGGGCTCGGTCCCAGGACCCTGGGATCATGACCCGAGCCGAAGGCAGAGGCTTTAACACACTGAGCCACCCAGGCGCCCCATTTGCTTTTCTTTTTCAAAATTGCTTTGGCTATTCTGGGTCTTTTGTGGTCCCATATCTTGGGATCATTTGTTCTAGTTCTGTGAAAAATTCTACTGGTATTTTGGTAGGGATTGCATTAATGTGTAGATTGCTCTGGGCAGCATAGACATTTTCACAATATCTGTTCTTTTAACCCATGAGCATAGGATGTCTTTCCATTTCTTTGTGTCATCTGCAATTTCTTTTTTTTTTTTAAGATTTTATTTATTTATTTGACAGACAGAGATCACAAATAGGCAGAGAGAGAGGAGGAAGCAGGCTCCCTGCCGAGCAGAGAGCCCGATGCGGGGCTGGATCCCAGGACCCTGAGATCATGACCTGAGCCGGAGGCAGAGGCTTAACCCACTGAGCCACCCAGGCGCCCCGTCATCTGCAATTTCATTAGTGGTTTATAGTTTTAAGGCACAGGTCTTTCACCTCCATGGTCAAGTTTACTTACTCATAGATATCTTATTATTTATGGTGAAATTGTAAATGGGATTGTTCTCTTCATTTCTCTTTCTGGTGCTTCGTGATTGGTGTGCAGAAATGCTACAGATTTCTGCATGTGAATTGTGTATCCTGCGACTTTACCAAATTCCTTTATCTGTTCTAGTAGTTTTTTCTGCGGAATCATTTGGGTTTTCTATATGTAGTATCATGTCATCTGTAAATAGAGAATGTTTTCCTTCTTCCTTACCAATTAGGACGCCTTTTATTTCTTTTCCTGTCTAACTGCTGTGGCTAGGACCTCCAGTACTATGTTACATAAAAGTGGTGAGAGCGGATAGGACATTCTTGTCTTGTTCGTGACCTTCATGGGAAAGCTCTCAGTTTTTCCCCATTGAGGATAATGTTAGCTGTGGGTTTTTCATAGTTGGCCTTTATTATGTTGAGGTATGTTCCCTCTAAACCCACTTCGTTGAGGTTTGTTGTTGTTGTTGTTTTTTATCGTGAATGGGTGTTGTACGTTGTCAAATGCTTCTTCTGCATCTCTTGAAATGATCATATGGTGTTTATCCTTTCTCTTATTCATATTATGTGTCACACTGATTGATTTGTAAATACCGAACCACACTTGCATCCCGGGAATAAATCCCACTTGATTGTGGTGAATGATCTTTTTAATGTCCTGTTGGATTTGGTCTGTCAGTATTTTGTTGAGTATTTTTACATCTATGTTCATCAGAGATGTTGGCCCGCAGTTCTCTTTTCTGTGGCGTCTTTATTTGGTTTTGGTGATACTGGCTTCATATAGTGTATTTGGAAGTTTTCCTGGTTCTTCTGTTTTTTTGGAGTGGTTTGAGAAGAATAGGTACTAACTCTTCCTTGGATGTTTGGTAGAATTCATTTGTGAAGCCATCTGTCTGACCCTGAACTTTTGTTTGTTGGGATTTTTTTGATTATTGATTCAATCTCTTTGCAGGTAATTGGTATATTCAAACGATCTATTGTTCTGACATCAGTTTTTTTAAGATTTTATTTATTTATTTGACAGACAGAGATCACAAGTAGGCAGAGAGGCAGGCAGAGAGGGAGGGGGAAGCAGGCTCCCTGCTGAGCAGAGAGGCCGATGCGGGGCTCGATCCCAGGACCCCGAGACCATGACCTGAGCCGAAGGCAGAGGCTTAACCCACTGAGCCACCCAGGCGCCCCTGTTCTGACATCTTGATATCACTGAATTTAGGCCAGGATTGACTTCAAGCTTAAGTCAACCAACCAAGTGGACTTGTTAGAGTCTCTTGCAGCTACACGGGCTAACATTAAATACAGACTCCCCGGTAAATGCGTCAGCTCAATAAATTGCGTCTAACTCAATGTCACATCCTCTCCTCCTTGGCGGAACATCTCTAGAATTTACACATACTGTGCCCGTGTTCTGTCAGTACTTACTATCAAAACTCTCGCTATTCTTTTGGTGTCTATTTCCTCTTGGGTCTTGCGGAGAGTAGACCCTGGCTATGGGTTTAATGGTAACAGGGGATGGTTGTGGTGGGTCTTGAGGAGAATAGGTACCCCCTTGCAAGGCACCAGGGAACATTGTCTTACTTTCTAAGGGACGCCTGGCAGGCTCAGTCGGTAGAGCGAGCAAATCTTGATTTCAGGGTTTTAAGTTCAAGCCCCACGTTGGGTTTAGAGATAACGTAAAAAATAAAATCTTTCGGGGCGCCTGGGTGGCTCAGTGGGTTGAGTCTCTGCTTTGGGCTCAGGTCATGATCCTGGAGTCCTGGGATCATGACCTGAGCCGAAGGCAGAGGCTTAATCCACTGAGCCACCCAGGCGCCCCTTTTTTTTAATGTTTTAAGTAGGCTCCACTCAGAACGTGGGACTTGAACTTAGGACCCAAAGATCAAGAGTCACACACTACCGACTGAGGCAGCCGGGCGCCCTCCTAAACTTTCTTTAAAAACCCAAGTCTGGGGCACCTGGGTGGCTCAGTCAGCTAAGGGTCTGGCTCTTGATTTCAGCTCAGGTCTCAATCCCAGGGTCTCGAGTTCAAGCCCCGAGTTAGGCTCTGTGCCACGTGTGAACACACTTCTAGGAAGGCAGCCCAGGGCTAATGGAATGACTCCCTGTCACCAGGCCCTGGGTCGGCCCAGCGCCCCACTATTCAGCCCTTCCAAGGCCACCGGGCGTTTGTGTTTCCAGCGATGAGATGGACTGGGGCAGGGGAAGGCCCAGCTTCAAGGCTCCCCATCCGCTCACTTTCCACCGGCCCCCACCTCAGTGCAAAAGAGGACGGGAGATGGACCCTCAGCTGAGGAAAACATCTTGTCATGTCACAAAAAGCCCTGATCCTGGGGACAAGAAGCAGATGTTGACTGCTACGGCTGCAGGCTAAGCCGGGATGACGAGTGTGGAGCAGCCTCGAAGGGATTCACTGTCTACCGGAGCGCGGAACCAGGGCAAGGGCCGGAGGGGCGTGTGCTGGGAAGGCCCGTGTTTTTAGTGACGGCACCTGGGAAGGCATGTTCGTCGGCCCACAGGACTGATCAACAGCAACGGGAAAATGAGATATGCAGAGAAGAGGGCAAGCCCTGAGCGGCCACGGCCTGGGAGCCAGGGCCCGGCGAAGGCGGGTGACCTTGACGGTCTGCAGCTCAGCCTTGGGGCCGGGAGGGCCAAGGGCTCGGGTTCAGCGCGGGGGGAGGGGGGGGTCTGGCAGCGGGAAGGGGGCCACTGGGGGAAAGAAATTCTCTTCAGATGCTTTTCGTGCTCAGTTGCAGATGAAACACAGGCTGCCCCTGAGCTGTGGGGAAGGAACCGGACCTCCCCTTGGAGGGGCCGGCCCTGCGGGTCCACTTAAGGCCAGTGTGCTCGGTAAAATGACACAGCTCGTCTTCAGTCACAGGTTTTTATTTGCCTGTCATAATTCTGATATTTATGTACATATATATATATTTCTTTTGTTTTTTTGTAAAGGGCTCATCAACAGACCAAGCAAAGGCATACAGGGAGACCGTAGCTGCCAGGCAGGAACGTGGCAGAGCTGGAAGAACCAATCTTTCCTTTTTCCTTTGTGTGTGTGTGTGTCTGTTTTTATTTTTCCTAGGATGGGATCATCAAAGCTATTTGCTATAAAACCTAGAAACCACCTAGAGACTCAGACATCTGCCTACACTAGTGGCATATAGGGAAAGGCGAGGGCACAAACTTTCAAGGTCACGGTGTATTTACATTCCCAAGGCTGAGGGGTAGGGGAGGCTGAGGAGGGGCTCTACTTGGACCGGGCGGGGTGGCTAGAGGGTCCTAGGCTGCAGGCAGTGGCCGGGGCAGCAGGGAAACGTGCCTGCCCCATGCCCTGGCAGTGACAGAGGCCACTTGGATGTTGTCTGGTGGGCACCGAAGGCAGCGTGTGTGCAGAGCTCTGGGAAGCCGGCCGCGGGGTGGAGCGGGCAGCGGTAGGAAGGTGGCGACCAGCTTGATACTGCGAGGTGGGGACTCTGAGCCCTCCAGATGGCCTCCTCCGCCCCCGCGGCCAGCTTGCCTAGCTCCTATCCTGAGTGGAGCAGATGGCGGAGACACCGAGTCCCGCCCCCAACCCCAGTCAGGCTGTCCGAAGAGTGGCCACCCCGACTTCCTCTCTGCCCAACGACGGCCCGGAGGCAGCACCTGCAGGCTCTTGGTGGGCGGGTGATTGGTCCCCGAGCTGGAGCAAAGCAGTGCGTGCCCAAGAAGGGGTGCAGCTGGGTTTTGGCAATAAAGTGGGGACCGGGTAGTCAGAAGGGGTTCAGAGGCAGTGAGCTCCTCTCCTCTGCCCCCAACTTCAAGCCTCCCGCAGGCCCAGGGCCGGGAGGGTGGGGCCGAGGCCTGGAAGGGAGTGGATGGAGCCTCAGTCCCAAGGTCAGCACGGGTGCTGGGCTCGGGGGTCTTGGCCTCTGACTCCCCTGTAGCCTGGCCCCAGACTTGGCCCTGCCTAGCCTTGCCTGGCTGGAACGCGCTACTCCAGCGCCCCGGCAGGGTTGATGGGGGAGGCGGCCCCTGAGCTGTCATTGCCTCCTGTGGCCTCCTTCTCCTTCTTGCCGCTGTACTGGCCGATGAAGGAGCCATCCTCATTAAACTGGACATCCACGCTGCCCCCGTAGTCGGCCAGGCTGTCATCGCTGCCCAGGGGCTTGATGTCTCCATTGAGGGACGGCTGGCTGCCAAAGGCCTTCTCCTCGTTGTCACTGTGAGGACAGAGGGCGGGAGGGAGTGGGAGGCTGCCCAGGGGAGCCCAACAGGAGCCGGTAGGTGCTAGCCTGAGGGAGGAGGCCCGGCTGGAGGGCAGGGTGCAGGTTCCACCTGGCTTTCATTTGAGGAAGAAGTCCTCATCCTTGCCCCACGCCCGGGAGGGCAGGTGGGGCGCACACCACCAGAGGGGTGGGATTTGGGCATGCCCACGATCCCGGGGCCGAGAGGAAGGAAGTGGGTGCTCAGCCTACAGGTGACAGCAGGCCCATAAACTGGCATCAGTGTGGGGACGGGTTGGGGCATGTCGGCTTCTCCCTGAAACAGGGAGCTGTGGGGCCGGAAGGCTGGGCAGAGCCCCGGGGTACTATCCGCGGAATGGCCCCCGCCATCAGGCTGTGCCGGTATCTTCCCACCACCCCCCGTCTTACCTCTCCAGGGACCTGACATCACCCAGCAGCACAGAAGAGAGAGAGAGACAGGGTCAGATATGAAAGCAAGGGTGATGCCGGGTGGCCAGCCAGGCCCCGCGCTTATCCCTGGGCTCACCTGTACTCGCCGAAGGTCTCGTCCTTCATCGGCCGGGCCTCGGAGTCCACCTGGGTGTCCTCCTTATCCTTCACTGGAGACACAGACAGAGAAGGCCCAGCTTCCTCTCCCACCCCTGCCTGCCTCTGGGCACTGGGCATGATCCATCCCCAGGCTGGAGACTCTCTGTGCCCTGAGTGCCCCCGTGCGCTCTCGGCAGTGCTCAGAAGCTGGGAAGCCTTCAAGGCAGGCCCCTCACCCCACGTGGGCCTGAGTGCCACGTGCTGCCAGCGTGCACGGAAGCTCCTGTGGGGCTCCTTGCCTGTCCCCATGTGGCCATGCCATCCTGCCAGAGGCTCGGGTGCCCATCACCACCACCAGCGCTGTCCTGCGGCCCTACAGCTCCTACCGTCTGGAGGTGCAGGCCTTCCACGGCCGGGGACTGGGGCCCGCCAGCGAGATGGCCTTCAAGACCCCCGAGGGAGGTGAGCCTGGGCCCCGCCCCCACCCAGTGGCCGCTGGCCTCGCTTACCAGAGTACTTGCCGCCTTTGCTGCGCTTGATAAAGCAGAGGATGAGCAAGACGAGAAGCAGGAGGATGATGGCGCTGATGAAGCCGATGAACCAGCCCTCAGTGGCGAAGCCGGGGGGTGGGAGCCTCACACGGCCTGGGGGGAGGTCCCGGAGACACTGCGCCTGGGCCCCAGCGAGACCCACGCTCCCAGCCCTCTGCCCTTGGGGACCCGGAAGACACCCTAGGGGCTGGGGGCAGCGATGACCTTTCGCTGAAATCGTGCTTGAAGCTGACACTTGAGGGGGGGGGACGGTTAAAACAGAAGGATACTGAGAGAGGCCATTTCAGGGGCCCGGACTTCTCAATCCGGGCCAAGCGGCCCCCAGATTCCAGGAGGACAGCAGAGCCATGGCATGGGGCCTGGGGCAGCGGCGGGCGCGCGGGGGCCGACAGAAGCCTCACCAGTGCCGTTGGTCTTCACGGCCATCTTAAGGAGCACCCTCTCCTTGAGCAGGTGGATCTCGTAGTCGGTGTCGGGCTGCAGGTCCCACTGTGTGTAGGAGCTCTGGTTGTAGCTGACATACTGTGGGGGCAGATGGGGGCTCATCTTCTCATCTGCAGGGGTGAGGGTGGCAGGGATGAGCAGGAGTGCCAGGCAGCAGCCTGGGTCGTGCCAGCCCCGGGGGGCCCCTCTTTGTGCTCACCCCCCAGGGCTTTGAACCAGATCTGGAACCCAAAGTTGCACTGGCCCTCCTTGGGGACCCAGGAGACCACGCTGTAATTCTCGCCAGCCATTGCCGAGATGTTGCCAAAATCCGGGGTCCCTGGGGAGCAAGAGGAGGTTGTGGGTCCTTGAGGCAGCCCGAGGCTGGCCCTCCTGGGGCCTGGCTGCGGGTTGGGGGCCTCCTCAGCCCCTGCCGCTCACCGGATAAGGCCATGGTGCCTCCCTCCCGCACGATGGCCTCCCCGGGGCCCTCCTTGGTGGTGGCCTGCAGCCGGAAGCGGTACCGCAGGTGCGGGCTGAGGTTGGTCAGGTTGTGCGTCCGCAGCTCGGGGTCCGGAAGGTCAAAGGACAGCTGCTCCTTGTCCCCGTCGTCCACTGTGGGGAGAGGCGGGGAGTTGGCCGCGGCCGCCGGCTCTGCCTCCCCCCACCCCCGGGCCGCGCCCCACGCACGAGGGCGGTAGGAGAGCACGTAGCCGGTGAGCACGCCGTTGTGGCTGAGCGGCGGCTGCCAGTGCAGCAGGAGGCTGGTGTCCGACTGGCACTCCAGGTGCAGCGCCTCGGGGTGGCCTGGCACTGTGGGGCACAGAGAAGAGCGGCAGGTCCTCGCCCGGGGCCGCCAGATGGGGGATGGGGTGGGGGCGGGGCCCAGGCTCACCTCCCTCGGGGGTCTTGAAGGCCATCTCGCTGGCGGGCCCCAGTCCCCGGCCATTGAAGGCCTGCACCTCCAGACGGTAGGAGCTGTAGGGCCGCAGGCCTCCCAGGACGGCGCTGGTGCTGTTGGCGGGCACCACCACGTGGCCTCTGTGGACATGCCTCTTGCTGTGCTTCCTCTGACTGCCCTCCCACCAGTACGTCACCTGTGGAGAAGGGCAAGAGTCCCCGTAGGGGGGAAGGCGACGGGCAGCGCACCTCCTCAGGCCTGCTTCCCGATGCCCTCAATGGGGGCCCTTTCCTCCCACCCCAAGGACTCCTGGGAGAGCAGCTGGCAGGTGGCAGAGGCCCACCCCAGTGCTGCTACTCCTGGTGGCCTCACGCGTCACCCTGGGGATCCCGCCACCCCCACACCTTGAACCCGTCCTTACATTGTATCCTCGGAGGTGGCCCTTGACCTGCGCGGGGTCCACTGGCCACCACCTGACCAGCACGGCGCTAGAGTTCAGGATCTTGACGCCTTCCAGCTCAGGGCTTGCCTGGGGGTCTGCAAGCAGCCAGTGACAGGGATGAGGGCCTGCGGTATCCGGAGGCCAGCCCAGAACCCTCCCACAGAAGGAAGATGGATCTGGCTGCTCTACGGGGCATGTGCCAGGCGTCGGGCTGTCCTGGCAGACCGGCTATTAGTTGCAAGGGAGAAAAGATCTTGACCCCGTAGCCAAAATCAGTGTCTAGTAATGTTCCAGATGCAAGGAAAGGAAAGGCGCAGGACAACTAGACCTGACGGGAGGTCTGGACTGGATCCTGGACTGGGCGGAAGACAGCGCGGACCGGTACGCCCGGGATGCCGGCTGCCGACTAGAAAAACAGTGTCTCAATGATCAATGATAAACTTTGGTACTTCGTGGGGGCACTCTGGTTAGGGAAGAAAATGTCCTTGCTCCTAGGAAATGCTCTATCGCGAGCCCCAGCATGGAGGGAGGGCTGGGGACCTGGCCAGCGTTTGCCCAATACTCACAGTCTTCCCCCGAGTAGCCAATGGTAATCTGCGGCTCAGGGCCCTTGCCCTGGCTGTTGACGGCCTGGACTTTGATCTCATAAGGCACAAAGGTGGACGTGTTGGACACAACCAGCAAGGGGTCGCTCACGGTCTGTTCCTGCCAGGCACCCCGTGTCCCCTGAGGGCGCCACTGGACACGGTACTGAACCTGGGGGGCATTCCAGTCCATCCATCTAAGGGGCTAGAGAGGGGTGAGCAGAAGCAGAGCTGGTCAGCCAACAGCACCCCCCCCACCCCCGCTGACCCACTCCGGAGCCCAGCCTCATGTCCTGTTGTCTTCTGATCCTTCGCACAGTCGGGGGAGCAGCCGACACCCGCATCCCGCATCCCGCCCTGATGTCCCGGGGCATGCTCAGCCCAGGGGCCCCTCACCTTCCAAGTGATGACCATGTTGCTGGTCTCGTTCCCTTCCCCCTTCACGTCCACAGGGTTCTTCTCCGGGGCTAGAAAATAACATGTTAACACGTCAGAGCTGTGGGCTCCCACCGAGGCCGCGAAGGCCAAAGCCCAAGGAAGGAGGGGGCCCTTTCTGGCGCTTGGAAGCCAGGAGCCAGAAGCTCTGAGCGAGCCCTGACTCCAGCAGAGGGGCTCGGGTGGGCCATTCTCTCCCCCTTGGACCCCAGGTGGCTCACCTGCCTCAGGTGTGACCACGGTCTCGGAGGCTGGGCTGGGCTCTCCAGGCCCGTACTTGTTGATGGCGGTAACTCGGAAGGAGTAGCGCACGTAGGGTGAGAGCTTGAGGGTGGTGGAGGTCTGGTTCCCGGGCACCTTGCCCAGACTGTACCATTCCTGAGGCGCCATCTCTTTGTCTTCAAATTCAATGTCATACTCTGCCAAGAAGTGAACCGGTGACTTGGCGTGGGGCGTATGGGGGAGGGGCAGACAGGGGTACAAGCCCGACTCTCCCTGAACGGGAAAGGGAGTGCCCAAGGCAACAGGCAACCTCAGAGGCCAGGGTGGAACCGTGAGCCCCACGGAGGGGGAACCGTCACGGAGCCGCCATGGTCCCAGGAGGAGGAGTCCCACCAGGAGGGAAGGCGACCAGGGGCGGCCGGGTGGGGGAGGGGGGCTCGCTCAGGCCTCTTACTCTCAATGGGGGCGTTATGGTCCTCGGCGGGTCTCCAAGACAGGCGCACCAGGTGCTGCTCCAGCAGGTGGCGGTCAGACAGCTCCAGCTGGGGCACCGGCCCGGGGCTCCCTGCGGGCCACGGAGAGTGGATTCTCTGGCCCGAATGCCAGCCGGCCGCCCCCTCCCCAGCTGGAGCGGGGCTCCAGGCCGACGGCCCAATACCATCCTGGGACTCACCCACCACCAGGAGCTGGGCCCGGCTCTCCACCACGTCCAGCTCGGTGCCGGCCACGCAGCTGTAGTTGCCCTGGTCACTGTAGTCCAGGCTGTGGATGACCAGGCGCCCCTCCTCTATGAAGTACCTGCCGGGGGCAGGGGGCGCATGCTCGTCCCTCTGTTCTGCTCCCCTCCCCTCCCTCGTTTGCCAGAACCTCCCTGCTCAAGGCAGGAGCGCTCCCCCGCAGATGAGGCCAGGAGGTCTGGATGTCCTGCTTTCCCCACTCTGCCCCCTTCCACCAGGCCAAGGTTGGGACCGGGCCCGCACTTGTCACTGTCCCCAGACTCCTGAAGGTTTCGACCGTCCCCTCGCCAAGTGATGCTGTGCTGCAAGGAGGGGTCAAAGGAGGCCTGGCACGTGAAAGTCACTTTTGAGCCTTTCTTCTCGATCGCACTCTGCGGCCCCTGCGTGATCTGAGTGGCGTCTGAAGGGCAAGGAAGAAAGGAGAGTCATGCTGGTGCCCTCCAGAGACCCTGACCCTCCCTCCTGGACGTGTTGCTGATCACATCAGACCTTTGACCTGCAGGTTAGCCACAATGGTCACATTGTTCTGGTCATTGGCAGCCTGGCAGAAGTAGTGGCCAGTGTCATTGGCCTGGAGGTCCCGGATGCCCAGCGTCCCATTGGTGTAGGGGAAGAAACGTTCATCCCGCAGCACGGTATTCCCTTCCTTGTCCAGCCTGGAGTGAGCAGGGCAGGCCCGGCTCAGAGCCCAGCTGGCTGGGGACCCTGCCCTTCCTGGGCCAGAAGGTGGCTTGGAGGCACCCCATGGGGGAGGTCACTCACCACTGGACACTGGGCACAGGGGCCCCGAAGGCCTTGCACAGAAGATAGGCGGTGCTGCCCTCGACTGCCATGTAGGTCTCGTTGTCTGGGGTCAGGATCTTGGCAGGAAGCTCTGGGGGAGAAGTAGTTATAGGGGACAGGCAGGGCTCAGGGTAGGGCGAGGGTCCAGAAGTCATCAGCGTAGGCGAGGGCTCAGCGGGCCAGCCTCTCCCGGATGGGCTCAGGGGCCATTCTCGGGTCCCCAAGAACCCTGCCCATCTTGCTTCCCTGGACCCAGGCTGAGCCTCCGCCTTCTAGTCGGCCTCAGATATGCCTCCCATCCCAAGCACCCAAGTTTGACCAATTACATGAGGCCCCACCGACAGCCCACCTCTTCCTGAAAGCCTTCCTGGCCCATCCCTGCCTTTCCGGAGGCTCCGAGAGAGGAGACACCAGGCTGGCCTCGGAGACACAGGCCTCCGCTCAGTGACACGTGGTGGGCCAGCCCCAGCCCTTCCTCCACACCGCCGCCCCACCCCCACCCCACGCTGCTGACGGAGGTGGGAGAGAGATGGGGTGAAGGACCCCGGGGAGGAGAGAGGCAGCCACGGCAGACAAAGCGGCTGTTGGCTGAGTCAGTCCGGTGGCCTCGCCGGGCGGGCTGCGGAGTCAGATAGATGGGTCACTCACGAACGACATAGATGTAGGCATTGGCCAGCAGTAGCCCGTGCCGGTTGCGGGCCTCGCACTGCGTCACCATCGTGTCGCTGGGCTGCACGTGGCTCAGGATCAAGGCCCCACGCTGGATCCGGTACTTCTGGTCCTTAGCCAGCTCTGCGTGAGCAGCAGATGTGCCCGGGGATCCGGGGCAGAGCCGTGAGGCACGCTGAGGCCCCCCTCACCCGCCCCTCCCACCCCACGGCTGCCCCAGGCTCCCCGCCCCTGCCAAAGGCCCCACTCACCCTCCACAGGAATGCCGTTGACTCTCCAGGTGACCTCTGGCTGGGGCCTCCCCTGCACCTGGCAGTCTAGGCGGGCAGTCTCTCCAGGCCCGTACAGATGACTCTGGGGCTTGTGCAGCCAGTAGGGGGCAGCTGCGGGGCGGGGGGGGGGGGGGGAGCTGCCCTGAGCAGCCGCAGCTCGGCCCCGCCCCTGGCCACCCCCGCCCACCACCTTGGGCACTGCAGGCTCCGGTCCCTGGAGGTCACCCCAGGAGCCGGTGCGGCCCAGGGAGGCGCCTTACCCTCCACAGTGACGTAGTAGGTGTGCCGGTCGCTGCCCAGCGGGTTCTCGGCCAGGCACCGGTACTCGCCGTCGTCCTCCTCCGCCACGTTTAGCAGCTGCAGCGTCTTGTTGTGGTTCTGGTAGGCGACTCGGTCAGCCGGCATGGGGCCACTGGGGCGCAGCCACTTGATGGTGGGCGTAGGGCTGCCCGGGGCCAAGCGGGGCGGGGGGTGGGGGCAGAGCACATCGGAGAGAGCACAAGGCTGCTCAGCCTGGGCCAGAGACAGAGCCCCCCCCCATCTGCCCGCCCCCGCCCAGGGCCCCCAGACTCACAAGCCCTCGGCGATGCACTCCAGGACCAGCGGCTGCCCCTGCAGGGCCACCAGGTGGCTGCTGGAGTTGGTGGGGAACAGCAGGCGTGGCTTCCTGTCGATCATGCTGTTGGCTGGGAGGAGAAAGGAAGCACCCACAAAGTTACCAGGGTAGATGACTCCCCTGCGAGGTCCTGGGTGGGGCCTGTTTCCTCCTCTGTTCTAAAGGGAGGACCCCGTCTATGTTCCGGCCTCCCAGGACGGGGTCTGGCCAGGGTGCATGTGGGGGTTGAGCAGTCCTGGAGGAAGACTGAAGCCGTCTGATCTTTGGGCTGGGTCGTGAGGGGGGCAGGTTTCCGAGTCTTTGGGACTCACTGGCCTTGACCCGGAGGTCAATGGGTTCCTTCTGGATGATGGTCCGGGTGCCAGGGAAGTGGGCGTGGCAGATGTAGTCCGAGTGGTTGTCCGAGGTGAGGACGTTGGCAAAGTAGAGATTGCCGTTCTGACCCATCGTCACCCGCTCATCCTGCCTGATGTGCAAGATCTCTGCGGGGGGCAGGCGGGGGGCAAGGAGGCAAAGGTCAGACCCCCACCCAGGGAGAGGTACCCGCTGCCACCTTCACCGCAGCCAGCAGCCCCTCGTGGGCACCCACTGCTGTTCATCCAGTAGATTCGGAGCGGCTCGGCGCTGGGCGGAGGGTGGCAAGGCAGGACCACCGACTGCCCCTCCTCCACCTCTACAGGCTTCACCGTCTCTTTCGGCCACTTGGGGGCACCTAGAGGGGACAGACGGGCTGGCGCTATGGGTTCAAACTCTCGTCCTGGTCAAGGCAGGGCACGGCAGGGGAAAGGAGGACAGACGCCCCGTGGGAGGGCCTTTCTGGGCTCAAGGCTGAGACCCTCCGCTGCAGAGGAGAGGCCGGGCAAAAGAGCAGAGGACTGTGAAGGGTTAACCCTTCACAATTCTCAGCTCCCACCCAGAGGCCTAAGATGGGGGGGGGGCGCTGTGCTGCAGTAATGGGGGAGGGGAGCTGTGGAAGGATGTGGGAGTCACAGAGCCTTCCATCATCCTGACACAGAAACCATGGCAACAGTCGCCAAGGTAACCAGAGGGGTGGAGAGGCAGAAAGCTCAGGGAGGATGGGATGCAGAGGGAAAACCCCAGGGAGAGGAAGGCACAGATAAAGACAGAGCTGGAGAGCGAGCGCCACGAGGAGGGAGACAGAGGGCCAAGTCGAGGTGGAGAGGGAGGCAGCAGAGGAAAGGGGCAGCAGAATGCTGGGGGAGGTGACAAGACATGACCCAAGAGCTGCGGAGAATGAGAGGGGCCTGCAGAGGCGCAGAGGGGACAGAGGCAGTGATCGGCCAGAGCAGACCAGAGGGAGGAACAAGGCAGCTCAGCAAGCCTGAGCCTGTGTGCGGGAGTCTTGAGGAGGGCCCCGGAGGCCAAGGCGGGACAAAGCCCAGAGGCAGAAGCAAGGGAAGGGGAGCTAGAGGTGAACAGAAAGATAGCGGAGAGAGGGACAAAGCGCGGAAGGAGGGGGACACTGCTGGAGAGCGGAGGAGGAAGTTGGCTGTGGCTGGCGGGGCCCCCAGTCCCTTCCACACACTAAACTGCCAGCGGGAGGGGCATGGCTCCCAGCCCAGACTCCCACGCCAGCTCCCTGAGACCTGTTCGGGGACCCTCTTGTGTGCCCCAGGCCCTCCCAGGCCCCTGCAGCGTCTCGCACCCTCGGCCATAAGCTGGATCTCATGGGACATGGCCGTGCCCAGCTTATTGCTGGCAAAGCAGCGGTAGGTGCCCTGGAACCTCTGGGCAAAGTTGCTGTTGTTGCCCGTGATGGTGAAGGAGCCAGAGTGTGGTGCCTGGTGCACAATCACACCCACTTCCTCCTTGGGTTTGAAGTGGACGCCATCCCGAGTCCAGCGGAACCTGTGGGCAGAAAAGGGCTCAGAGGCCTGAGACCCAGGAACCCAGGAAAGGGGCTGGAACAGGCCAGAGGCCAGGCTGTGAGCAGCCAGGGACCCTGGGGACGGGCTGGGCAGGGCAAGGACCAAGGGTGACGAGAGAGATCTGGGGCATCTGGGCGCATAAGTTGGGTGGCCCTGGGAGGCACGAGGACTGCAAGCTGAGGGCTTAGAAGGTGAAGGTCACTCACTGCACTTCAGGTTTGCCACTGGCCTCACACTTGAGGCTGATGTCATCTGTAGGGAAGACAACCAGGCGCCGTGGAGACTGTTCCGTGATGACAGGTGGTTCCATCACTGGAGACAGGAGAGACAAAGACGTGGCAAGGATAGTGTCTGACTTCACAGCCTCAACCCCTGTCCCACTGGGAGGGTGGCAGGATTTGAAACCCTTAGAGTCCCAAGGCCACAGGAGAGGGTTGGGGAAGAATGAGCTAGAGAGCCATGGGCTTGCGGGCCATGAAAAGAGGGAGAGAAGGGGACACGGTGCAAACGTAGAAAGAGACAGAACGGAGAGAATAGCAGCGCAAAGAATGAAGACAGACATCTAAGAGAGACATGAAGCCAGAGACAGAAACCAGGAAGTCCCACGGAGAGAGGGGAGCAGAGAGAACAGAGCACCGGCAAGAGGTAGGAGGGTGAGCAAGAAAACCCAGGCCAGAGCAGAGACAGAACAAAGACGGGCCACAGGTGAGACAGCCCGAGAAGTCGTGCGGCGCCGCATGCCCGCTCACGGGAAGAGCTGGGCAGACAGAGCACGTGCGGGAGGGGGACTTGCGGTTTCCCCGCCTCCTGGGAAACACTCCCACCCTCCCCCAACTTACCCCGGTATCCTTCATCTAAGGAATCCAGGCAGCAAGGGAGAGAGCAGAGAGAAATGCTGACACTAAGCCCCAGCAGGGGGCCTGAAGGGGAGGGGGCGCAGAAGTAAGCCCACCCCGTCCCCCGCAGACCCACCCCCTCGCCCCGAGGAAGGGGAGGGAGTGAACCAGGGCCACGGGTAGTGTAACATGAGGGTTACATGCCAGGCTGGAATTGTAGTAGGTCAAGACCCAGAGGACAGGGCAGGGTCCCCCATCACTGGTTCCAGGGGCGGGGTCATGGCCACAGGGGGCCAGGCCGCAGCTCTCAGGAGAAATCTGTGCCTTTTACAAGAAGTGCCCTTTGGACAGACCCTTGCATCCTCTCCCTGGCAGGGTCTGTGGACTGACCCCCGTTCCACCCAGGGTGCCTCAGAAGCTGGGGAGGCAGGAAGCCCAGTGTCCCGGGTGCCCTTCCTGGCTCCAGCCCACTTCCCTCCTAATCCAATTAGCACGGCTCAGGCGTTTTCAATTACCCGTGCCCAGCCGCCCCTCCCCCCCGTGAAACCCTCCCAAAGGCCAGGCTGCCGCGGAGTTTCCGAGTTTCCGTCGCCTGCAGGGCTGATGCCAGCCTTCTCCAGCCCTCTCTCTCTCTCCCCTGCCTGCCTCCCCACCAGCCCCCAAGTTCCCTGGGGTGGGTGGGGCGGGGGGGGGGGAGGGCCCGGAGCTTCGGGCTCCCAGCTGCAGGACTCAGCACCTCATCGGCCTGGGTGGCTGTGAGGAGGGGAGAGGAGGCAGGGAGGCTTCTGGAAGCTTTGTCTCCGCAGAAGACCTCTGTTAAGGGTCCCCAGAGAGAGAGGAGGAGGCTTCCTAGGGACACTGCCCAGGGAGCCTTGAGCTGGGGAGGGGCCAGCGCAGGCAGCCCAAGAGCAAGAGATGGTGACTGGGATGGAGAACAAGATGGGGAAAATGGGCTGGATGGAGGAAGCGGGAGAAGAGACAAAGGGGCCCGGAGCTGCAAGGGGGGAGCAAGGTTGTAGCTAAAGGATAGGTCCCAAAGGGGAGGCACCCCGCCACCCACCATATTGTACTGGGGTCAATAACCAGCGCTGGCCAGTGCTCAGGGCAGCGCACATCTGTCTCCTCACTCCTCCCTTTCTCCAAATTCTCCCTGTCCCTCTGCACACAGGCACGCCTGTCCAGATGGCCCAGGCAGTGTGGTGGCAGGCGGGCCGGGCTGGTGCCCAGGGTAAGGCCTGAAAAGCAACCAAAAGGAGATGGAGGGGAAGGAGGACAGGTACATGTACGTGTGTGTGCAAAAGTGTGAATCCAGGCAGACCTGTGAATGCTCCTGGGTGTTCTGTCTGCAATACCTTTGCCCGGCAGTGTGTTTGTACATGGGTGTGTCCCGCCGGAGCACATCTGAAGGCTGTGGGTGTGTGTGCTTGCGTTCCATATCGTACACCTGCCTCCATCTGTGTGGGTGACTCTCTTTGTGTCTAAACCCCTCGTTTGTGTGTGTGTGTGTGTGTGTGTATGCGTGTGCATGCCTCCCATGTGTCCTCTCATGTGTCCCTTCTGTATATCTAGGTCTGGTTGGATACAGGTGGCTTGTCTGTGTCTACCCACGTGTGCATCTAAGGGGACATCCCCACCCTTTGTCCCCTCTCCACCTCCTCCAAACCCTCGGCTGCCTTCCGCCAATGCCGGGTACCTTCCAAGCCCACCTCCCTCAGCCCCTGTCCCATGCCTGGCAGAGACAGTCTTCCCCACTGCCAGCGCCCAGCTCCAGGCTCAGAGACAAAGGTAGCAAGGTGAGGGCGAAAGGACTGGAACTACCGAACAAGGAGCAGGCTCAAGATAAACAGCACAGTAACGCACACCCCACACGCGGCCCTAGCTCACACACACATGCGACCCACCACAATCAGAGGCTAACAAACACCTGCACACCTTCACAAACCTGACCAGTAACAGTTATAGCGATGCACCAACCTACACATATAGGAAATCAAAATCACACTCAAGAATATCCACATGTTGTCAATCACAACCACACACTTCCGTATACACAAATACAAAATCTGTGCAACTCACAAGCACATGCAAATACTCATGGTTTGTCACAAACCTCCAGCCACACTTCCCAACACCCACACACCTATCCAGGACACTCCCTAAACGGAAGGTTCCACCAGCCCCACCCCTCGGCCCCACCCATTCATAAGGATCCAGAAAGCAGCTGGGCCTTTGTAAGGTGTCTTGTCCTGTCTCAGTTCACAGACAGGGCCACCAAAGGCCTGAGAAGGGATTATTCAAGTCAGAAGGAAGGCAAAACTTGAACCCAGGCTTTTGCACAAGCTAGCCCGTAACCCGGGCCGGGCCCCCTTCTCTTGCCCGCCACAACCTGGGCCGCGGGTGGGGGAGGGCGGGCCAAGGGCGAGCACAGAGGGGGTTGGGCCGGCGCCAAATCCGCTGTCCGCGGTCCTGAAACCGCCCGCCCCGCCCGCGCCTGTCCCCTATCCATGGTGCTGACACACCTACACCCCGCGTCTTCCACCCTGTCCTCTCCAGAGGTCCTGGGGGCCTCCTGCCCATCTGTGCCCAGGAAAGTAGGAGTGAGGGTCCAGAGCCAGCAGAAGGTGAGGAAGCAGAAGATAAAGAGGAGCCCGGCGCGGCGGCGAAGAGAGGCGTCAAGGCTCCCTCCCGCTACTCACATTCGTCGGGAATCTGGATGAGCAGGCAGGGGCTGCACAGAAGCAGAGGCCACAAGTACCGCAGCGACACGGCCATCTTCCTGGCGGCGCCGGCTGCTCGGCACGGCACAGCCGGCCGGGCTTGGCTCAGGCTCCAGCCGGAGGGAAGGGGGCTGCTGGGCGGCTTGGGGCGGGATCCGGGGGTGGGGGCACTGGGAGAGAGAAGGAGGGAAAGGAAGGGTGGGGGAGGAGAGAGGAGAGAACGGATGACTTTAGTGACTAACATCTGGGCGAGCCCCGGCCCCTGGCCCCGCCCCCCGCCCCGCCCCCGGCTGGCCGGCTTCCCTGTCCCTCCCTCCCCCACACCTTGGAGGGAGAAACCTAGAAGAGTCTTAGCACTGGCTAGGCCTCCAGGTTGCCTTTCATTCCCTTTCTCCTCTGTCTGTGCCTTCCGCACCAGCTGCCTCTCCAGCGTCAACTTGTTGCCCCAATCAGTTCCCCTGGGCATGCCACAGGCCACTCAATGCATGAGTGTGGATGAGGATGGGCACATAGCCAAATATGCACATTAGTATTTATGTGGCTGTGTGTGTGCAGGCAGGAGCACATTTGTATACGTCCTCTCTGGGAGGGGAGTGCACTCACTAGTGGGTATGTGTCAATGCATGGGTATAGATAGCCGTGTGCACACAGGAACACGTGTGTCTTCTCATGTGTACCTGTGGAGGATGAATCCTCACAGGTGCTCTCTCTGTGTTGCACACAAGCAGGGGTGCACATGTATGCAGAGAACTCTTGTCAGTCTCACTGCCATGGGTTTCAGAGCCAACTGATCTCTAGGCGCTGTTCAGGTCTATACTGGTGAGGGGGGCAGCGGGACCCTGGGAAGTGGGGACAGGGAAGGGAAGAAAGGGGCCCAGGAAGATGACATTTCACAGAACAGTTTGAGGAAATGGAAGCAGGGGGAAGTGGCAGGAGAAAGGGAAGTAGGAAAGCACCTCTCCTCTGTTCCTCTGTCCCCTGCCTCTCCCCTTCCAGATGCTGCAAGCCATGGTCAGGGCAGGGATCAGGGGAGCTCTGGGACAGTGTTTCTGTCACCTCTCAAGTGTCTGGCAAGCCCAGGTCTTTTTCTGAGTCTTCCGGGCTCAACTGCTAGGTGTGTCCACTCAAGCACGAAGTGACAGCAGCCACACCCATATCCCACCTGCATGCAAAAAGCCCTGAAGACGGGAGGTCCAGGCAATGGGGGGTTCTCTGCCAATGACTAGAAGAGGAAACACACTCCCAAGAAGACAGCGAACTTTGACTCCCAACAGGAAGGGGTGTGAGAAAGAGGCAAGTGGAGAAAGTGCAGGAGGAGTAAAAGTAGGCTGCTGTTGACCAAGAGGCTGAGTCTGGAGCTGTGGTCTTGGTGCCCTCCCCAAGACCATACTGGACATCGTCATTGTGCCCAGCGAAGACCTCAATGAAGGGAGACAAAGCCTCATCCAGAAGCTGAAGGGAGGTGGGTAGGGAGGCCTAGAATGCCCTGCTGAGGGTCTAGACTCTGTCAGGAAGCAACCAGCAGACACACATTGGGTTTTGGTAAGGTGACCCAAGAAGAGTGGTGAATGCAACAGACCACCTGGGGACTAGGAAGGGCAAATGGATGGTGGTGGAGAGCGGTCAGCTGACTGTGACAGGGGAGGTAGACGAGCACCAGGACAGGTCAACATGGATGGGCTGAAGGCCAAGAGAATGACTTGGAGGGCTGAAAGTGGTGACCGCATGGCCAGTTCCCAACTTGCAAGAACTAAGCTGGGGCCCAGAAGGGAAGAGCAACAGCAGACCTTCCCCCACAAAGCCAGTCCTAGCAGGGTGGCCCCCAGGCAGGCTTGGCCTCCACTTCAAGGCCTGTAGGAAACAGTAGGAGACTCAGATCAGAGGGCAGGCGATCAAACAACCACCTTGGGAGCTCTGAACGCTCTAGTCTTCGGAGGCGGGGGGAGGGAAACCAGCAAGAGCAAGCTCAAAGAAGGGCCTTCTTGCACGGGGGAAACCTGAGGTGCTTCCTTTGCTAGAAAGATGACCACTGTCATGGCAGCTCCTGTGTGTCCTCAAAATCCAGGCTCCCAGAACGGGACTCAGCAGATACACCCCAGGTGCACATGTACGGCCAATACAAGACCCTGCTCCCCACTCTCTGCGTGCAGTCCCAGTGCCCCACGGTCTCCTGGCATTTGCCACCCAGCTTGCCACTTTCCCAGGCACTCAGGCAGGCAGGAGCCAGAAGGTTGAGGCCCCCTGACAGCAGGGAGGGGCTCTGCCTCCTCCACTCCCACTGCTGCCGGGTCTCTGATCTCTCATCATTCCTCAGGCAATTACAGAGCAGGCGGCCCAGGTTGTCAGCTCAGCAGGCCCCCCAACCCCCATCAGCACCTCCAGGGGCAGGGAGGCAAAGAGAGTGTTCCACAAGCTGGTGTACAGATGGAGCCAAGGCCATGTCTGCGAGGGGTGGGGACGGGCTGGGGAAGACTGAAGGGTGACAGACAGGGTGAGAAAGAGGCAGGAGGGAGCAGGAGAGGCTGAGAAGTGGGGCTGGGGGAGGGAGGACAGGGAATGGGAGACAAAGGATGCTGGACCACCACTACAGTAACCAAGATGGAGAAATCCAGCAATGAGACTGGCACTGGGGAAAGGGAGGGAGAAAAGGGAATACAAAGGGTGAGAGATGGCTGCAGAAAGCTCTGATGGGAAGTGGTCCAAAGAGCAAGAAGAGTGAGTGGTGTGTGTGTGTGTGCACTTGGCCTAGTGGTGCCTACTCGGGTGTTCCTGTCCCTTGGGGGGTGTGCCAGGCAAGGGACTGAGATGGAGGAGGGAGATGGGCCTGAGGAGGGGGGATTCCTGGGCTGGGAGGCCAGGATGGACTGACAGGCAGGGCAGAGAAGCTATTGAGCCAGGACCGCAGGGACAAAGCCCACGGTAACAGGCAGAGCAGCAGGTCCCCGGCCACTTGTGGCACTGGGGCTAGGAGACAGTCATAAGACTCGATGAATGAGCCACTGCCGGCTGCCCCCCCCAGGAGGTGGGGACCCCCAAAACGGGGAGGGAGAAGCACTCAGAGGATCCCAGTGGGGTCCTTCCAAGATTTCTGCTAGTGGAGAGTGAGCAGCCACCTGGCTAGGGGAAGGGGCCCGCGTGTCCACAGGCACACCAGTGGGTGTCCGCGCGCATGCCTGCACTTCAACAAAGGCTGCTCCTGAGTGGGTCTGGTTGGGAACCCATCCCCCGCGCCCGCCCCCGCCCCCCCCAGGCAAAAAGAAAGGGCGTGGCAGGCCCGGAGGGAGCTGCTCTGGTCCACTGGAGCCGGCAGACTGACAGGCTCAGGACTCCTCGCCGCTTCCTAGCTAGATTGTGCCCCCTTAGTCCCTGGGTCCCCTGAGGAGTCCTCTCCTCCGGCCTCCTGTCCTCTGACTGGCAGGAGGACTTGGAAGGTCACGGAATGATGCTGAGATCTGGGGTTTCTGTTTTCCTACACACACACACACACACACACACACACACACACACACACGTCATGAACCTTCGAGGGTGCCCAGGTCCTGTGTAGAGTCCTCCCTGCTCATCCCATCTGATAAAAATGCACCTGCTCAAGGGACAAGCAGCGAGAGGGCCTTCCAGCTCAAGGTCTGCTGAGAATGGCAGCGTCCCATGACCTCGCAGGCCCAAGCAGGGGCAGGGCTGGGGGCTCAATGCCCCAGGTGTGTGAGATGGTCTGAACGTGGGTAGTGGGTCCGCGTACTCCTAGGCCTGGGGCACGGCTACATGCAGGCGCCCACGCCTGGGCTCTCCCCCCAGCAGGGCTGGTGGGGGCCTTCAAGCCTGTCCTCATGTACATGAGGGCGTGGCTATCACCTGGTCCCCATGCACTGTGTTCCTTTAAGGCTCCCCCCCCGCCCCCCCCCAGGCTGTGGCTGGCGGGTTTCCATGGAGATGGAGCCCAGCTCCCTCCACCGGCAGCAGAGAGGAAAGCCTGCAGCAGCCAAATGCCTTATTGCGATAATACATAAAGGAGGTCGCTGGGTGGGAGCCCCCACAGGTACCTGGGGGCTGGGGGCCTGAAAAGATTGCCACCTTGTCCTCTGTGGCCCCCCCACTCGCCCCCCCCTGAGGCGCTCCTCAGCCCCCAGAGCCTGCAGTCGCCAAGGCTACGAGACCTCACCTGTGAAGGACCATTCTCCTTCAAGGGTGAGGAAGGGGTGGGACAGACGTTAACCCTTCATGGGAGAGCGGGGAGAAGAGACAGTCTCCACTGGGGAGGGGAGAGGAGGGGCTCACCATTTGAGGCCCGACCAGTTTTCCCCACCCCCTCACGTGTGTGTCTCCGTCAGATGCCCCATTTTATTAGATAAATTCATGATACCACTCACCACACCCCAGGGACTTCTAAGCACTTTTACGTGCATTACTCAATTAATCCTTAAAATCCCCCCCACTGGAGGAGGTGCTACCACGATCCCAACTTCACAGATGAGGAAACTGAGGCTCACAGAGGCAGCATGGACCGACTCTCACCAGGGCGGAGATTCCCAAAGCCACTAAACACTACTGGGGGAGGGCCGGGGGGCGCTGTCAGCTCACCTCTCAGGCACCCGGCGTCCCAGCATGTGTACCTGCTTGTGTTCCCAGAGGGCCAGGGCCCGGGACAGGGATGGCCTCCAAGCCATCCTGCCCCCTAGGGAAGGGCTTATTTGCTAGGCAGATGGCAGGCAAATGTGGGGGGCAGGGAGGGAAATCTTGGGAGGAGGCCACATGGAAGGAGGATGTGACCCATATCACGCCCCAGCACAGAGCAGAAGCCATCCCCTTCCTGGGCCTTCGGCTTTACATGACCCCTGCCATCCAAGGACGCCGTCCAAGAGAAGGCAAATTCATTTCCCTACCAGGCTTGGGGACAGCTGTGTGGGAGGGGAAACTGAGGCCCAGTGGAGCAGGAGCCAAGACTCTAGCCTCCCAGACCCCCGAAGTGCCAGTGCCATAGCCGAATTTCCCACGCACAGTTGGGGAAACTAATGCCCACAGCCTAAAATCTGCCCCCCTTTCTCCCTCTAAGCCTTTCCCTCGGTTCTGGAAAGCTGGGGACAAGACCACAAACACCCCTAAGAAATAAACCTGGCACTAGAAGGGGCTTGGGAGCCAGGCTGGAGGACACAATGTACATCCCATTGCGATGGGCTGGCAGGGCCCGCCTCTAGAACCCCAGGGAAGAGAAGGCAGCCGAGCGGGCAGGCAGCGCAGGAAAGGTGCCTGGCAAAGAGGCAAGAAGCCTCAGCTTGCTGCCAGATCTGCCAGTCCTGGGACACCTGGCCCAAGGAGGGGCATGGGGGATGGGCAGGGGTTGCCTAAAAAGGGCTCAGAGATGGCCAGGCCCCTCCAGCCCCCTCAGGGCTCCCCCACCCACAAAGGGCTACAAAGCAGAGGGGCACAGGAAGCCTGGGGTGGACAATGGGGCCTCTGTTGTCCCCAGGGCCTCAGCATTCCTAAGGCATGAACACAGGAGGCCAGGGGAGGGGTCCGAGGGCACCCCCTACACACAACGGGAAGCCCCATGCGGCGCGGGTCATGTAGCAAGGCACCCCAGCCCCCACAACCACCACCATCAGCCCCGCCCCTTCCCAGCACAGGCCCACGGGGCATCTGAGGGGACCCATTTGGGCACAGAAGGATCTGTGTGCCCACGCTCTCTCACGAACACAGACAAATGCGCACACATGCAACCAGATGTATGATCCCCACCCATGCAAAGAGGAACACGGTGCAAACGTTGGGAGGCCTGGCTTCCCTCTCCAAATGCTCTAGACCTGAAGGCCGAGGGAGGGACTCCGGGGAACTCATCTCCTGCCTTCGAGCTCCTCAGTCAGGCTGACATCGAGATGGACAGGCTCAGAAGGCCCCCCTTGGCTGCATGCACAAAGCCCAGGACGCTGTCACCTCCTCCTCCGCCCAACCCAAGGCTGACAAAGCCATCCCTGATGGGTTCGGGGCCAGAGGACAGTGGCTGGGTGCTCCCTCCGCAGCCTCAGGACCTGAGGAGAACATGGAGGGCCCAGGCAAGCTCCTGAGGCCCGGGGTGGGGGGCACTGGACAAAGAAAAGCTTCTGGAAAGGCCAGCAGTCCAGACCCTTCCCCTGCAGAGGGACAGCGGCCTCCTCTCTGACCATGGGCTTTAGGACGCCACCAAGATCCTGTTGATATCGGGGAAGAAGGCAGACTGGCATTGCTAACTGCCTGTCCCCCAGTCCTCTGGCTGGTGGCCAGCAGGCACCTCCTGTCCACCGCCCAGGTCGGATGAAGCTACTACAGGCAGTCTGGGCCCAACCCCAAGGCAAGGAGCCCACCGGAGGAGCACTGGGAGCCACTGAGCAGTCACCCAGGTGTTGAGGCTCAGAGCTCGGGCCAAGCTCAGGGAGATCGGGAATGGGGCAGGGGAGGAGCAGGGAGAGCAGCTAGACAAAAGCGGAAGCAAAGAGGGCGAGCCCAAGGCACCAAGGGGGAAGGGTGGGACAGGCAGGGGCAGGGGGAGGGGAGGGGCACAGCAGTGCACTCTCCACAGCAAAACTCAGCTGGGGGGGGGGGAGAAAGGCACCGCTTTCCGGAAGGGGGGGCATGGGGACCTGGGTGGCTGGCAAGGGGCGAGCAAGGGGGCGGGCCAGGGGAAGCAGAAGAAGGGAAGCGTTCAGGATCGCTGGGTCAGAGCAGGCAGGAGGGCAAAAGACTGGAAGGCAGGGCCTGCTGAAGGCCCATCCCAGCAGGTCCCCACCCTGGGACTCAAACACAGCTGTCCAGATCCAGAGCGATCTTGTGGGAGGAGCAGGCAGGGCAAAGACAGGGCCTGATCAGACCCCCTGCGTCCCCCATTGTGTGAATCACAGGCTGGGGCGGGGCCCCTAGGACTGCACTCTGTGCTCGGTCTCTCCCCACCTCCCACCTGCCCAGGGGAGCCTGGCACAGCAGGGCAGTTGGCTGAGATGTCCATCTTGGTCAACCTCTGCACCGGACCCCCATCTCTACTCCATTCTCCCCTAGCGCATGCCCTCTCCAAGCCCAGGACAACCCTGGAAACCCATCCCCCTCACCCCAGAACTGTTCAATCTTTTGCCCAAGAGATGGGTCCAGGAGAAGCTCCCTTCACCTTTGCCCCGGTTCTTGGGGAGCTGGCCTGGCGCTGCAGAGTCCTGGCCGGGCCCCTCTGCAAGGCCACGTGGTCCTCGTCGCCTACAATGACGCCCCGAGCCCTTCTTTCCAGTGGCAGCCATTTAGAGTGGCACCGGAGACAGTCTCGAAAGGGACCTTGGAGGTGAACGAGTCTGCACCCTCATGTTATAGCCAAGAGGGCAGAGGCTCGGAGCAGGGAAGGAACTGGGACGCCCAAGTCACTGGGCTGGGGGAGGGCAGGTGTGGCACGTGGGGCTGCCTCCTCCATCCTGCCCCCCAGGCTTTGCCCAAATGTGTGCCATGGAAGGCACCCGCCCCAGCAGCAGAAAGAGGCTAATTGGAGAACAGCCCACTGGAGGAGACCTCGGATGAGGCCCTTTCTCACTCCTTGCTTCCCTTTTCCCTTCGGAGAGTCACAAAGGAGAAAAGAAAACCAATTCATTCCCTCGGAGGACAAAGGCGGTGTTGGTCTGGTTCGTTAGTGGCTCTTCCATCAGCAGCACAGAGCCTGGCCCAAGTGGGCACTTGGCAGTGGGCAGCCGCCCAGCAAATGACGGCCCACACCATGGGCCGCTGGGCTCCTGGGCAGGGAGGAGCTCATCACCGTGCAGAAAGGGGCCCCTGCTGCCCCGGGGCACTGTGCACCCACTGGGTGCTCTGCAGGGGGGCTGGGGCCCGGGCACTGGGGGAGGAGCCTCTGGGGAGACTGAGGCTGGGGTGTGCTGAGCGGTGATCAGATCACCGGCAACCCTTAATTTCTTTTGTTCTTTTCTGGATATTTCAAGTGTACCATGGTAAGCCTCCTTACTTCTGGGATTGCACACACACAGACACAAAATAAGTGAGAAGGGAAAGACAATGATCAGAATGCAGCAAAGAGAAACGACTAGGAGCCAGAGGACATTCCCGGTCTCAGCCCTGACACCAGCTTGCCTTGTGGCCACAGAGAGCCAGGAGCCCCTGCAGCCCCGGGAGCCTGGGGGCGCACAAGTGGGTGCTGCCTGGGTGCGGTGCCAGGTGAGAGGCTGGGCGGGACTGAGTCTCACCACCTGCAGCAAGGAGCTGCTCGGGAGTGAGATGCCCCAGACAAGGGGTGTCCCCTGTAAGGGACAAGAAAGATGAGGCTCAGCGGCCCTTGGTGGGAAGAAAGGCTGACTGGCTTATTCACTGCCAGGGCCCACGTGAGTCAGCAGAGATGACACGGGGCTGCCCAGAAGCCCCTACCCTCTGGGTGGAGTTAACTGGAAGCAGGGCACCTCCTTAGAGGGGGGGGCATCAGGCCTCCAGCGCCTTGGGGCTGGCAGATGGCCCCAGGACTGACTCCCTAAGACAGGCAATGATGCGCGGGGCCAGACCCCCGCAGGGGGCAGCACGTTGTACTTGCTCTTTGCGCCCCCGCCACCCAAGAGATTCCAAAGTCTGCCCTAGGGAGGGGGGAAGAGCAATTGCAGGCCCCTCCCGTCAAAGAGACCCGGCATCGGGCAAAAGACCTGCGGTGGGCAGGGCCAGCGCCCTGAGCATCTCGCTTTCCAGAATCCCTGGCCCTGAGCCGCTGCGACCCTCCCTCCCTCACCTCTACCCCACAGACCCACATTCTACGCCCCGTGCACTGCCGCACACCGCAGGCGCCCAGGCTGACTGCACACAGGGCCGCTTTCTCGGCCGCAAGAGCCTTCAGAAACTGAGGCTCCAGACACACCCCGCGCCTTCGCAGGAGCCCCTGGTCCTGGTGCAGGCTTGCAGGGGAGCCCCGGGGAGTCCAGACTGGGGTTCGGAAAGAAGAAGGAGGAGAACAAAGCCCCCCTTCGCTCCCCCCCAGCCTTGGGGCGGAGGGCCTGGCAGGGCCTGGCCCTGCCCCCACCCCTCCCCCCACGGCAGGGGCAGCCTAGGCCAACCCCTACCACGCAGCGGCGGGCTTTTCAGCCAAACGGAGCCCTCGAGTGGGTAAGAGGGGCAGCCACGCCCAGGGCCACACCCCACGGCGGCCAGGGGGGGGTGTCACTCGGTCCCCAACGCGCCCCCTTTCTCTCAACGCGCACACCCGTAGGGATGTGCCAACTTTAGCCCCTACCTGCCCGCACAGGCCCTGCCTGACTCCCCGCGCAGTGTCCCTCTCCCGATCGGCATCTTGGGCGTCGCCCAGGTACCCCTCACCTGTCGGGGCTCCGGCTCCCGGTCTCCTTCCCCGCCCCCCGCCCGGCTCCCGTCCGTGGGGCCCGGAGCCCGGGGCCTGGCCTGGGTGGGGCTCCAGCCACCCCCGCCCGCAACTGCGGGCTTGGCCGTGCGGCGCCCCTAGCTCTCGTTCCCCCACCCCGGGCAGGGCTGAGCCGGGGGCCGGGGGCGTCGCAGCCGCAGCCGGGGCGCGAGGGCAGGCCTGCCCGGCTTACCTGCGCTGCGGCTGCCGCTCGGGCTGCCCGCCCAGCCTCCGCGCACGCCGGCCTCGGACCCGCTGCCCGAGCGCGTCTGCGATGCCGATGCTGCGGCGGCAGCGGCGGCGGGGCGGGGCGGGGCGGGCGTGCGCGCAGGGGAGGGGGAGGGGTGCGCAGGGGAGGCGGGGGAGGAGGGAGTGAGATCACCTCCCCCGCCGCCCGCCCAGCCCCGCCGCGCCCTCTCCCCTCTTCTCCGCGGACCCGGGCTGCGGAGCCCGGCGCCAGCCAGAAGCCCCCTGTGGCCCCCCGCGGGAGCTCAGTACGGCCCCCGCCGCCAGAGCTCGCCAGACCTGCGCCCGCAGCCCCGTAGTCCCTGGCTCCGGGCGGGAATCGCCGGGCGAGGGTGCCCCCGGGGCGCGGGGCTGGGATGTGGAGAGAGGAGTGGGGTGGGGAAACATCCCCCAGCCCTCACCGGGTCCTCGAGGGCGCTGGCGAGCGAAGAGCACCCACACGCGACGCGGTCGGCCGCGCCCTGGTCGGGGGGTGTTTGGACGCTCCCCAGCCAGGGGCAGAATTCCCCAGTCCCAGGGGTCTTCCCCGAATCCCTCCCTGCCCACGTTCCCAGGCCCGCGTTTTTTTTCTTTGTCATGAGGATCGGCCCCTTCTCGACCTTTCCCAGAGGCCCCACTCTCTCCGGCAGCCCTAGCCCTGGAAGCCTGGGAGGGAGCTTCTCCCCAGCGCTCCCCCTTGGGCCCCCACCAGTGACCTCCGATGGGAGGCGGAGGGCGCAGTGATTCTGGAGTAAACCGAGCCGGCCGCAGGGCAAGGAAGGCCTAGGGCCCAGATGGCAGATTGCAGCCCTGGTGGCCTACGGTATTTTTATGAGCGTGCCTGTTGCCCAATGAAGCATTCTGGGGCCTTCAACTCAGCCTCCGGAGACCCTCCAAGCCATGCAGGAGGCCCACGTGGGAGGGCCCCCGGCATCCCTGCCTGGGGTTCCCACGCCACTGACCCAAGTGCCTCCTTCCAGCACCCCTGGACGGGGAGGATTGGGGTCCTGCCCTCAGTGAGGGTCTGGATGCCGTGTTTCTGGGCTTTTTGGAAGGAGACTCCACGAGGAGAAGAGGCTCTTGAGTGGACGGGGAGGGCTGGAGAGCTGGAAGAGCCAAGGGACCCCCGTGCTGCCCTCCAGGGCTGCCAGTGCCCCCTCCCACCCCACACCCCGTTTGGTTCTAGTAGATCCGGAGTGGGAGTGCAGTGCTCTTGTGTCACTGGTCCAGCCCCTTCGGGAGCAGGACAGAGGCTGAGCCAGGCACAAGGCCGGTGAGCCGGGAGCTCCCTGTGCGGGGCGTCCTGGGCGCTCAAGGCGGAGGTGCTGAGACGCTCTCTGCTTCCTGCCTGCTCTGATTCCACCTCTGATAGGCCTGGTCTCTCTCCTCTCCAGCCACTTCTGCCTGCCCACTCTCCCTCCAGCCCCAACTGCACAAACCCTTTCCTCCTTTTCGGGAAGATAGGGTTTGATGCCTGCGACAGCAATGACGAGGGAAGGAAGAGGACGGAGCCCAGAGAGCGTGCTCTCCCCAGCGCGTACTGATGGGTTCGGCGCCAGTGACCACGACAGCATGACAGCATTCATTCCCATCGCGACGCGGAATCTCGGGCCTGCCCTGGTTCTGAGCGCAGGGTCGTGTATAAACAACCTGGGGAGGTCGGTCATTATTAGCCCATATTACGGGGAGGAGATGAAAGTCACAAGAGCTCAAGGGATGTGTCCAGGGAGCATAACCAGAAAGGGTTACGTGGGCGCCATTATTGCCTCCACTTCACAGATGAGGAAACTGAGGTTCGGGCGGGTCAAGCGACTTACCCAGGGTCACCCAGGAGGCAAACGACAGAGCAGGGATTTGCGCTGGCTTCTATTTGACGGAAAAGCCCGTTCTCCCACTTCTGTGGGCTGAGATGGAGAGGTCAACGGCAGTGAGGGCAGGAAGAAGAGAGGATCCTGAACAGGAAGTGAGCCGCGTGCTCGCTGGGGACACTGGGAGGCCCTGGGTCTCTCCCACTCACCTCCCCGTCAGTGGCCAGAGCTCCCCACAGCCATCTCGGGCGCAGTAAACTGGCCCCGCGCAGGCACCCCGAGTCTGTTCAGACCCCACCCCACCCCCCATGGCAAAGGCCATGTCTGGAGTCACTGGCTTCAGCTGAGCCCGAGCATACAGGTTTCCGCATCGGCGCACTCCCGTTTCGGGGCCGACCGAGGGGCGAGATTGCTGGGTTACTGGGCGCCTTTTTCCGCCACTGGTTTTCACCTGTGGGGTCGAGTTGACCATGTCGGTGGTGGCTGTGACGTGTTCAGATTCCTTCTCGCCGGCTTCTTCAGTGCTTTCTATCTGACCTGCCCTCTCTGCCCCCACCAGCTACCGGCGAAAGTTCAAGGCAGACGCAGAGGGGGTGCTGTAGGCCCGAGAAAGGGGGTCACAGACACAGCCGCTGCAGAGGCCCCCAGGGGAGTGTGGGTTGCGGTTGTCAAGAAGATACACCGCCGCTGGCCTGAGTCGGGGATCAGTGAGCTGGGACCAGGACGTCAGGGCTATGGGAAGAGGAGGCCCAGCGCGGGAGTGTGGGTACTGGAGCCCCGTGTTTCCTTGTCCTTTCAACTGAGCGGAAGAAGGGCTCGGCAAAGCAAAAGGATGGGCTCCCCTTCCTTCAGCTTTCCACATTTCGGGTGAGTACTCCTAACTGGCAAAATCCAACTTGTCTCCCAGAGCCTGGCTGGCCCTGCGCAGTCTGGGAAATAACGCGCTTGGGCAGGAAGCTCAAAGGCACAGTAAAAGGAGGTCCCAGGGATGGCTGGGTGGCTGTTGGCGAAGCGTCTGCCTTGGGCTCAGGGCATGATCCCGGGGTCCTGGGATGGAGCCCCTCATCGGGCTCCCTGCTCGGCAGGGAGCCTGCTTCCCCCTCTCTCTCTGCCTGCCCGTCCCCCTGCTTGTGCTCTCTCTCTGAAAAATCGATAAATAAAATTTAAAAAAATTTAAAAAAGGAGGTCCCAGCCGCTTCCTATGATATTGGTCATCATTTAGATAGATTGAACTTGTGTTCTTTTTCATTTTCTTTTCTGTTTTGAAGCACTGTATGAATTTTTTAGTAGTTACTCTAGCTGTTTTTACGTGCATTCTTTTTTTAAAGATTTTATTTATTTGAGAGAGAGAGAGCGAGAGCATGAGAGGAGAGAGGTCAGCAGGAGAAGCAGACTCCCTGCCGAGCAGGGAGCCCGATGCCGGGCTCGATCCTAGGACTCCAGGATCATGACCTGAGCTGAGGGCAGTCGCTTAACCAACTGAGCCACCCAGGTGCCCCTTTATGTGCATTCTTAATAAATCCCAAAGTCCGTCAATATCTCTGCTCTGGTGGTTCTAACCGGTGGCCGCAAAGTATTTGACATTCCCGGCGTGGAGAGGTGGTGCCGCCTTTCCTCCTCCTGAGTGTGGGCTGTACTTGATGACTCATTTCTTTTTTTTAAAGATTTATTTATTTATTTATTGGGGGGTGGGGCCAGAGAGAGAGAGATCTCAAGCAGACTCCCCGATGAGTGCAGAGCCTGACGTGGGGCTCCATCTCACGACCCTGAGACCGTGACCTGGACTGAAATGAAGCCGGACGCTTGACCGACCGGAGCCACCCAGGCGCCCCTTGAGCACTCATTTCTAATGAAGAGAATGAAACAAGTGACGGCGGGCCACGTTGGGGACTCATAAAGTGTCCTGCTCCTTCCTCCTTGTTCTCTTTCCTGGATTGTTCTGTGTGGGACCAGTCAGTGGCTGTGCTGCGACGGGCACTCAACGGCCCCGTGGCCAGGGTCCTTTAAAGCTCTTCTCCCTGGGCCTGGCCACCCTCTGTTCCTCCTTGAGCTGTCACTCTGCCTCACTCCCCAATGGCTCACCACCTTCCCCTCACCCACACAGCATTCCCCCCTCTCTGTTTCCTGACCTCCTTATCTCCAAAGACCTTGACCTCACCTCAGCCCCCCCTCTGACGGTTATGCCTTATAGACCTCCGAGCCCTGCACTCGGGTCTCTCAAGAGTTTTCCAGTCCGTCAACCCCGTACCCGACCTACCAGATCCCACAGGACCTCTTTGTCTTCCATGTGCCCCTGTGCCTTCAACAGGCTCCGGTTTCTCCATTCATGGGGGGAAATGAGGAATGTCATTTGCATTAGTCAGGGATCTCCAGTGAGACAGAACCGACAGGATGTGTGTGTGTGTGTGTGTGTGTGTGTGTGTGTGTGATGCCCCAAGATCTAGGGAACAAGCTGGGGAAAGTTCCAGTCTGACACCAGGAAAAGGTCGGTGTTGCAGCTGGAACAGTCATGCCCGAGAGTTCCCTCTCACTCAGCCTCTTTCTTCTCTTCGGGTCCTCAGTGGGCTGCATGAGGCCCACCCACTCTGGGGGCCAAGGATGCAGCAGGCTCTGTGGTATGCAGAGTGGCCACCCATCGTGGACTGAATGTTGCTGACTCCCCCCAGTCCTGTGTTGAAGCCCTAACCCTCATATTTGGAGATGGGGCCTCAAAGGAAGTAATTAAGGTTAAATGAGGTCATAAGGGTGGGGCCTTGATCCAATAGGGTTAGTGTCCTTGGAAGAAGAGACAGCAGAGACTTCTCTCTGTCTCCGTCTCTCTCATCACTAAAGGAGGACACAGCAAGGGGACAACAACCTACAAGCCCAGAAAAGGACTTTCACTAGGAAACCGACCTGATCAGAACTCGATCTGGGACTACCTGCCTCCAGGACTGTGGAAAATTGAACATCTGTTGTTCACGTCACACAGTCCGTGGGATTTTGCCGGCTAAGACCCGGCCTGTGTGTCAGTCACCGGGTAGAGATGTGAGCACAGCCGGGAGCCATGGCTTCGTAGGCGTTTGGCTTGGCCCGTCCAGTCTAAGCCTGCCTAAACCACCTCTTCTCTTGGGTTTCCTGCAACCCCCCAGGCTCTGAACAGAGCTGCCTGTTTGACAGCTGTGTGCAGTCCGCCCCCGCCCGCCCAGGCGGCAGAGAGAGGCACGTCTCCGGGGCTGAGACAGCAGCAGTGGGGACATGGGTGCAAATCTATGTAGGAGGCAGCTCGACCCCTCCATGCTGTCCCCCGCCCCAGCCAAAGAGCAAGTTCCTTCTTGGGAGATGGGGAAACGAAGAGCACTTTGGCTGGGCAACACCGGGGACAGCTGGGGGGCACCACGCTGGGGACAGGAGGACGAGGCAGATGAACGCTTACCTACCCACCACGAAGCCCTCCGGCCCCCTGCCCTCATTCGTTCAAGTGCCCGCAGCCAGCCCTGCTTTCACCAGCTGGGTGCTGGAGCAGAGAGGCCAACAAATGGCCATCCGCCTGCTTCTCCCAGCGCAGGAAGAGGAGGACGGAGGTGGCCGACAGGCTGGCTGAAGGAGGGTCGCCGCGATCCAACACGTATGGCCTCAAGTTGTCTGCGTGGGGCGTGGACTTGGCTTGGTTCCACGAGGACAGATCGCGCTGTCCCATCTGCTGGGCCCGGATGCCCGACAAGCCCTCAGCGTGCAAGCCCACAGGGCCCCTCAGCGGGCCACTGTCGCCCCTGCTGGAGGATGGGGTGAGAGGTTGGCTTCAGAGGTCACTGTGGCTAGAGCCCCGCGTGTACGGGCTGCTCCAGCCCCAGCCCCCAGCCCACTTAGAGATGCTTGCAGATTCTGAATTCTGTCCCCACTGCAGACCTAGTAGAGACAGTGATACCAGGATTCTCCACTAACATGGCTCAGGCGCATCGCCCCACCGCAAAGGCCAGAGTGGACCAGCCCGCCGCTTCCAACCCATGTTCTTTTTTTTTTTTTTAAAGATTTTATTTATTTATTTGACAGAGAGAGAGAGATAGACAGCGAGAGAGGGAACACAAACAAGGGGAGAGGGAGAGGGAGAAGCAGGCTTCCCATGGAGCGGGGAACCCAACATGGGGCTCCATCCCAGGACCCTGGGATCATGACCTGAGCCAAAGGCAGACGCTTAACGACTGAGCCACCTGGGCCCGCCATCCAACTGACATTGTTAAATATGAGACGACAAGCAAGGATCAGTAAGCGTCGGAGGGAGTCTCACGTGCAAGCGTGAAAGACGGAGATCAGAATGAAGAGGAAAACAATGTGTGGGAAATGGGACCGTGAGGGAAGTATTTTCTTACAATTCCTTGAGGAGGGACACCCAGGTGGCTCAGTGGGTGAAGTGTCTGTCTTCAGCTTGGGTCATGCTCCTGGGGTCCTGGGGTCCAGCCCCGAGTCGTCCCTGCTCTGCGGGGAGCCAGCTTCTCTGTCTCCCTCTGCCCCTGCTTGTGCTTGTGCTCTCTCTGTCAAATAAGTAAGTAAATAAATTAATCTTTTAAAAAATTCCCTGAGGAGTTTTCTTAAAAACTCCTTCATTTCCTCAGGGAGATAATAGACGAATATTCATGAAAGAAGAACAGGGTGCTCTAAAAAGGAAGAGTCAAAGAACCAGCGAGAGCTTTCTGTGGTAAATTAGAAAGACAACACCACCTCCATCCCTAGCTCTTAGAAGCAGGAAAATTACAAAAGCACAGATTTTTTTTTTCTTTTGATCCCATGAAGGAGCTGAAATTGTCCCAAAAAGTAGGCCCAAATCTATAAAACAGCAGGTCCTTCCTAGGAAAAGAGCCGCTGTTACCTTTATCCGTGGCGATGGCGGCAACAGCAGGAGGAGGCTGCCGTAGACTCGTGGAAGAAAACAGGAACTATTAACACGTTGTTAAAGGTCACATATGGAATGGCATGACATTTTGAATCCCGAGGGGTCTCAGACACAAAGAGCTCCCAATCACCCACCAACTCTTCTCTGTGGACGTCGCCAAGAAAGCCTGGAGGCAGTGCAGGTGGGCTGACGTATTTTCTCTGCGGTATTGCTGTGCTAGCGGTGCTGAAGTGCGGATGCAGGGCGGGAGAGCTGAGAGGTCCTGCTGATCACAAAGAAGTCACAAGTCTGCCAATTACAGGGGAGAAGGGTTAAGTTCGACCTGCTTTTTAAAAAGATTTTAAGTAATCCCTACACCCAATGTAGGGCTCGAACCCACAACCCCAAGATGAAGGGTCACGTGCTCCACTGACTGAGCCAGTCAGATGCCCCCAATTCTACCTTTTCTTTTTTTTTTTAAAGATTTTATTTATTTATTTGTCAGAGAGAGAGAGAGAGAGAGAGAGCAAGAGAGCGAGCACAGGAAGACAGAGTGGCAGGCAGAGGCAGAGGGAGAAGCAGGCTCCCTGCCGAGCAAGGAGCCCGATATGGGACTCGATCCCAGGACGCTGGGATCATGACCCGAGCCGAAGGCAGCCGCTCAACCAACTGAGCCACCCAGGCGCCCACCAATTCTACCTTTTGATGGCAAAATGGTGAGGTTCCAGAACAGCAGAACAAGAGATGCTGTTGGGGCTACGTTTGAAAAACAGTCTGCCACATGCACCAGTTAAAAGGCAGACACTGTTGGGCGCCTGGCTGGCTCAGTGGGTTAAGCCTCTGCCTTCGGCTCAGGTCATGATCCCAGGGTCCTGGGATCGAGCCCCGCATCGGGCTCTCTGCTCAGCAGGGAGCCTGCTTCCTCCTCTCTCTCTGCCTGCCTCTCTGCCTACTTGTGACATCTCTCTCTCTTTGCCAAATAAATAAATAAAAATCTTAAAAAATATATGAGACAAAAATTTACAGCAACGAGGGTTCTAGAAATAGACAAATCTCCAAATATAGTTGGAGACTGTAACATCCCTTTCTCTATAATTGATAACACAGAGAGGGCAAAAAGAAATCAGTAAGATTTGAACAACACTATCAACAAAAGTGACCTAATTGATATTTGCACATCGAGAAAATAACAAGAAAATACACGTTCTTCTCAAGTGTGGATGTAACATTCACCAACACAGACTACATTCTGGGCAGTAGTTCAATAAATTGAAATTTCAGTAAATTACAAAGACTAAAAATCTGTGAAGTAGGATTTCTGACCACAGTGATGTTGAATCAGAAATCAATAACAAAACAGTATCTAGGAAATTTTCAAATATTTGGAAATGAAAAAATATGCTTTTAAATAAACCATGAATCAAGGGAGAAATCACAAGTTAAATCTCATCTATTGGAAAAAAATCTTATTTAATTGAATAAAACAAAAACATAAAATATAAAAACTTGGGAATTCAAAACTAAACAAGTGATTAAAGGAACTCATTTGACATTTACTGCTTATATTAGAAAAGGAAAAGGGTGGGGCGCCTGGGTGGCTCAGTGGGTTAAGCCTCTGCCTTCAGCTCAGGTCATGATCTCAGGGTCCTGGGATCGGAGCCCCGCATTGGGCTCTCTGCTCAGCGGGGAGCCTGCTTCCCCCCACCCCCCTCCTGCCTCTCTGCCTACTTGCAGTCTCTCTCTCTCTGTCAAATAAATAAATAAAATCTTTAAAAAAAAGAGAGAGAGGGAGAGGGGCACCTGAGTGGTTCAGACAGTTAAGCTTCTGCCTTTGGCTCTGGTCCTGACCTCAGGGTCCGGGGACAGAGTCCTGAAAGGGGGGAAAAATAAATCCCTGCTCAGCAGGGAGCCTGCCATTCCCCCTGCTCCTGGGCAGGGAGCTCTCTGTCCCTCTGCCTGATAAATAAATAAATAAATTTTTCAAAAAAGATGAAAGAGAGAAAACAAAGAGAAAAAGTTAAAGAGAAGCTATCAGTACAAATATTACAAATATCAAAATGATAATAAGGGAAACTTACGCCAATACATTACAATACAAGGTAGAGGAGATGCATGGTTTCCGTGAAAGAGACAAGCTATCCAATTCTTCCAGGAAGACATAGATAACCTGAATAATCCTATATCTATTTAGGGAGTTGAATTTGTAGCTAAAAACATTTCCACAAAGAAAACTCCAGGCCTATGTCTTCACTAAGGAATTCTACCAAATGTTATGGAAGAAAGAACAGCACTTCCACACAAACTGTTCCAGAAAACAGAGGGAACAGTTCCCATCTCATCTTACCAAAACGAAAGACATTGCACAAAGAGGAAACTACAGACTGGTATGCCTCTGAATACATATGATGCAAACATACTAACCAAAATCCTAGCAAATCACATCTAGCAACATATAAAAAGATAAAACATCATGACCAAGTAGCAATGCCAGTTTGCTTTGACATTTGAAAATCAGCCAAGGTAATTAACCATATTAACAGAGCAACAGCAAAAAAGAGAAACCACATGATCATCTCGATAGATGCAGGAAAAACACTTGTGCTAAAAGGTCTCAGTACAACAGGAATAGAGGGAAACTTCCTCAGCCTGGTAAAGGGCATCTGTGAAAACCCCACAGTCAACATCTTATTTAGTGGTGACAGACTACTGCTTTTCCCTTTTGACCAGGGACAAAGCAAGGCTACCTTCATCCCTTTTACTCATTGTTGCACTGGAGGGCCTAGCTAGTGTGATAAGGCAAGAAAAAGAAATAAAAGGCACATAGAAAGAAATGTGTTTTTATTTGACATGGCATTATTATCTATGTAAAAAAAAATCCCAAGAAATCCACAAAAACCAACGCAACTAATGAGTAGGTTTAGCAAGGTCACAGATAAACAGTTAATATACAATATCAATAGTATATCTATAAATTGGCAACAATCAAGTCACGACATTTGAAAGCACCATTGGTTGGGGCACCGGAATGGCTCAGGCAGTTGAGCGGTTGATTCTTGATTTCAGCTGCGGTCGTGGTCTCAGGGTGATGAGTTTGAGATCCACATTGAGCTCCAGGCTCAGCACAGAGCCCACTTGTCCCTCTACCTGCCCTTCACCCCACTCATGCACTCCCTCCTTCTCTCTCTTTCAAATAAATAAATAAATAAAATCTTTAAAAAAAAAGAAATGAAAAAGCATGTGTTTTCACCATATTTTCAGTTCTTCATTTCCTTACAAGTTTCCTGTGTCTTGCAAAACTTACATAAATGTGTGTGCCTAAAAACCAAACCAAACCAAACAAACAAACAAAAAAACACCAAAAAACCCAAACCCGAAAAGTACCCTCGGCAAAAGCATCCAAGATATGAAATCCTTGCAGATAACTTAATAACATATGGAAATCCTGTAAGCCAAAAACCGTAAAATGCTGCTAAGAGAAATTAAGGGAACGTAAACAAATGGAGCAGAATACCGTATTCGAGGGTTGAAGGACCCCTCATTATTAAGATCTATCTCTAGACAGATTCAGATCCGTGTCTCTAGATTCAAACTTAAGGGCAATTAAAGTGCTGGCAGGAGGGGTGCATGGGCGGCTCAGTGGGTTAAGTGTCAGACTCTTGACCCTGGCTGGGGTCATGATCTCAGGGTTGTGAGACCAAGCCCCGCATTGGGCTCCACGCTTAGCGCGGAGTCTGCTCAAGATTCTCTCCTTCTCCCTCCCTCCTGTCCCTCCCTTGCACTCGAGCTCTCTCTCTCTCTCCCTCTCTAAAATAAATAGAAATCTTTAAAATCCTGGCAGGATTTTTTTCCCTTCGGTAGAAACTGACAAGCTGATTTTAAGTTTTACGTGAAAATGCAGATTACCTAGGCCAACCAAAATGATTTTGAGACAGAACAAAGTTGAAGAAGTCATACTATCTCATTTCAGACTTACTTACTGGTGTAAGAACAGGTGAACAGATCAATGGAATGGAAGTGAGAGTCCAGAAACAGACCTGCGCATGTGACCCATTTGTGGCAAAGTTGCCAAAGTAATTCAGTGAGGAAAGGACAGTTGTTTGACTACACGGTGTGGGGACAACTGGATATCCACGTGCAAAAGAATGAACCTAAACTTTTAACCTATAACACATACGAAATTTAACTTGAGGTTGGAGTGCCTCTTGGGGCTCAGTCAGTTAAATGTCTGCCTTCGGCTCAGGTCATGATCCCGGGGTCCTGGGATCGAGGCCCGAGTCAGGGTCCCTGCTCAGCGGGGAGTGTGCTTCTCCCTCTCCCTCTGACTCTCCCCTTGCTTGTGTTCTCGCTCTGTCTCTCAAATAAATAAGTAAATAAAATCTTTAAAAATTTTTAAGTTGAGGGACACCTGGGTGGCTCAGTTGGTTAAGCGGCTGCCTTCAGCTTGGGTCATGATCCCAGCGTCCTGGGATCGAGTCCCACATTGGGCTCCTTGCTCGGCAGGGAGCCTGCTTCTCCCTCTGCCTCTGCCTGCCACTCTGTCTGCCTGTGCTCGCTCTCTCTCTCTGTCAAATAAATAAATAAAATCTTTATAAAAAATTTAAGTTGAAATTAATCACAGGCCTAAATGTTAAAGCTAGAAATATAAACCTTGTAGAATAAATCATAGGAGAGTATCTTTTTTTAAGATTTTATTTATTTGACAGACAGAGACACAGCGAGAGAGGGAACACAAGCAGGGACAGTGGGAGAGGGAGAAGCAGGCTTCTTGCTGAGCAGAGAGCCTGATGCGGGGCTCGGTCCCAGGACCCTGGGATCATGACCTGAGTCTAAGGCAGAGGCTTAACCCACTGAGCCACCCAGGCGTCCCCAAATTTTATTTTTTAATGTTTTTCATGTAATCTGTACATCCAGTGTGAGGCTTAAACTGACAACCCTAAGATCAAGAGTCATATACTCTATAGACTGCGCGGCCAGGTGCCCCAAAAGTTTGCTTTTTAACAGAGATTGTTACGGGTGCCTGGTTGGCTAGGTTGGCAGAACACGTGACTCTGGATCTCAGGCTGGTGAGTTCGAGCCCCACGTTGGGGTTAGAAATGACTTAAAAGAGACCAATAACGCAATGAAAATGCAAGCCACGTACTAGGGAAAATATTTGCGACACACAGCTTTCAAAGAAGTATCCAAAATATATTAAAAGTGAAAAAAAAACTCTCACAACTCAGTAATGGATAAAACTTTTAAAAGTTGACAAAAGACTTGACAAAAAGAATGTATGAAAGTAAATTTAAAAAAATGTATGAAAGTGGCAAATAGGGGCGCCTGGGTGGCTCAGTGGGTTAAAGCCTCTGCCTTCAGCTCAGGTCATGATCCCAGGGTCCTGGGATCGAGCCCCGCATCGGACTCTCTGCTCAGCAGGGATCCTGTTTCCACTTCTCCCTCTGCCTACTTGGGATCTCTCTCTGTCAAATAAAAAAATTTTTTTTTTAATTTAAGAAAGTGGCAAATAAATACGTGAGAAGGTTCTGACCATCGTCTGTCACAAGGAAAATGCCAGATAAGACCCCAGTAAAATCCTGCTGAAATGGTTCAGACCAAGGCAAGGGTCCGCACAGAGGCGGAGCAGCAGGCCCGCAGGTTCTCAGCACCGAGGGCATCCTCCGGAGGAACGGGGTCCTGCGCACTATTCGTGACAGCTTCAAACTGGCAACAGCCCCGTGTTCACCATCTAGCAGTGGAGTCGATCCTCTGCGGCCCAGCCAGCAGAGCCCCGCTTGGCACAAAAGAGGAGCAAAGTCCTAACACATACAACAGATGGGCCCAGGCACGAGATACTACATACTCTACAATTCTATTTATATAAAATTCTATAAAAGACAAATTTATAGCAATAGAAAGATCGTGGTTGCCAGGTCCCAGCTGCCCTCTGCCCCCTCCCAGATCGTCAGCCCAGAAGAGGGGTGCTCCCGGTGCCTTCTGGGGACCCTGCCCCTCCCAGCCTTCGGGGGTCCTAATCCAAGCGCCACTCTCCTTCCTCCCGAAACGGGCAAGCATGCTTTGTCTAACTTTGAAAATTACTGTTCCCTTGAATTCGGACCTCAGGTGAGTGGACACCGTGTCTTGCTCTCACCCTCGAGCCACGCATGTCCCATGTGTTTTTATTAAATGTGTTTTTGCCCCATTGGGTCTCAACATCTGCCCCAGGGCTCTTTCATGCCATCGGAGGCTCTTGGAGGTGCCTGGTTGCCGTCAGGCTCTCCCTCCCCAGCCCGCTCCTCGCCCGTCCATCCGGCTGGTGTGAGTGCACGCTCGGGCTGCTGTGCCAGGCTGGCCATCTGCAATGAGGCTGTGCCCATCTCTCCTCCCGGCCTCCTGGGCAGACACTCTCCCGGCTCCATCGCTCCTTCTCTATGGCCTGCGCTGCCTCCTCTTCCTCTCTCATCCCTGAAAGCTCCTTCAAGGGTTTATTCAGGGCCTGAGAAATGTCTTTCGTCTCTGATCCATTAACATGCTAACAGGGTCCCACCATTTCTCCCCTGGGTGGTGGCTGCCCCGCATCCAGCCCTCTCAGTCTGTGTTGAGGGCCCTGTGGCACATGGCCCGGGTCCTTCCACCTCTGCACACAGGCCACAGGGCCCTCAGCACGGGCCGTTTGTCGAGCAAAGTGTTCTGCCCGCTCTGGTCCCCTGCCCTGGTGGCTGGCGCCTGGGAGGCCCAGTGCCCTGGCCTGAGGCCTTCTGTCCTCTTCTACTCTTCTGTCCTCTTCTTCACTGGGCTGGGGGACACACAGGCCCACGCCTTGGCTACCCAAAGAATCCTTTCTGCAAATGGAATCCTGGAGGCCCACCGAGGCCAACGGGCCCGCCCCATCACCAGGCCCTTCTCCATCCTTTCACAACCAGCTTCTCAGTGCTCCCCGGGGCGAGTGCCACCCCCCAAACACCTCTCAGGGATCCCTCCTGTCTCCCCTCCTCAGCCCCTGCCTGCCTGTCTCAGGGACAAGTGGCCCCCAGGTCAGTGCCCTGCTCTCAGTCCATGAGAGGACTAGCGGGGGGTGGAGGCGCTGGGGCAGGGGCCTGCCTGGGGCCTGTCGCCTCTGATCAGCCCCTGGCTGCGGGGGGGGGCACTCAGCCAACGTGGCCCAGCGTCTCCCCCAGCCCAGTGTCCATGTGGCACCTGCGCCTGTGCCACGAGCTCCCCAGCCTTAGGAGCTCTCGGGGAAGGATCCAGACTCTCTCTGGCATGCCCTCAGGCCTTGGTGGCTTCTCAGTTCCTCCTGAAGTTCCCCAGCATCTGTTCTGGCTAGCAGGGGCAAGCCATGTGCCCGGTCTCTCCCTGGTCTGGATGTGGACACACACCCGTTGCCTCTTGGAGCCAGGAGAGAACCACTAGGGAGGGGAGAGGACTTCCCCAAGGTCTTTACCCCGGGTTCAACGACAGGAAACATGGAGCACAGGGAGCAGAGAGGGCCAGGAAAGTGGCCTCAGGGCTCGGCTGGGGGGAGGGGGGCCTGCTAGGCCCTGCGGGCAGAGAAGGTAGACCCTTCCATGGGCTTCGGGTCTTTGCCCCTCCTGTCACCATCGTCAGCCTTCATGGGTTGGCTTCCCATTTTACAGAGACAGAAGCTGAGGCCCGAATTGCTGGGCAGAGTGTGCACAAGGGCGCACAGCCCTAGAGGGCAAGGCACCTGGGTTTCCTGCGCAGATGAGGAGGTCCCATCCCACCTTCGAGGCGAGGCCCCGGCACAGGGGAGATGGGCATGACAGAGGATGCTGGGTGTGATGTGACTTTTTACCATTGGCTCATAGCTCTCCCGTGAAAAATCTGTTCTAGCATCCTGCCCAGAACTCCTGCTTTCTACCATTTTTTTCCATCCGGACAGCAGTAGAAAAGTTGTTTGTAGGCTTCTGGGTTAAAATAACGGCAGTGTGGTTACAGAGAAGAAAGTGAGAATATTCTTGTTCTTATGGGGTGGGGCTGAAAGGGTCCGACATGGGGTGTCAGCATTCTGCGACCTGTGGCCATATGGTCCAGCCCCCAACCCCCCCTCCCCCACCAGGCTCACTGGCCAGGAAGGGGAGGCCTTAGTCGGGGCTATACTTGTGCCTGGTCAGTGTGAAGCCGTTTTGGCCTTTAGCCTCGCAGGTCATCAGAGAAGACCGACAAACAGGAAAACAGAGCCAGCTGGGCCCGGAGCCTGGCCCTAGGAGACGTGCGGGGCTGCTGCCTTGGGCTGGGCTGTGTGGACCTCGGCTGAGGAGGGCGGGGATTTGTGGCAAAAGCAGGAGAGGACTGGAAAGAGGGCTCCTGGGACAGGGCAGAAAGGATGGGCTGGAGGGGCTGGGGGTGCTGGGCGCTGAGGAGAGGAAGGAGCAAGAGCCCAGCCCCTGGAGGGGAAGCCCCAGCCTCAGAGGGACGGCTTTGTGGGCACGTGGCTGTTGCGTGCATGCGTGTGTGTGTGTGTGTGTGTGTGTGAGAGAGAGAGAGAGAGAGAGAGACACAGAGAGAGACACAGACAGAGACAGAGATCTGAAGCTGCCCCCTCCCCTAGGACAGGTAGCTGCAGGTGGGGGAGGAGGAATTGGGCGGGGAGGAAGCAGCCCGGGCTTGAACCCGCCCCACCCCCTCCCTTCCTGTCCTTCATCTCCGGAGGCCCTAATTGAGGACGGGCGGGGTACCTCACAGGCCCAGGAGGAGCCCACACTCCTGAGCTCTCACCCCTTCCTCGCCGGGGCCCAAGAGAGAACCTGGCGTGAGAAAGGAGTCAAGCTGTGCCATGAACAAGCGGGGTGCCCTTCAGTCAGCCCCACCCGTCTCTGGCCTCAGTTTCCCCACTCATAAAATGGAGGCACTGAGCTAACTGATCTCCCACAGTCCTGCTGGACCTGATCTTCCGAGGGAGGTGGGCCCTGTGGGCGCAGGCGCAGGCCAGGGTCGGGGGGGAGGGGTAGAGCCCGCTTGATGGTCACAGCCAGACCAAGCTGGGGACCCACCTAGGAGGGCTCAGGCCCTCAGGGGTGGGGGGAAAGGAGTCCTGGGGACAGACCTGGGAGGGCCAGGACAGGAAGGGCAGCACAGGAGGCCAGGAGGCTACTTCCCGGTGCCACAGGCAGGAGGCCAGGAGAGGCACGTGGGGGAGGGGAGGGAGAGGAAGTCCCCTCCTGGGCAGGTCACTCCCAGAGGCCGGGCTGGGGCGGGGCAGGAGATGGAGAGTAGATCTGAGCTCCTGGGCCACCTTCGCGCCGGCCACTACCCAGCTGCCCGGAGCCCGAAGAGCCCAGCCAGGTAAGGGGCTTCGAGGGGTCCCAGGGACAAGCTGGCCTCTCCCGCCCAGCCCCTGCCCTCCCATGGCCGCCTCTCCCAGACTCCCTCAGGGTGTGGGGGGGGAAGGGGTCTCTGTACAGCGGGCCGCGGAGGTGGGTCCTAGGATGCGTTCGTCCCTCTGCTCCTTTCTACCTTAGCTCGGTATGGGGAGGAGCACAGTGGGCCCGGGGGTCTGTGGCTGACTCAGTGTGGCCAGACGTCTCCAACCTGGATCTGACTAGGGCTGTACCTCCACGTCCCCAGTGCTGGAACACGCGCGCACACACATGCACACAGGTACCCTGTCACCTGACCCTTCTCGGGGCCCTCGTCTAGACACAGGACACAGCTGACCCCTCTGATGGGAGGCTGAGCTCAATACCATGTTTCCTCCAGGCGATCGAGACACCTGGCCTGGCCCCACCATGCCCACGGCATCCACCGCCTCTGGTAAGTTTCCTGCCCCTGGGCCCTCACCCATCCCCCCACCCGCCCCTCCATCCGAATGAGCCAGGCAGGCTGAGTGGGGTTGGATGAAGCAGAGAAGACCCTCTTTCTGGGACCCCCTTCCCCTCCTCTCCAGGCTGCCGGTGTGGGCGGGGGAGGGCACGGCCCTACGTGCTCCCTGGGGGCTGGCGCTGCCCTTCTCTCCCTACCGCATGAAGCAGGAATGGCGTCTGCTGGGAGTTGGGAAGTGGGAGGCTGGAGGGAAGCAGAAGGCCCAGGCTGATGGCCGCTCAAGCCCCTGGCTCTGCCTGGGCCAGGGTCCCCCGTGCAGCACACCCCCTAACTCGGCCCTCTTCCTCCACCCCTTGCCCAGCTGTGCCCTGGACCCTCTCTGCCCCTGTTCCACCTGGCAACGGCAGCGAGAGGCTGCTGGACACTCGGAACCTGCTGCTCGCCCAGGCGGAGCTTGCCCTGCTCTCCACGGTCTTTGTGGCTGTGGCCCTGAGCAACGGCTTGGTGCTGGGGGTCCTAGCACGCCGGGGCCGGCGGGGTCGCTGGGCACCCATGCATGTCTTCATCGGCCACTTGTGCCTGGCCGACCTGGCCGTGGCTCTGTTCCAAGTACTGCCTCAGCTGGTATGGGATGCCACGGACCGCTTCCGTGGGCCCGACGCCCTGTGCCGGGCCGTCAAGTACCTGCAAATGGTGGGCATGTACGCCTCGTCCTACATGATCCTGGCCATGACGCTGGACCGCCACCGTGCCATCTGCCGCCCCATGTTGGCCTACCGCCACGGAGGTGGGACTCACTGGAACCGGCCGGTGCTGGTGGCCTGGGCCTTCTCGCTCATTCTCAGCCTGCCCCAGCTCTTCATCTTTGCCCAACGTGACGTGGGTAACGGCAGCGGGGTCCATGACTGCTGGGCCCGCTTCGTGGAGCCCTGGGGCCTCCGAGCCTATGTCACCTGGATCGCCCTGATGGTGTTCGTGGCCCCGGCCCTGGGCATCGCTGCCTGCCAGTTGCTCATCTTCCGTGAGATCCACGCGAGCCTGCTGCTGGGGCCAGCAGAGAGGGCTGGGGGTTGCCGGGGAGGGCACCGGACAGGCAGTCCCAGCGAGGGGGCCCGGGTGTCAGCAGCCATGGCCAAGACCGTGCGGATGACGCTGGTGATTGTGATCGTGTACGTGCTGTGCTGGGCGCCTTTCTTCCTCGTGCAGCTGTGGGCGGCGTGGGACCCGCAGGCGCCCGTGGAAGGTGGGTGTGGCCACGGCTAGGGCTGTGGGGGACGGCTCAGGCCTGGCCGCAGAGGCACCTGTGCCCCCACGGACACCGCGGGCCTTGGGCTCCGGAGCACCCGCGGGCTCACGCGGATCGCTCTTCCCCCGCGAGTGGGCGGCGTCGCCGCACCTCTGCCCGGGCACCCTCAGTCCTAGCCCGGACTCTCCCACCCCCCACAGAGGCCCCCTTCGTGCTGCTGATGTTGCTGGCCAGCCTGAACAGCTGCACCAACCCCTGGATCTACGCCTTCTTCAGCAGCAGCGTCTCCTCGGAGCTGCGGAGCCTGCTCTGCGGGGCCCGGAGTCGAGCCCCACCCAGCCCGGGGCCCCAGGAGGAGTCCTGCGCCACTGCCAGCTCCTTCCTGGCCAAGGACACTTCCTCCTGAGAAGTCAGGGGGCGCCTTCCTTCTAGAGGCTCTGTGAAACCCCGCTGCCCACCTGGGGCTGGCCCTGGGAACGCGGGGAGCGGGGGGGCGCGTGGGGCCGGTCAGCCCGCAGCAGTGGAGGTTCCACCCCAGCAGGGGACCGCCCCTGAGAAGGAGGTCCCAGGCCCCCCCCAGGAAGGAAAGGGGGCGGGGCCGGAGGATCTTCCTCTCCCCCCACCGCTCCCCTCTTCCCCGCCTCTCCAGCTCCCCTCAGCCCTCCCCTCTCACTCGCTCCCTAATAAACGTTCCAGCTCTTTTCGCACCGGTGACTCTCCTTGGATCAGGGTAACGTTGGCTGTGGGGCAGCGCGGAAGGACGTTCTCGGGCTCCTCCCGCCAGACACCAGACCTGGTGTGCGGGTCACCCCGCGATACCATGGCCTGGCCAGGACAAGTCTGTGCTGAGAGCCCTGCTGAGAGCCCCCGGTGGAAGCCGCCTTTGCGGAGCGCCACCCCCCCCCACCCCGGCGCCAGAGACAGAGAACCGGCTCGCGTGGGGAGTCAGCGCACAGGCCTTTATGAACGGCAGCCGCCGCGGGCACCGCACTCTCGGCGAGGCAGACGCAGCCCCGGGCGCCCACCACCCAGCCCCTGGCGCCCACCACCCAGCCCCTGGCCAAGCCCTCACCCAAGAGCCACGGAGGGGCCCGCCCCCAGCCTCCTCCCTGCTCGGCCTCCCCAGGGGCCCAAGCCGGGGCTGGAGCAGGCGGCGCCACCTCTGGGAGCTGGACCCTCCTCTGCGAAGGGCCGAAGGGCCGAGGGCAGGAGCCCCAGCGCTGGCTGCACGGAGCCGGGGGAGAAGCTGGCAGCACCTCAGTGCTTAAGGGGCGAGTCCGGGCTCTGGGGACGGGACGCCGAGGGGGACGCCAGGACCCCGGAGCCCCGGGAGAGGCCTTTGTTCTTGCCGAGGCGGGTGCAGGCTGGAGGCTTCAGGCTGCAGGGCCCGGGGCCAGGGGAGCAGGTGGACGCAGGCCCAAGGCCTTGGCGGGCAGAGGTCTTTCCCAAGAGCTCCTTAAACACGGAGTCCATGGTCTGGGCCACGGCCTAAAGGGGAGAAGAGAGAGGGAGGACATCTGGTGAGGGCCTCCTCCAACCTAGCCAGCTCTTTCTCCCACCCCCGTCAGGGGCTTGCCCCCCTGAGCCAGGAGTGGGGGGGGCCTTCCTCCCTCTGCCACCCAAGCATCCACCCGAACTCTTTCTCATTCCGAAACCAAAGCCCTTGGCCACCTTCCTGTCACCACGCCCCTCCTCTCCGTTGGCCCCAAAGCTGCCGCCCCTCCTTCCCTGTCTGGTTTCCCTCCTGCCACTCTTGGTGTGACTGTCACAGCCTCCTCTGGGGACAGCAATAGATTCCGCCCCCCCTTCTTATACCTAAACTCGCCATGGCTGGGATCACAGCCACGCCTTGGCCCCAGGGACCACCAGCGTGCTGGAGTCTCTCAGGTGAGTGTCCCCCTGCAACCCACTCAGCCCTGCCTGCCACCTGCCTCCCCTACCCCTCTCCTACCCCTCCCCCACCTACCACCAGACTCCTGCTTCCCTGGCATGAGAGTCCGTATGGCCTAGGTCAGCTCCTGGTCCCCCGACTCCTAGGCCCGGCCACTGGGCCACAGCTGGCATGCCACGTGCTACTGGGCTCTTTCATCTAGTTCGCACTATCCTGAGGGCTTCCACTCACTGGGAGGCCGAAAGCACACGTGCTAGGCCCATGAGAGCAGGGAGCCAGGTCTCCCCAGGCTGCCCCCCGGCTGGGGCCATATCCAGCACCCATTCTCTCCCCAGCCAGCTACCCGCTCCATCTGTCCATCTCCTCAACCTGTATCTTTTGTCCTCCTTGGCCACCAAGTGCCTGCTAGGCCACTACTGGTCACCTACCCTGGCTCCAGATGCCATGCCTGCCTGGGACTCCCGCTTGCCACTTCCTGCTCAAGAACCGAACGAGAAGCCCAAGTGCATGAGCCCCCAGGTCCCTTCCACTCTGCTTCTGGGGTCATCCTTCCCTCTGGGCTCACACCCCTGCCAGCCTGTCCCTCCCCGGGCTGGTCTGAGGCCCAGCCAGCTGGTCTGAGGCCAGGAAGGGCAGACTTGAATCTCAGGAAGAAAGAGTTTGGTTCCTAAGGGGGGAGGTAGAGGCCCCCCCCAGGAGAGGTACCCCCCACCCCCACTATCTGTCACACATCCACTCCTGGCTCTCACCTTGTCTACCTCCACATATCGCTCCGGGGAGGTAGGGACCAAACAGTGCCGTCTGTGCCCAGAGGGGCCCCCGGGGGTGCCCAATGGGGCCTCGGGCGGGGTGCATGGCTCTGGCCTACAGGGTACAGACAGGGCATGGCCAAGGGAGGAGGAACAGCAAGGCTGGCCCAGCGGGTCCATTCTGTCCTTTGGTGTCCCTCACGGACAACTGTCCCCCAGCCGAGACTCTCTCCACATGGCCTAAGTCAGACCCCAGCCCCTTCTGACTCGGCCCCACACCTTTGCCTGGCACAGGCTTGGCTCTCCAGCGGCAGCGCTCAGGCCGAGGTGGGTGAGTGGGGCCACCAAAATGAGTCTTCCCGAGGAACCATCCTTCCCTCGCTCACCGATGGACGAACTCCATGGCCAGGAGGACCTCTGGACTGCTCACCGGCTCCCCCGCAGCCTGCAGCCCCGTGTGCTTCTCTGCACTAGGGTCAGAGAGACGGCCCGCAGAAAGTGCTCATTCCCAGGGCAGGCTCTGGGGGCCGGCGGGCTCTCAGGGCTGGCCTGAAGTGGTCTGGGCTGCCCCAGGCCTAGGGAAGCTGGGACTCACTCACCGCCCGGGCAGCGTGATGTACTTGTGTGGGATGAGTCCCCGGGCGCCCGCACACTCGCCCCGCCACCAGTCACCCGAGGCCCGCTCGTGCAGCCGCAGCACGTCCCCGCGCTGAAAGCTCAGCTCCTGGGCTGTGCGGCCCGTGTAGGCAAAGCAGGCCACGGCCTCCACGACCCCCTCCAGGTCTACAGAGAAAAGGGAGTTGGAGCTGGGAGGCGGAGCGCATGCGCCCAGGGTGGCTGGGGGTCGGCTTGTCCTCCTCCCCCCTCCTCACCATCCTCCAGGGCCGCGGTCCCGGCTTCCAGCTCCGGCTCGTTCTCCCCAGCCAGGCCCTCCAGCTGGGCGTCCCTGGGGTCAGAGCGAGGCATCTGCATGGGTGCGGGGGCTCTCCTCTGCTGCACCGGCCCCCCCAGGCCCCGCACGCGGACAGCATGTACCCCAGACAGCTGGAGGAGGGCGGGGCCATGCACTTCTCATAGATGGGGCCCGGCAGCACGGCTAGGGCCGGGAAGACCCGCGATGGCTGCACGATGAGGGTCTGCACCAGCTGGTTCACGCGGCCCTGCAGGGCTACTGGGTCCTGCCCGGCGGGCACGGGCAGCAGCGTCGGCCCGAAGCACACGGCCAGGTTGTAGGGGTCCATCATGTTCTCGTCGCTGTACTGCGCCAGGCTGGGGGGGGGGGCACACGCAGGTCACAGGCAGCGAGCGCCCCGCCGGCTGTGCCCCGCACTCGCCACAGCCCTCCCTGTCCCCCAGAGCACACTCACTGGTTGAGGAAGGTGAAGAGGTAGCGCAGGACAACCAGCACTGGTGCGGGCAGCTGCGTCAGGAGGCGGCCCACGTGCTCCACCCGCTCAGCCACAGCCTCCAGCTCTGCGGCCCAGGCCGCCCCCAGGGGAGACAAGCGTGGGAGTGAGGCCCTGGCCACAGGGCTGTGCCCCCCCGCCCCTCGCCAGGACGCCTCACGCCTGGGCCTCACCTGCCGAGGCCAGCAGCTCTCCGAACAGTTCCGGAGGGAAGAGTGGGGGCTCCAGGCTCCGGAAGTAGAGCTTCAGGACCCCTGCCACCGCGTCCAGGTCGTGGGGTGTGCAGCCTTCCACCAGTGGGTCCTCCCCTAGGGGTGACGCAGAGCGCAGGAGGCCGATCACACCAGCTCCGGCTGTCGCCCCTCTGCCCGCCACTACCCCATCTGGCCGGTCCCCTACCTCTCTCGAAAGCGTCACGGATCTCTGAGACCCGGGGCTGGGCACCTGACACCCGGAAGATGCCCTCGTGCTGCAGCCCTGGGGGAGGAGGAGAGCTGGTGGGTGCTGGCCGGGTCCCCTCCCCAGCGCCTGGGGAGTCGGGTGCTGGCCGGGCAGCAGGGAGGCCCGGGTCTTGCTTACCATTCAGGTTGATGAAGCGGACACAGCTCTCCACCACCAGGGGCACGGGCTGGCCTGAGCTCTGGGGACAGAGAGGGGGCTCACTTCACGGTCCCTCCTTGTCACCGGCTCCCTTGTATCTTCTCTGAACAAGCCATGATGGTTATTGGCAATGCGGCCTGCCATGTGGTTTGTGAGACTCGCCCCAACCTCGAGTCCACTGACGTGGCCCAACTCTTAAATGAACCACCTTCAGCGCGTGAGCACATCACAACACTGCTCCCGCTGTTTCCTGTCTTCAGACCCTTCTCGCTTCCCTCGTCTAGGACCCCCAGGGGCGCGCTTCATGGGCTTCCTCCTCACGCGCTCCTGCCTGAGGCTTTCTGTTGAGGCCTGGGTTGTTTTTTTTTTTTTAATTTGTTTTTAAATGTTTTATTGACTTATTTGTGAAAGAGAGAAGGGGAGAGAGAGCGCGCACGCACGAGCGCGAGGCCGGGAGAGGAGGAAGCAGGCTCCCCGCCAAGCAGGGAGGCCGACGTGGGCCCCGATCCCAGGACCCCGAGACCGTGACCCAAGCCGAAGGCAGCACTTCACCCACTGAGCCCCATGGGTGCCCCTCGGTAGACACCTGGTGCTAAGTGAAGGATGTTCCCTGCAGTCGGGGCAGGCCTGACAGAAGCCCGTGCAGGAGGGGTCGGTCGACCAGTTGTCGACAATGGAGGCCACTGGGGTCATGGGCAGCCGGGCTGGAGGGAAGCCAAAAGGCAAGGCAGGGCCTGCACTTGGCTGGAGCGTGAGCCGGAGCCAGTACCTGGATAAACTTCTCCATGTCCCCCCCGAAGAGCTTCTGGTTATACTGGGAGCTGGGGCGGGGGCGGCGGCTCTTCTGCTGTTTTCTCTGTGTGTACTGGGCCCTGCAGCGGACGGCAGCTGGCTCTGAGGGGAGGGGTACGAAGAACAGGATGCCCCCCACCCCTGCCAGAGCCCAGCCAAGCAGGGCCCTGGAGCCCACGGGTCGGTCTAGAACCCACTGGGCCACAGAACAATGAGCAGCAGGGCTGGGCCCCAAGGAGAGGGTACGTGGGGACATGGCAGCTTGGTCCTTGTAGAAGCCACCCCTGAGAACACACGGGCCTGCACGTAGCGGGAACTCACCAAGACACGTCCTGCTCGTCCTTGTCACCTGGGGATACAAAATAGTGGTGCGCTTTGCAGGTCCGAAAGAAAGGCTGGCAGAGAGGAACGTGGGCTGGGTGGGGGCCCCAGGCAGGAGAGCTGAGGACAGGAGCCACTCCGGGCCCAGGGGTGGGGAGGGAGCAGCCCAGGGCCAGAAGGGGGGCCCACCTCGCTGAATGGCCTCCTGCAGCTTCTCATGCTTGGCCTGCAGCTTGGCGAGGACGCTTCGCCCGCTCAGGTACTCCTGCAGTTTCTGGGGCCCGAAGAAGAGTCTGAAGTTGGAATCCCAGCTCTGGGCCCTCCCTGCGCCCCGCCCCTGCCCCCCCAGCTGCCCCCTCCCCACCGTGATGTAGAAGGTCTCAGTCTCCTGCTGCTGGCCCCGCCTGCGGCCGGCCTGCCGCGCCCCCACATCCGAGCTGGTGGACTTGAGGGACTCGGTGGAGGGGCTGGCTTGGAGGGGGTCAAGCGCGTCCCCATCTTCCGCTGCTGCCGCCTCCAACAGGACCTGCAGTGTGGCCTTCAGAGTCTTGCTCACCTGGGACACAAGCGAGGAACAGAAGTCCAAGTCAGAAGGAAGGGGGAGGGGAGGCCATGGCCACTTGGCTCCGCGTCTCCAGGTCCCGGTCCCCACCCCGAGCCGAGGCATTCCTACCTCCTCCGTCTCGATGGTCTGTCGGTCCAGGCGGCTCTGGATATTCTGGGCTCTGGGCAGAATTTCGTCCCGAAGCTCCATCTCCAGCCGGATCTCAGCCACCTGTGCAGGGTGGTGTGCGGGGCACTGAGGGCTGAGCCTGGGGCCACGAAGCTTAGGCATGGCGGTGGGCTGGGCAGTGGGCACCGAGGCCTCTGGGCCTGAGGACAGCGTGCGCGTTTCCGCTGCCACAGCAGCTGCTGTCCAGGACCCCTGGTCCTTGACACGTAACATACCCGGTTCTCCCCGAGAGGAACGGGCTCGTCCATGCCCGCACACACCAGCGCACACACACTCACAGCAGTGCTACTCCTAACGGCCCCAAGACAGAAGCGAGCCCAATGCCTGTCAGGTGAGGGGTCGGGGCGATGGGGGAGGGGGTGGGGAATGACTGCGTCCGGGGTCCAGGGTTTCTTTTGGGGGGAGAACGTGTTTGGCAACGAGAGAGTGGTGATGGCTGCGTAACTCGGCGAAGATTCTAAAACCCGTGGAATTGTATATGCTTTAAATGGGCGGATTATGTGGTACGTGATTCCCACCTCAATAAAGCAGCTGATCATTTTTTAAAAATGTGGTCAGGAGGGCTGGGGTGTGAGACAGAAGAGGGAGAGCCTAGCTAGAAAAACGCCTCATTCTGATCAGGCAGAAATAGGTTCCCTGTAGCAAAATGTGAGCCTTCGAGCAGCTTGCCCTGTGGGCAGAGTGGGGGGTGGGGAGAGACTGGCTTTAGGAAGTGAGGAAGAGGAATGCTTCTCCTTCGAACATTAACGACTTTGAGAACTCTGACACTGACCTCAAGTTCAAGTGGAGAGCTAAGACTTTGCTGAACACGCCCTGCTCTCTGTCCTCTGCAAGCCCCCCCGGAAAGGGGCGCAGGAAGGCCTAGGTCACGGGGATGCCGGGGGGTGGGGTGCAGCGAGGCCGGCAGTGGAGATGCCACAGAAGTGAAAGATTTGCACACTTGCGTTCACAGCAGCCAAAGGCAGGAAGCAGCCCAAGTGTCCACCAAGAGATGAACGGAGAAGCAAATGTGCTCTGTCCAAACAAGGCCATGATTTCCAGTCACAGGCTGCGACATCCAGGAGCCTCGAGGACACTAGGCTGAGCACCACTAGCAAATTACAAGAGACAAAGAAGTGTGAGTCCACCCGCGACAGTGAGCTAGATTCAGAAAGACAGAAAGCAGGACGGGGGGTCCCAGGGGGCTGTGGAGAGGAGGAGCAAGTGTCTCTCGCCGACAGACTTTCAGTTTGGGAAGATGTGACATGTGCTTAACGTCACTGAACATCACACTTAAAAATGGTTAAAATGGGGGCATCCGGCTGGCTCAGTCAGTAGAGTGTGCAACTCTTGGTCTCGGGGTCTGAGTTCAAGCCCCACACTGGCTACAAAATTTTTAAAAAATCCTTATATGAAATGGTAAATCTCATGTATGTTTGACCAGAATTGTAAAAAAAAGAAAGAAAGAAAAGTCTCTCCAAGCTCTAGGAGACATTACCATTAGAAGACCCTCCCCCCAGATCCATACAGTTAGCAGAAAACTAGAGATTCGGCCTCTGGAAAGAATAAACCAGAGGCTATTCTGGACTTAGGGACACTAGTCACAGCTAAAGAAGGGGACAAAACTTCCTACCGATGAGAAAGAAGCAAGCGGCCGCTGCCATCTGGAGCCGCCCAGATGGGACATGCTGTTATCCTACTGAACATAAGGAGTGTCACAGAGCATCAGCATCAGACAAGGTCACTCTGTGACCACGAGGGCTGACAACAAAAACAATCACATCCGAGTGGAGACAAAAACAAGAATTTTGTCCAAGCCACAGAAATATGCAAACCTCCCTCTGTTCAGGCTAATAAGAATGTCTGCTGCTTTAGCCTCCCTACACCCCCCACCCCCCCACCTCCTGCCTTCTAGATAAGATTCCCGAAGACATCCAATCAGAGTTGCCCCGGCTTCCCGACAGTATCTAGGCCAGAGTCAGAGCCAAGTCCCTCCCCCAAATCCCACTAGTCCTTCCTAGCACCCTCTTACCAGGACGCCCCAAGCTCCCCACCATGGGGGTCTCCCTCAAAGCAATGGTCTGAGTCCTTGACAGACAGCCCCCCCACCCCGTGGACAAGCTCTGCTCATGCACATCCGCTATCTCATCTAATCTACCTGTCAGCCCCTCCTCTTAAATATGACCTCATGACGGACGCCTGGGTGGCTCAATCGTTAAGCGTCTGCTTTCGGCTCAGGTCATGATCCCAGGGTCCTGGGATTGAGGCCCACATTGGGCTCCCTGCTTGGCAGAAAGCCTGCTTCTCCCTCTCCCGCTCCCCCTGCTTGTGTTCCTTCTCTCTCTGTGTCTCTCTCTGTCAAATAAATAAATAAAATCTTATAAAAAAAATATGACCTCATGACCGAGAATTGCCAGCCATTTGAGGGAAGCTCTAAAATGAAAGAGAAAGATGAAAGTGAGCTCTTTCCTTTTTTTAACTGCAAGAAAACAGAGAAAATGCAGAGAGCCGAGAAAAACATCAAGAAAACAAAAATGAACATTTCAGAATGATTTCAGAAAATATGATGTCCACAAAACAAGGAGAAGGGATTATTTTAAATAGGAATTTGGAAAACAGAATAGAACTCTTCGAAACAAAAACTATAAAAGTAAGTTAAAAAAAAATTTCAACAAGGGATTGAAAGAGATAGTTGAAGAAATCTCTAAGACAGCAGAACTAAAAGAAATAGAGGTGGGAGAAGAGGAAAGAGAACAGATAAGAAAATTAGAGAATCAACCCACAAGGTCCAACATCCAATTACAGGAATTCCTGAAAGTGAGAGAAAAGAAAATTAGGGGGGGAGGAAATGATCAAAGGAACAATATAAGCCCCAAACGTAAGGCCACAGTACTCTAAACCCACAGTGCCCACCAGTGGTCCAGTCCTGTGAAGGAAAAAGGATCCTTAAGGATCAGACTGCATCATCGGTGAAGTCCAGCGATGCCTTTCACAGTCAAAGAGAAACTGATTGTCAACTCCACATTCTATATCCAGCTAAACTAGCAACCAATTTCAAGGCTAGAATACGGGCATTTGCAGACAAGCGAAGCCCCAGACTGCCTGGGAGAGGAGGGGGAGGAGGGAGAGGACCCGGTGGCAGGGCGGCGTGCGAGGCCCATCGGCTGTGGAAGGAAGTTCAATGTGAACACGGCAAGGCAAGCACCAGAAACTGCAGCTAGAAGATGAGCGGGAAGTGGCTGTTCCTGGGGAGTGGAATCAGGAACAGAAAGGGTGAGTCAGAGAACTGCCACGGGCCATTGTAAGCCTTGAGCAACATTTGACTTTTTCAACTACGACTTGGATCAGAATACAGATTAAAAAGCCAAAAGCTGATGCGTCTGGGTGGCTCAGTGGGTTAAGTCTCTGCCTTCAGCTCAGGTCATGGTCCCAGGGTCCTGGGATCGAGCCCCTCGTCGGGCTCTCTGCTTGGCAGGGAGCCTGCTTCCCTCTCTCTCCCTGCCTGCCTCTCTGCCTACTTGTGATCTCTCTCTCTGTCAAATAAGTAAATAGAATTAAAAAAAAAAAAGCTAAAAGCTCCGTGTAATCCCTGTCATTCGCAATATGCCCATTTGGACAAACGGGGGAAAACAACAGCTCAGGGACAAGTGAAGAGACGCTACATTCCACTATTTGTGTGGTTTATTTGCCTTTGGCTTGGCATTATGAAGTGTCTAAAACATGCAGAGCATCTGGGCAAAGACTACACGGACAGCTAGTTTTTTAGCGACATTTCTGCTGTGTGTGCCGTGGCGGGGAGGCGTGCGTTCGTTGGCTGAGGCTTCAAACGCACGCGGCAAAACTTCCAGAGAGCCCGTTTGCCTTGCGGCCATTGAATGAGGGGCTGAGAACTAAGCCGCGTCCGGCAGCTCCGACTCCTTAGTAAAGTGGGGTTCGTTTGCCTCAAGCACTTTACAGTGAAGACCAGAGAACACAAAGCCCTTCGCGTCCCTGCCTGGGGGACGGTGACTCTCACCTCATCTCCCTCGTGGGGGTGGTAGTCAAAACGCTGTGGGGGACAGAAGGCGACCGCATGCACCTCCAGCACCTTGGCCTTGTCCCCTGAAGGGTCTAGGGCCTCCACGGCCTCTTCCAGGCTGCCCAGGCCCTGCACGTGGGAGGCTTGGGCGCGGCTCTCGGCCGCCACGTAACTCCGGAGCAGCTGCGCCAGGGCTACATGGAAGCCTGTGTCGCTGCACTGGGGAGGAGGCAAGCACGCGGCTCGGGCGGGTCCCCCGGGCTCGGGCTCCCGCCCCCCCGCCCCCCGCCCCCGCAGTACTCACATCCATGAGGTCCACGACGTCACGTAAGTAGTAGTTGCTGACAGCGGCGTTGACACTGGCCAGGCTGAGCAGGTACTCGTTGCGCGCCTTGGTGCACTTGAGTTTGTGCTCCAAGAACTTGGCCTGACGCTGCTCAAGACCACGCAAGTACAGCAGGGTCACCGACTCGGCCAGCTGGCCGGCCCCTGCCTCAGGCCTTCGCGGAATCTCCGCCTCCACCCCCCGCCATGCGGACATCTGCACCGGGATGTCCCCCAGGCCCCCAAGGTACGTGGCCCAAAAATCTCAATGTCCTCCCTTGCCCCCCTCTGCCCCACCCAGCCACGCAGAAACCCTCCCATCTCGGGCCAGCGACCCCCGTTCTGCCTCAGCTCCTCTGGGCTCAGCACCTCCTTGGCCTCTCAGGGACCACCTCAAACTCTCTGTGCACACTCCCCCGTCACCCATCCTATGTGTCTTATCGCCTCTCTGAGACCTGGCAGCACTAGGTGAGGCAGGGGTGGGTGGGGCAAAGGCTTCCCGCCTCGGCAGCACCAAATCTCTCTTCGCTCCAGCTGGGTGGGGCAGAGGCGGGAGCACGGGGCAGACGGTTCTCCTGCCCCTCACCACCCACCGCATCTACCAGTCCCGCTTAGGGAGCCCTTGAAAGCCAGCAGAGCGGCCTAGGCCCAGCCTTACCAGACGGCTGTGACTCTCCTCTCCCTGGCCCTGCTTTCTCCCTCCGTGCACCACCTCCCAGCAGGCCCCAGTGAGGGCCAGGGATTCCAAGGACAAAGTCTTGAACCAGAGCCTTCGAAGAGAGACAGGGGTCCTCCAGGCCCACCTTTTCCACCAGCCGCCCTCCCTTCTTGAGGGAGCTCTTGCGGAGGGGCCCTGCGTCGGTGGCCGTGGCGGGGGCGCCGGTGGCGCTCCGGCCCGCCCGCTTTTCCTCCTGCCGCTCAGCTTCCCGGAGCTTCGCCTCGGCGTTCATGCTCTCCGTGTGGTACAGCTGGTACGTCTTCTTGGCCTGCAGGGAGGACCGGGGGCGGGCTGCCCTGCTGAAGGCCATGGCCACAGCCAGCCCTCTCCCTTCTCCTCCCAGCCCGTGGGGGATTCAGATCCGATAGCTACCCGATCCCAGGGAGGCACTTAGCCCCACCGCCCTGTGCCCAGGAACGGGGACAAGGGGCTGTGCTTGCAGTCCCCCAAAGCCAGGACCCTGCTGGGCCCCCGACCCTCTTCCTTGAGCCCCGCCTGGAGGCCGCCCCCCCCCCCCCGCCTCCCTCCGGCCCAGGCTCACCGTCTGCAGCTCCGACACGGCCTCCAGCAGCTCCTCCTGCAGCTGCTGCTCCAGATCCTTGCTCTGAGGGTGGAGAGGCCGAGCGTGAGGGTCCTCGGAGCTCCGCCGGACACCTACCCCGGCCGCCCCCCGCCGAGCCTGGGGCCACCCGCAGCTCCCGGGCCCAGGGCAAAGTCCTCACCTTTTTGACCAGACGCCCCACGTCCTCGGCGATGTGACTCAGGCGCTGGGCCAGGGGCCCGGCCAGCACCTCGCCCAGGGTGGCGCTCTCCCGGCTCTGCTGCCGTGTCTGCTGCAGCAACACGGCCCAGCAGTGCAAGGGCGACAAGAGCGACGGCTCCTTCCTGGGGCAGAGGGGCGCTCAGAGCGGGCGCGGGGCCTCGGGCTCGGCCGCAGCCCCTCCTGCCCCGCGAGGACCTACCGGAAGCTCTGGTGCTCCCGGCTGCTGCCCCCAAGGCGGCCGCCGCGGCTGGAGAAGCGCTCGGCCAGCTTGTCCAAACCCCGGGAGTACTCCAGCTCCACCTCGGCGCGCCGCCGCAGGAACTCGGCCAGCTCCTGCAGCAGCTCCCGCCGCAGCTCGCCCTGCAGCTCCAGGCAGCGCAGCTGCTCGCCCAGCTGCCAGCGCATCTCTGCTTGGGGGGGGGGGGGACCGCAGCTCAGGCCGGGGCGTGGGGGGGATGGGGACGACGCCCCAAGACCCCGGGGTAGGGGGAGAAGGAGGCTGGGCCCCGGGGAAAGGGACCTCTGGGCCAAGGCTAAAGGGAAGCGGCCAGGCCCACGCAGCTGAAGATGGGGAAGGCTGCTCTGGGGACAGAGGGAGCCTGGGCGCGCCCCTCCCCCTCGGGGAGGGCGGGGGTCCTTCGGGATGGTGGGAACACAGAGTGGCCCAGCCCCGCCTCGCCCTGGCCCCAGCCAGGTGCCTTTCCGTTGGGCTTCCCATTGCTCCCTGGTGCCTGGAAAGCCCCTGAGTTGTTTGCCACTTCCTGCCTTCTGGGTGCCCAGGACCCCAGGCGGAGTAGCCTCTGCTGAAACACCCAGACACACGGGTCTGCGTAGGGGCAAGGCTGCCGTGGCATTCCGCCGAAGCTGCGGTGAACTTGTGGCCTTAGTGGCCAGGAACCCTGCCCTTGGCCCCCCAGGGGGAAAGGGCGGCCCTAGGGGGAGAGCCAATGGCCACAGCAAGCTGGCTGGAGCTGACAAGTGAAGGGGCTGAGAGAGCTGGCCTGTTTTCTGCCCCCTGGTTTCCACTCGCCATCACCCACCCACACCTCCCCGCAGAGAGCCACACCCCGGGCCCTCACGCTGCTGGCTTTTGACACCTTATCGCTGGCTTGATTTGGCAACACTGCTTTCCCCATGAAAGCAAAGAACCGCCTGGATGACAAGCTTAAGCAACCTGCTACAACGTTTTTGCACACACACACCCACCCCCGGCAGGGGGCCCAGGTGGGCACCAGGGAGCCCTGCTAACAACACCGGGCTCCTGGCCATCGGTGGCCCGCTCACTCATCTCCCCCGACACACCCAGGGAGGGACAGCAGTGGGTGTCTCCTGCCCGTAGCCTGTCTGTGCCGGGCATGTTCGAGACAAGGCCATATAGAGGCAAAGAGGGTTGACCAAGTGCTTGCCCTCATGATGCTGGGATGGGAATGGGGGTACAGATCGCAAGGGGACAGGGTTCTCTGGGTGGCTCAGTCAGGTAAGTGTCGGACTTCAACAGCTCGGGTCCGATCTCAAGGAATCTGTGCTCAGCGGGGAGCCTGCTTGTCCCTGTCCCTCCCAAATAAATAAACAATATTTTTTCAAAAAAAGGATCACAAGTGGGCAGGTATAGACTAGAACGTCCAGGAGCAAGGGGCTGGGGAGGCAAACAGCAAGGTGATGTTAGAGCTGGAGGTGGGATGGGAGGGGTTCTCTTCGGAGCCGGTGGTCCGGAGGTGGAGGAAGTGACAGGGGCCGTGCCACCATTTGGGAAGAGTGTTTGGGCCAAGAAAACGGTGAAGGCTGTTGGAGCCAGCGTGGCGGCAGGGGAAAGAGCGGCGACGTGTGAGAGGCCCGTGGTGAGGGAAGGCCATCGGGCTGGCCCCAAGGGAGAGAGAAGCCACAGCACCCAAGCCATGTGGGGAGGTCAGGCAGAGGTCAGGCGACAGAAAGACAGAAAGTGCCTGGCCCAGTGGGCGCCTCCTGAACCAGTCCAGGCAGAAGATAGTGAGGGCTCAGACTGGGGAGCGGGCCTGGGAGGCGGTGAGGAGGGGCAGGACCCAGGATCCACTGAAGAACCCCACTGTGAACAGCTCAGTGATGGGACCGTTGGCACTTCTGTCCTGCCGGTGACTTCCGGGGGGCTGTGGGCACGGGGCAGCCCCCAGGGGCGGTGCGTGCCCAGAGTCCTCATCACCTCCTCCAACCTTCCTCTGGAGAATGTCCCCTTCCTATTCTCGGCCCCTGGATCCCTCTCCCAGATGTGACTGCAAGCAAGGTCCTCCAGCCCCTCGCCCCATCCCCCCTAGCACAGGCCCTGCCATGGGCCCGGGGCCCTGGTCGTTGCGCCGTTGCTGGGATTACTAAACAGGAGCGCTCTCCTTCCAGCGCGGGCTCAAGCTGGGCAAAAAGAAGCCAGAGGTGAGGGGTGCTTCCTGACACTGAGACCAGCGGGGTGAGACAGAGTCTCCTTGTACCATCTGAGGCCGGGCTCGGGGGCCGGGTGAAGGGGGCTGCACGCCGCTTGCAATCTGGATGTTCGCCGGCCAATCAGGGCAACATTTTGGGGCTAAAAGCACATCTCATTTCATCCTAAGAAACACGTGAGATGTCCCAGCTCACCTCACCCTCCTCTGCCGCTTGCCCTGCCCTCGCAGAGCCGGCTTTCCCCGGAGACCAGCTGCAACCGAACGCAGCTGAGTAGGACAACCGTGCGCCGACGGGAGCCCGGACCTGCACCGCACCGAGGCTGGTGTCTAGAAGATCCGTGACTGGGGCTTGCCCCCAGCCTCCAGGCTGTCACTTTCCCGCTCTCAGATCTCAGCTTGAACGGGCTCTTTGCCCAGCCTTCCCTGGCCTCCCCGCAAACCAGGTCTGGCCCTCCTCCCGCCTCCTTTCCGGACCGCTGAGCTTTCCCTTTACAGCGGTCGCCGTCATATTCGAACGCCATTGCGGTAGGGGCCGTTTGCCGTGCGTCTCCCCCGCAGGACCTGCGGGCCCCTCAAGGGCAGCGGCAGGTTCTCTTGCTCAGTGCCATATTCCCGGGGCCTGGGGCAGAAGCCACGCATGTGAGACATCTGTCCAAAGGAAGGACGGGGTCCACACACGCTTGCATCGCCGAGCCGGGGCCTGGGCCCCACCAACACTTCCTGCGAGCGAGGCCTACGGTCTCACTTCTGCTGACAAATAAAGCAAAAGAGAAGATGGCCACCGAAACCACGACTACGCTGACCTTTCAGAATTTAGGGTGTCGAGACAGCGATCCGGGGTTTGTTTAGTGACAAGTCCTCTGGGGGGAGGAAGTAGAAGGTAAAGGCAATGGAGACCCAGAGCAGGCAAGGAACAGGCTGTAGAGACAGCCTGGCTCACACTCCCAATGTCTCAGTGTGAGTTAGCTGGTCTGTATTTGCTGACTGAACACTTTCCAAAGTCCTTCAGCTTCCTGACATTCGGGGGAAGCAGGATGGGGGTCATTACCTCCACCTGAGAAACGAGGAAGGCAAGGCTTGTCTTACCCTGCACAAAGTCACTTCCAGCTGCTTCGGCCATCAGGCCACCTTTCCCAGACCGGGGGCGGGGGGGTGGTGGTGCGGGGGGAAGGACTCAGGCATACTTTTTGGTGTAAACTGTTCACATTGGATAATTATGGTAGAACCTGCATCTCAGGGCACCGCTCAGTCGGTTAAGGGTCTGCCTTTAGCTCAGGGCATGATCCGCGGGTCCTGGGATCGAGCCCCACATCCGGCTCCCTGCTTGGAGGGGAGCCTGCTTCTCCCTTCCCCAGTCCCCCTGCTTGTGTTCCCTCTCTTGTCTCTCTCTCTCTCTCTCTGTCAATTAAATAAATAAAATCTTAAAAAGAAAAAAAAAAAAGAACCTGCATCTCTGGGTGGGAAGAAACTTCAAGGATCATTTCCTTCTCCCTCCCAAGGGTTTTTATTGCCGTGTGACTGTGTGCAAGGCACTTCTCCCCGAGTTTCGGTTTCCTTCACCGGTAAAACGGGTCAATTAAGAGTGATATATGGGGTCACACATCTGAAGACTCGGGAAAACATTATGGTCCCAGCTGCTGGCATTTGGACCGCCCTGGGTAAGACAGGCACGTGATTTTCAGAACCCAAGGAGGTCGACCCTCAGAAGGCATCCAAGCTGGCCCTGCCAAAGCTCTACGGCTGTTACCCACCGGGTCAGCGTGACCCAGAGACAGCGGGCCCCAAGTCCAAGAGAGGGCACAGGAACTGCTTCCAAGCACCTTAGGCACTCACACTCCCCTACCTGGACCTCCTCGGCAAAACAAAGGTGCTCGATTTCACTCTGGCTAGAATGCCACTTTCTGGGGGCCCCCTGGGCCCCCTCCCCTCACTCGGGCTCTTGGGGTGGGTGCAGGGAGAACCAAGGAGGGCAGAGCAACCAAAGGAGGGGAGGGAGGACGCAAGGGGAAACAGTCCGCAGCTGAGACACCGAAGGGGCTCAGAGAAGCGGGCAAAGGGCTCCGGGGTCGGGGATCCGGGGTCGCCTCGGGCTCCCTCCCTCAAGCCCCTCCGGAGGTCGCTGGGGGTGGGGTGGGGGAGGGGAGGAGCATCGGGGTCCTGGGCCCGCGGTGGGCCTTTTCCGGCTCCCTCACGACCTCGGGGGCGGGTGGGGTGGGGGAGCTCGGCAGGCACCCGGGCCCGGAGCGCCCAACGCCCTCTCACCTTTCACTTGCGCCTCGTACTCGGCCTGCAGCCCCCGCTCCCGGCGCAGCTTCCCGTGCGCGGCCATGGCTTCCGGGCAGCCGCGCCGTCGAGCCCCACTGCTCCCACGCGGCCGCGAGCGGGCCGGGCGCGGGGACCTGGGGCTCTGCAGCCCGCACCCCCGCCGGCCCCGCCCCGCCCCGCCCCCAGCGCGGCTCGGGGGGAGGGGCGGGCCCCGGCCCCGGCGCGGCCCGCGCGAGGGCTTTCCGGCGGGGTCCCCCGGCGGCCGGACCCTGCCGCCCCCTCGTGCTGGGCGCTCGGCACACACCCGGGCTGCCTGTGCCCAGCGCTCAGCGGCCAAGCCGCCAGGGCCCCTGTGAGAGCCTCGACGTGGCCCTCAAGCTGGCACCCTCCCGCTGCCGTTGTCCCACCACCACCACCCCGCGTCCCCCTACCCCCCCAGCAGAAGGTTGTCGGGTCACCACTGCCAAACCCCACCCTTCACAGCATGACCATGAGTCCTGAATGCCAGTAGGCGGTGACACTATGGCTGCTCCAGGCCCTGGACTCCCCTGGGTCACCTGCTTCCCTCTAGATCTCCAGGACATCAGATGGAACCCACACATCCCCAGTCACAGCCCTGAGAGATAAGCACAAGGAGACTGGAGAGCCCGGTGGGAAGTTCCCCGGGGAAGGGCGGGGGTGGGGGGGCGGGGTGGCGAAGGAAAGTCAGCACCTCCCTCAGGCCCCCTCCTTGCAGGGAGAGCAGGGTTTGGCTAAGGTTCCCTTTCTGCTCAACCCCATAGGGAGGAACAAAACTCATTTCCCCATAGGTAGTTACCACTTCCTACCACTTCCTGCTGCCGGAAGAGACTCTTCTGCCTTCTTTCAGCTGCCGCTTGCACCTGCCCTTAGGCTTGGGGCTGGGGGTTCAGCCTTCCTCTTACCCCCTCAGTGTAAGGTCTTAACAAGCCTGGGGTCAAATCTTGGGGCCTCCCTTATCCAGCAGTGCTGGGTCCCCCTCCACCAGCCTCTACCATCCCGGAGCCAAAAGGCAATGGATTTTCTCCGTTGAACTGGGAAGGCAAGCTGCACGTGGCCAGGTCGTGTGGGAGGGAAATCCCTGGGGTATAGATGGTAGGAGAGGGGTGAGGCCGTTAGGCTCCAGAATTGTGCCCAGGGAGCTGAGGAAGGCCTGTAGGCACTAGTGCAAGGGGTCCAGGTAGGCATGTGTGTGTGTGTGTGTGTGCAAACGTGGGCACATGTGACCTCAACCTGCGGCTGTGGGGTGGGGTGGGGTGCGGTGGAGGAGGCTGCGCAGGTCCTTCCTGCCTCTGAACTATGAGCAGTTCTCTTGCCCAGAAGGGGAAAACATACCTCCTCACCCACCCCTACTCCTGCTCAGGACCAAGGCCCTTCTCTAAGACACCACGTGTCCACAGGACGTGGGAGCTGGCCAGACACCAGCAGGCCCAGGACCTGGGCTTCCAAGAGCTTGCCTCAGCAGAACCACTGCTGGAGTCCTCGCAAGGCAGGCGAGCCTTCTGCCCCTTCCCGAAGCACACACGGGCACTTCTGACCCCAAACCCCGTGTGTCAGGAACCCGTGCACCTCACCAGCCAACCCAACACAACTTGCCCATACCCTCCACCTGAGCACTCCTGGCCTCAGTCCCTAATTTCAAATGCTCTCCTCTATCCTTTTCTGGCTCCAGAAACACTCACACGATGCCCCATTAGGCCACTGCTTTAAAACCTGACATCGTAAGCCCTGGCTTTTAAGATGCTTGTTTGGCCTTTGAGGCCCTAGTGCTTGCTCTATCCTCAGCTCCATTATTCCCCTTCAAAGAATCCAAAAGCCCATTATCCCGCAGAAGATGAGGACCAGATGTGTGGGACCTTGTTCAAGGTGTTAAGGAGTGGAGTATATACTGGGCCCGGAGGGGTGACCTCAGGGCCGACATGGGTCAGACGCTGTGCGGAGGATGGACTAGAGGGAGATGAGATCAATGTTACCGCCGTCTATGTCAGAGCGAGAGGAGATGAGAACATGAATTGGGCAGTGAAGGTCCCATATGAAGATGCTGTGAGGCCCTTATTTTCCTACAAGTCAGGTTTCCAGAAGAAGCTTAAGAATGGGGACTGTGGGGGCGCCTGGGTGGCTCAGTGGGTTAAAGCCTCTGCCTTCGGCTCAGGGCATGATCCCAGGGTCCTGGGATCGAGCCCCGCATCGAGCCCCGCATCGGGCTTTCTGCTCAGCGGGGAGCCTGCTTCCTCCTCTCTCTCTGCCTGCTTCTCTACATGCTTGTGATCTCCATCTGTCAAATAAATAAATAAAATCTTAAAAAAAAAAAAAAGAATGGGGACTGTGGGGGGGCATCTGGGTGGCTCAGTGGTTTAAGCATCTGCTTTCCGCTCACTTCATGATCCGGGGGGGTCCCGGGGGGTCCTGGGATCCAGCCCCGCTTCGGGCTCCCAGCTCAGCAAGAAGCCTGCTTCTCCGTCTCCCTCTGCCCCTCCCCCAGCTTGTGCTCTCTCGCTCTCTCAAATAAATAAAACCTAAAAAAAAAAAAAAAGAATTAGAATGGGGACTTCCGGGGTCAAGGTTGTGCACCCAGTCGGTGTGCAGGTTCATCCCTTGGGGAGACGTGCCCGGAGCCCAGCCACAGAGCAAAAAGGTAAGGGCGGGCCTGCTTCCCCACCGGCAGCTTTCCTGCCCCAGCTGCGCTCGGCGAGCCCTGCACAGAAGCGGCCCCTCCCAGAGGCGGGTGCCGCAGCGACCGGGGAAGTGCAGGGCCCCAGGGGACGCTCGAGCCTGCGGCTTCCCCTCTCCCCTCCCCGCCGCGGCCCCCACCTCCGCCCAGGAAACCCAACCGCCTGGAAGAGGCCCAGCGTCAACGGACCGCAAGGGACGTAAGGCACGGAGGGCAGAGGGCGAGCCGGGACCCTGGGGGCCGGCCGAGGGCGGAAGGAGGGCGCGGCACACGGCGCCGTGGGAGCCTCCGCCGGCTCCCTCCGCCCAGTGCTGGGGCGCGGCCGAGGCAGCGCGCATGCGCGCCCCGCCCGGGAAAGCCCGCCCCGCCGCCGCCAGACCAATCAGAGCCTGGGAAAGAAAGCGGCTGAGGCTGACGAAGAGGGGGAGGGACTGACGCTGAGCGTAGGGGGCGGGGCAAGGCACCACCTCTCGCCCCCAGAGCGCGCCGGCGAATGGGCGGGCTGGCGCAGGCGCAGCTTTGTAGCCTCGCCCTCTGCTCTCTGGGCTTCCCCGGCGGCCTGGTGGTCACGTGCCCGGCGCCGGCCAGAGATAAAACGGAGCCCTGGGCCCGGGGTTGGCGAATTCTTCAGCCTAGCAGGGGAGCCCTGCACCATCTGCAGCGGCAGGCGCATAAAGTACAGTGACAGCTCTGGAGTGCCGAGCTCCGCTGGGACGTGGGCAACCCAGGCAGAGCCTCCCCAGGGACTAACAGCAGCAAGTGATGGAGCTGCAGCCAGAGGGCAGGGCAGAACAAAGGCACGGCAGCCAATCTTAGAGCTGGCGTAGAACCTTGGGAAACGGAGGGCTTACAGAAGCACACCCGTAAATACAGAGCGCAAACTGCTGCTTGCCAGAGGGGAGCAGGATGGGCGACAGGCAACGTGGTGGAGGAGGAAGGGGAGATACAGGCTTGCGGGCATGGAATGAGCAGGTCAGCACAGGGAAGATGGTCAGTGGTATTGCTGATACAGCACTGTATGGCGACAGATGGCAGCTGCGCTTGTTATGCATAACCCAGAGAGATGTTGATCACCATTTTGTGCTCCTGAAATTACTGTAAATTTTTGTCAGCTATGCTCCAATAAAAAAAAAAGAGGGCTTATATTCTGCATGAAATGACATGATGCATTTGTCAGGGACGCCTGGGTGGCTCAGTGGGTTAAACCTCTGCCTTTGGTTCGGGTCATGATCTCAGGGTCCTGGGATCGAGCCCCGCATCGGGCTCTCTGCTCAGTGGGGAGCCTGCTTCCTCCTCTCTCTGCCTGCCTCTCTGCCTACTTGCGATCTGTCAAAATAAATAAAATCTTTTAAAAAAAGAACAGAATCCACAACACAGAGGAAAATGTAAACCCTGGACTATAGTTAATGTATCAATATTTGGGCACCTGGACGTTCAGTTGTTAAGGGCGTCTCCCTTTGGCTCAGGTCATGATCCCAGGGTCCTGGGATGGAACCCCACATAGGGCTCCCTGCTCAGCAGGAAGCCTGCTTCTCCCTCCCCCACTCCCCCTGCTTGTGTTCCCTCTCACTGTCTCTGTCAAATAAATAAAATATTTAAAATAATGTATCCGTATTGGCTCAACAGTTTTAACAAATGCAACATTTCACACAAAATGTTAATAGGCGAAAACTGACTGCGGAGGGAGGCACGTGGAAACCACTATCTGCTCAGTTCTGTAAACCTCAAACTGTCCAAAAAACGAAGTCTAGGGGCGCCTAGGTGGCTCAGTGGGTTGAGGCCTCTGCCTTCGGCTCGAGTCATGATCCCGGGGTCCAGGAGTCAGGCCCCGCATCCGGCTCTCTCCTTGGCGGGGAGCCTGCTTCCCCCCTCTCCCTGCCTGCCTCTTGGCCTACTTGTGATCTCTGTCTGTCAAATAAATAAATAAAATCTTAAAAAAAAAGTCTATTTCCAAATGAAGGCTGAGGTTAGGGAGCAGATTCCATGGTTATTACAGTGGTTGGACACACAAGATGGCCTGACCTCTTGGATGGCGGGGGAGGGAGGAATCAAGGACAATCAGTTGCCACAGTTGCCAGGGCAGCCGGCTGGGCCGTGACCACACAGGACACAACAGATAAGCCCCGAGCACAGCCGCCTCTTACGCCATCAGTAGCCCAGCGAGGCAGTGGCAGAGCAGGGCTCAGAAGGGGGGTCATTTGCTCCCTGGCAGGGACCAGCTTCCAGAACTCCAGGGTCTCCCTCCTCTGGGCCCAAAGGTGCCGAAAGCCATGAGACTTGGGAGCCCCACCTCTAAACCCTGACAAAGCTCTTGCCTTCTATGTGGGCTTGGCAGGACATGTGGTGCCAAAAGGCTGAGGCCTATATCCGCAGGGACACAGAGGGTCTGGAGAGAGGCGGCCACCCACCTGCCCCACCAACGCGCACACTCGCACACACAAACTCCCCAAGGCTGCTGGGTGAAGTTTATTGTGAAACCTCGAGGGGCAGCGAGGACAGGTCGGGCAGGTCAGGGTGGGGACAGGAGCAAGTGCAGGCTCTAGGAGGCGGAGTCAGAGGCCTCTGAGCTGTCCTTGACGTCGGTGCTCTCTGTGGTCTCGCTGACCTCGCTGAGATCCTTGCTGTCCCCACCGCTATCCTCAGCAGCCAGGCCCTTCTCCTCACGACAGGCCTCTCCCGAGCTTGGAAGTGAGTTGCCCCGGCTTTCCACCTTGTTCTCAATGGAGCCCAGCACCACGTGCCTGCCCTTCTCCTTCAGCTCCAGGTGCCGCCTCAGCTGCCGCCAGGAGCCCAAGGAGATGCAGGAGGAAGGAGACGGGGCCTAAGTCTCCAGACCACGCGGGCCCCTGCCTGCCACCCGAGCTGGGGATGAGGGAAGCCTGCACCTGTCACTTGCTGGGGGCCGCAGGCCAGGGCCGGGCCCTGACTTTGTCCTCCGCCCAGCTGTGTGTCACCCCTGAACCCTGGGGGCCCTAGTTCTCAGCACGTGCTGGGGCCTCCTCCCTCCCCTTGGCCATCACGCCTCAGACAGCACGGGCTTCTGCAGAGAGTGGCATCCCGGAGCGGCAGCGGAGGACTCCCAGCGCTACGGCCACTGGCGCGGGCGCCAGTCCCCCTCGCCTCTGGCCGCAGAAGGCCTCCTACTGCCTCAGGCACTCCAAGAGGGCCTGCCCTGCTGGCCTGGCCCCCAGGGATGCTCACCTCGTCCGCCATCTGGGTGAGGTCCCGCTTCATCGCGTACGCGTCTTCCCCATCCGCGTAGTACTTGGGCTCCACCTCGCTGATCCTGGAGGCAGGAGGCAGAAGGCAGAAAAGAACGACCCAAGTCAGAGGGCAAATTCTCCCCAGGCTTCTGGCCTCCTCCGCTAGCCGGGCAGCGTATGTTTTCCCTGAAGGACCCTTCTGGAGACAGCAAGCCCCGCACCCCTGTGCGCTCTCCAGGAGTCAAGCAGTAAGTAGCCCCCAATGTTTTCATGCCTCTGGGGGCTGCCACCGTCCCGTATCCCTAACCTGATTCGCAAGGATCTGTTTCTGTGGTCTGTTATATCGAGCTGAAGCCCTAAACTGAGCCATCCCCTCTCTCCACGCCCTGTTGCCTATCCTTGACTGAGCAAAGGCAGGCTGACTTGTGTCCAGCAGCGGGAAATGAGGAGGACGGGTGCTGGGCCTCTGTTCCTGACAGTCACTGCTTAGGCACCTGCACTAAGACCCGGGTACCCTTGCCACTGGCTGGAAGGGGCGCTGGACTGCATGGCCGAGGAGGGCCCGGCAGCCCTGAGACCCCAGAATTATTGGCCACTGGAAACTTGTACGTCCAGATCAAAGATCCCTCCCCGAGGGCCCTGTTCATTGCCCAATGAACCGAGGCTAGAGTGGTCTCTGTGGGCCCCCTCCATCCCCGCCTGCCTGACGTGCCGGTCACACCACTTCCCTGCCAGGCCTTCCCTGTCCTGTGCCAGGCACACAGAGACTCTCATGTCCCCAAGTGGGCTTGCCTTCATCCACCAGCACAGCCCGGAACTCGAGATCCCTCCATTGTTCTTGCCAAAGGCCCTACTGGCCTGGACATGCTACGGTTTCTGCAGCATGACCTTCTCCTTTCTCCCGGGCTCTTGGATGCTTTCAGGTGCCAGGTGCCCTTGAACCCTGCTTCTGCTCGTGTCCCGGGCCGTCACCTCTACCAAGAAGCCTGTGTGCCCTTCACCTAGCCCTAGCTGGTGTCAAGCGACACAGCAAGAGCCACACCAAACGCATCCTGAGCGGACTGCAGCGGCAGGGGCCGTCGCCACAGACCCCGGAGGAGACATCCTGGGAACGCGTGGAGTCCACGGCCCAGTCCCCGTCTCAGCTGACTGCAGGTCTTCCCTCCAGCCACACACATCCCCCCACCCGGACAGCTCTGATGCCTGGACGAGCCAGACCTGGGACCACCCCATCCTATCAGAAAAATCTTGAGCTACTTACTGAAAGTTGAGAGTGTTGGAATAGAGGTGCAAGGCGGCCCGGTTACTGCAGGGGAACAAGGCACTGCTGAGCTGCACAGACTTGGCCAGACAGGGAGAGCATGCCCAGGTCCAGCCCCTCCTCCCAGTACCCCCTGCCCCGCTAATACCACTTCCCAGATCTTCTCTGAAAGCCAGGGCACCCCAGGACCCCCATCAGCACAGAATCTCCTCCCCGACCCTCCCCCTGCCTCAGCCCCCACCCTCCTCCCCTCCCCTGCCCTTCCCTCCGCCCTGGCTTCCACCTCTTCCTGACGTGCAGGGATACGTATTTGGCATTGAAGTTCTCGATCATGGCTCGCGAGGCCTGGTCCATCAGCTTCTGAGCCAGGCCGAGGCGCCGGTGGGAACGCTTCACAGCCTGGCGGGAGGAGGGTGGGACCTTGAGGGCCGCCCCAACCAAGCCCACCTCCACCCCTGCCAGGACCTGGATGGGTCCTACGCACCAGTGAGGTGATATGTCCATGGGGCACATCATCTGGATCCTCCTCCCTAAAGCAAGAAGAAAGGAGAGGCTGGAGAGGAGCCTGGTGCCGAGGCGGTCACCAGCCCATGTCCACAGTGCAGGCAAAGAGCAGGAGCACAGAACTCCTCTGGCGGCTCCGAAGTTTCCCCAGACCCGGGGTGGGGCAGAGCTGGGCTCAAAGGAGCCCAGTGGAAACGCTGACTGTGCTGGAGGAACTGAGCCATTGAGCCAAGAAAAGCTGTGGAGGACGTTTCAGTGCCATGACTTAGGTGAAAGGAGCCCGTCTGAAGAGGCCCCGTACCGTACGATTCCAAACATGACAATCTAGAAAAGCAGAGCTACAGACACAGTAAGTAAGTGTGGCAGTGGTTGGCGTGGGGAAGAGGAGAGGAGAAAGGGAACAAACAGGGAAGATCTTCAGGCCGCTGAAACTGCAGATTCTAGACCAGCAGATACACGTTACTGCACGTGTGTCCAAACCCACAGAAGGTACACCACGAAGTGTGAGCTCTACCGTAAACCGTGAGCTTCGTCAACTGTCACCAATGCACTCCAAGGTGTTAGAGATAGAAAAAAGTCAGGGTCAAAGGGCAGGGAGTGTACAGGAAATCAATACTTCCCAGCAATTTTGGAAACCCAAAACGGAACTAAAACCCAGTAGACTAATTTATTAAAACAAGAAAAACCACTACAGGGCAGCATCTAGGAGACACACGTGGTGGTGGTGCCCCACCCCACCCCCAATTCACTGCCAACTCTGGTGACTCACATTTTGGCCAGGACGTACCCCACAATCTTCCCATTCTCATCCTCAGCGATGTAAGAGAGCTGGGTGACAGGGAGAAGAAAAAAATTAGGGAATCACTTCCTGTCCGAGGTGGAGGAACTCTTCTTGGCAGGCACTTGGTCCCACTGCCGGCCTGTCACTGTGCGCGTGACAGACACCGACTCAGTGGCGAGTTTAGTGACAGCTCCTAACCTCTAGGTCCAGTGGTTTGGTTTCCTTCCACACACCCCACTGCTGCTCCTCCCACTTGGATGTCCCTTGGCCTGGTTTTGTCCCCCACCCCCAAACTCCGCAGCTGCGCACCTGGGGCCAGGAGAGCCCGTGGTAGAAGTAGTATTTCATCTGGTAGTTCTCGGGCAAGCACAGGAGATTGCAGTGCTGCATGTTCATGAGGTCCTCCGGCTGCGGGAGGGCAGGCGGTAGCATGTGGTCAGGCCAGGGGCTGTGGTGCCTAAGTAGGCCTCAGCCACGTTAGAACCCTGCTCCCTGTCCGTCTGCCCTCCCGACCCCCACCCCCGCGGGGCTGGGCGGGCGCGGGGACTGTCTTTGCACAAGCCTGGCGCACAGCCGCCGCAGAAATCATCCGTCCCAGGAATGGATCTGCGCGCCGGGCTGTTTCGGGACATCAGGCAACGGAGCCCCGACATTCTTGTTCAGACGGGTCCAGCCCCACGGGGACGGGGGCCTTCACCTGTCCATGCCCCGAGGCCGCAGGCGCGTGGAGCGACCCGCCCGGGGCTCGGCCGGGCCCCTCGGGAGCATGCGCACGCGGCCAGGGGGCCGCGCACCCACGCGGCGCGGACAGCCTCCCGCCCCTGCCCCTCACCCTCGCATTGCGGATGTTCATAACGGCGGCGGGGCACGCGGTTCCCAGCGGGTCGTAAACGCGCAGTCAGCTGCCTCCGCGCTCCAAAGCGAAGCCGGGGCGGCCGGGCCGGGGCTGGGGCCGGGGCTGGAGCTGGGTCTCGGGGATCGCGGGGGCGGTGGCGGAAGGGGCGGCGCGCGCCTGGCCCGGCCGCCGGCCGGAAGTGCGCGCCGCCGAACCCGCCCTCGCGGCCGCCGGGCCAATGCTTGGGGTGGGGGGCCAGTGCGGGGGTGGGGCCTGTCCGGGAGGCGGGACAGGGCGCGGGGCGAACCAATGGCCGGGCGAGCCCCGGCGCGGGGCGGGCCCGTCAGGATGCTCTTGGGGCGGCCCAGCGCGCGGGGTGGGCCCGGGTTCGGTCCGCTCCCGCGGGTCCGCTTGTGCCGGTTCCGCGCCACCCTCCTCCCGCGATCCCACACACGCACGCACACAGGTAGTGCAGCACGCTCGGTTTTATTTCGCGCCTTGGCGGGCGGGGGGCACGGCGGGGAGCACGGCGGGAGGGGAGCCAGAGCCGGGCCCCGGGGCCACGGGGAGGCGGCTCAGCAGGGCGCCCAGCATCTCCTCGCACATGGCGAGACACCTCGGCACATGGAAGCAGCCTGCGGGGAGAGGCAGGACAGCGGGTTGAGAGGCCCAGGGGCAGCTGACTGCCCCAAGCCCCTGCGGCCCCCGCCCTGTCTGTCCCCCACTCACCTTTGAAAGGACCCCCTTTGATGGTGAGAGCGACCTTCCCCTCTTGGTTCAAGTAGCCAAACCATTCCCCGTACTCAGGATCCCGAAACTGGAGTAACGAGACAGTGACAAGGCCTCCAGGAGTCTCCCAGGTGCCACAAGACCAAGTAAAGGGGTGCTCACCGTCCCCACCGCACCGCTACCGCGGGGTCACAGCCAGGGCTGGCCCCAGGTAACGTGGCTCCAGAATCACCGCTTTTTTTTTTTTTTTTAGATTTTATTTACTTATTTGACAGACAGAGATGACAAGCAGGCAGAGAGGCAGGCAGGGAGAGAGGGGGTAAGCAGGCTCCCCGCTGAGCAGAGAGCCCCACACGGGGCTCGATCCCAGGACCCCGGGATCATGACCTGAGCCGAAGGCAGAGGCTTCAACCCACTGAGCCACCCAGGCGCCCCAGAATCACCGCTTTAAAAAGCAGGACCGCGTCCAGGACAAAGATGAAGGCTTGGGGCTTTTCCTCTTTCTGCCTGGGGATGGGAGTGCGCAGCTAGACTACCCACTGGGGAGGGGGCCACAGGCTGACACTTGAAACACTACAGAGAGGGACTAAGCAGCACCCTGTTTGGGGACTACGAGAAACATTGTACAGCTTGATAGATGCACAGATGTAGTTACACAGATGCATACATTGTTATATCTCAGTGACCTGAACACTTGGATAGGCTTTACTGTGTATAAATTGTACTTTAAGAAAATTGATTAAAAAAAACAAACGATTTTAGGGGCGCATGGATAGCTCAGTCATTAAGCCTCTGCCTTCAGCTCAGGTCATGATCCCAGGGTCCTGGGATCGAGCCCCGTGTGGGGCTCTCTGCTCAGCGGGGAGCCTGCTTCTCCCTCTCCCACTTCCCCTCGCTTCTGTTCTCTCAGTTTCTGTCAAATAAATTAATAAAAATCTTAAAAAAAATAAAGTCTTTTAAAAAAGGAAAAGAAAATGGATTTAAAGGAACAAGGAGAATTCTGGTGGAGTTTCAGACCTTCATGTAACTTTGTAGTTGATTCCTGGAGGGGGCTTCTGCTATAGATTCTCTCCCTTCCTCTCCCTCTGCCCCTCCCCCCTGGTTGTGTATGGGTGCGTGCACACGAATTCTAAAATCTTTTTTTTTAAGATTTTATTTATTTACCTGACAGGCAGAGATCACAAGTAGGCAGAGAGCCAGGCAGAGAGAGGAGGAAACAGGTTCCCTGCTGCGCAGAGAGCCCCATGCGGGGCTCGATCCCAGGACCCTGGGATCATGACCTGAGCCAAAGGCAGAGGCTTTAACCCGCTGAGCCACCCAGGCGCCCCTAAAATCTTTTTTTTTTTTTAATTTCCCTTCTTCACCATAGTGATTGTACCTCCTGAGTACTATACTCCTTTAGGGAGATTCTTTTTTTTTTTTTTTTTTTAAGATTTTATCTATTCATTTGACAGAGAGAGACAGAGGGAACACAGGCAGGGGGAGAGGGAGAAGCAGGCTTCCCACTGAGCAGGGAGCCTGATTTGGGGCTCGATCCCAGGACCCTGAGATCATGACCTGAGCTGAAGGCAGAGGCTTAATCGACTGAGCCACCCAGGCGCCCCTAAAATCTTTCTTAAAATATAAAATGTATTCTTGGGGCACCTGGGTGGCTCAGCCGATTAAGCCTCTGCCTTCGGCTCGGGTCATGATCCCAGGGTCCTGGGATCGAGCCCCGC